>JANZXR010000005.1:25982890-25995397 GCA_027575705.1 Erythroxylum echinodendron
AGGACTGTAGTTTTCTTTCTTTTCTTTTCTTGTTGTTTCATTTGCATTTCTTTGAGTTGGTTTGAGTTTTCTTTAGGTTTGTGTGGTTGATGACAAAGAGTTCTTGGCCGATTCTTTTTCAGGAAAGTTTCTTCTTCCTCTTTCCCCTCTTTGTGTTTGATTGTTGATTACTTGAACATTCGGGACAATGTTCATATTAAGTGTGGGGGGGATTGAGATTATGTGCATGATGATGTTTATAATATTAATGTGATACACACTTGAATAGTTGCGATTTTTTTTTGGTAGCTAACTTGGGTTCTATTTATGATAAATTTGACCATACTGTTCTGTCAAAGTAGTTGGATGGAGAATTGAGTTGTATAGGTGAACTTGGAATTGGCAGCTTGAGAAGATAGTGAACCATGTGGATTGATTAAAGTAGTCAGTTGCATAAACTTTTTCAATAACTGATGCTAAGTGGTGAGGCAATGTATAAAGTTTTGATGGATTTTCACTTAAGCACATGTGAGGTCTTGAGCTATATGACTGCATTTCATAGTCAATTATTTTCTTTGTTATATGTGAGGCTTCCCTATGTGGATTACCTTCAGAAATTGCTCTGAACCTGTTTGATACTACCAGTTACATGCTTTATGGACATGATAAAGACCTTCTTTGTTTTTAACCTATAGCTTAAATAACCCACCAAGTTATTCTTTTCCTTGTTACCCTCTTTTAGCCTTTAACTTTGTTGTTTTCATATTAATCACATCGTACTGAAACCTGAAAAACTTTTTAGCCTGACCCTTTCACAAGTTGAATGAAGTACTAAGTATTTGATGTCTTTGACTTAGGGACTTTTGTTTTATACGCTATTCTGAGATGTTTTATAGGTACATTTACTCGGTTGTTGTTGATTTGTGCTACTACTATCTTCTTTTATGTTTATTGATTACCAAAAAAACAAAACAAAAACAAAAAAAAGAAAAAAAGAAAAAAAGATCAAACCAAAAAAAAAGATCAAATAGTAGCATTAGATAGTAATGAGTAGTTGTAGTCCCGTATTTCTGTTTGTACATTTCAGAAGTTCTTTTTGATTGTCCCACGTCACTTAGTGCATTGTGAATGCTTGTGAGTCGCCTTTATCCTTTTTACCTCACCTTAACCTAAGCCCTATTGCAACCCTTAGTAAAGGCCCTTTTGATCCATGATGGCATGTACTCTATGTAGTGAAAAAATAGGTGAATTTGTAAGCTTATAGTAGTGTAATCTCTTAGAGGAAGTTTGAGTGAAACACAACACTTAAACAATTGAGTGATAGTACATAAAGGATAGATTTTTAAAAAATCATTCCTTAATGGTAATAATTCAGGGGGCAGGAAAGAAAAAATTCTAGGAGGACAAAGACACCCTTTAAGAAGGGGATAGAACTTGAAGTCTCTAGCAATAGTGGAAACAAGGAAAGTGAAGAAAACTCAGAACTAGCAAGGAAGAGAAGAAAGGATAGAACAAATAGAAGTTAAAGCATGGTATAATAGGGAAGTAGAAAATGAGAACATCTTAAATAGAAGAAAAATTTCTCTTAGACCTCCATCTAGTACATTAATATTATTAGTTTATTATTACTATTATTATATAATAAGATGTGTGCTTTTTTCCACGTTTTTCTATTTTTTTCTTGAGACTGTTTCCGGTAGACCTAAAGACAAATGTGACACGAAGAGTTAAAAAAATTTTCAAAGTATGTGATACAATTTTAGAAGACAAAATAATAAGAATAAGAATAATAATACTAATAATAATAATAAGATAAATAGGAATACAAATATTAAGAAAATAATAATAATAATAATAAGAAGAAGAAGAATACAAGAAGAAGCTAATCAAGTAGATGCCCAATTGGTCAACCAGATGCACACGGTAGGAGAATCACATACAAATCAAATATAGCAAATAGGCAGAAAAGATAGACATGCAAGAATTAATAAATTAAAAGCAATAGTCAGAATGCACGTGGCAAAAAGCTGAGACAACTAGACAGTGATAGAGACACCGTGACCAAAGCCTTTCTACACACAAAACTTGGATATGGGGAACGGGGCTAGAAGCATAAGTGAGCTCGTTTGTAGATCTTAAAAGCTCCACTACTTCACCAAGTGTGAAATTCTTCAACTTTCTTAATGAGTCACCAAACCTTTAAGCATATAAATAACCACATGCCCAGCCTTGATTGTATTATAAAATATGTGCTTTTCATTTTTCACATAATTTTATATTAATTTATTATTATAATACAACGAAATGAAAAGATAAACACTTATAAAAATTTTAATATTAAGTATTTTACATAAATTGCAGGAAGGCGAGGGAATGGTTACTATATATAAACCATGAAAAAGCACATATCTGATACATTTGTTTATATGTAATACGTTGGTTCTTAAAATAATAAAAAAGATACACATCTTCTTTATACTGAGTACCTATTCTTTGAAGGATTATATATTTTAATACTTTAAAAATAGTTTCTATACATTATTAAATAGATATATACACACCAAATAGTTTTTTATTAATTTTTCAATAAACTGATAAATAATGTGGTTTGATTTTCATTGAAAATTTATCAATAAAGTACGAAAATTTTGCCTTTAGAATAATGAATTATGATTTCTCAGAGAAGAAGAAGATGCATACCTTTTATTTAAATAAGAATAATAAAGGTTCATATTCTAATATCATTGACTTTAGTAGCAAACTAGCAATCTTTACACTACGACCCAGACTGCCTACTAACAGTGGCCCTTTTAGCAATACAAGTTACTTCCACAACAGCTATTTCGAGTTCCTTTGTTCCTGAAACTACTAGAATTTGATTGAAAGTGCAGCCACGCTCTTCCCGAATTACTTATCAGAATAATTGACGTAGTTCGTCCTCAATCTATTTTAGCTACGAAATCCACGATCATGTGATCTGCCCACTTCCTGCGATAGTAATTTTGGAGTATATTCTACAGTTTCCTGATTTTTTATTCCATTAACCTTTAACAAAAACAGATTTACAGTTCTAAGGTATCATGCACCTAGCAGTCCCCTTAAGCACGAAGGAATGGAAAATGCAATAAGTCAACTAAGCCATGTTCATTCTTCATCTGGAATCCAAGCAGACGAATGGACTTAAAAAAATTAAAAGAGATGCCAAAAGTACAAGTAACCCTTCTTGTTTTGATCTATATGTAACACATATGTAGTATGGTCTCTGCATCGTTGGCCATATTTACTCTGTTTCTTTCTTCTACAATCAAAAGATAAGCTATGAAGATTACAAGCCGCTATTCCTTGTTAATCGTTTTGGTAATTTGTGTTTCAGGTTTTACACAAACACAAGCACAAGTTGAAACCTTCCGGTGCCAGTTTGGAACCAAATGCTCTGGGAAGTACGTAGATTGTCCCTACGAATGCCCCAGCCTTCAGCCAAAAGACCCCAAAGCTAAAGCTTGTTATGTTAACTGTCATTCGCCGCAGTGCAAACCTGAATGCAAGAGTAAGAGATTGACAAACCCTTCTTTAAACTTCAGTAATATTAGCATTAGTCGTTTATTTTGATATAGCAATGAGGTTAAATTCTTAGAAGCAATTTATAAATTTCTATTGAGTTATTTCGTGAACAACTTTTGTTTTTCATTTTCAGATCGCAAACCGAAGTGTGAGTCTCCAGGATCGGCATGTTATGATCCACGATTCATTGGTGGTGATGGAGTTGTCTTCTACTTCCATGGCAAGAGCAACGAACATTTCAACCTAGTATCGGACACCAATCTTCAAATCAATAGTCGCTTCATTGGCCACAGGCCAGCAGGCCGAACAAGAGACTTCACTTGGATTCAAGCCCTGGGAATCCTTTTCAACTCTCGCACATTCTCCCTTGAGGCCACTAATGCAGCAACTTGGGATAGTGAAGTCGACCATCTAAAGTTTACTTACAACAGCCAAGATTTGGTTATACCTGAAGCTTCTCTATCCAGCTGGTATTCTCCAGAGAAAGATGTGAAAGTAGAGAGGGTATCAAGCAAGAACAGTGTGATTGTGACACTGAAGGACACTGCAGAGATCCTGGTGAATGTAGTGCCAGTCACTAAAGAAGATGACAAAGTGCATAAATATCAAGTACCTGCTAATGACTGCTTCGTGCACTTGGAGGTTCAGTTCAGGTTTTCCAACCTCTCCCCTAAAGTTGATGGAGTGCTTGGAAGAACTTACAGGCCTGATTTTGAGAGCCCTACAAAGCCTGGTGTGGCAATGCCAGTTTTGGGAGGTGAAGACAAATACAGACTCGCATCTCTTCTATCTGCAGATTGCAAAACTTGCATCTTTTCTCCAGAAACTGGTTCAGTCACGTCATCAGGAATTGATTATGGTACCCTAGACTGCACCAGTGGAGCGTCTGCGGGATACGGCATTGTCTGTAAGAAGTAATGGTGGACTTTGCTTCTCGCCAAGTGAATAACGTGGAGCCCGAAGTAGCTTCCAGTTGAATAAACAAATGGTGTGAGCCTTTTATATGCCAAACGAAATGTTTTACCTGCTGTGTACTGTGTCTCCAGTTATGTTCTTTCGATGTTATTTTAGTCATACATGAATTGTTGCATCTTACTATTGATGTGCTAGATATATTGATATGAAGTCATCGAATTCTGAGATACATAAAGCAATATTAGTGTTAAAAGCTAACTTGCAAGGCATAGCAGTAGCATCTCGCAAAACGAAATGGATATCAATTATCTTCATGTTTATCAAATTGACTTGTAAAGGCGCTGGCAGAACAAACTTGAGTGTGACGATAATTGATATTCATTCTTCTACAAGCATCACAGTTTCAAGAACAGGGACCATACTGATCAGGAGTGCCATTCTCGGCACATATGGATACGGGATTCAGCATACCCATGTCTCAGGCAATGTATGTAACGTTGCATATAGTTGATATCTCCGTAGGTAGAGACAGATAACAAAATAAAAAAATCATGTGTCTAGCAGTATTTAGTTATTAACACTGCCCATTTTTGTTCCGTCTCTAGTTCAAAAAAATACAAATTTTTTGTTCCTTCCAAAACTGTGACACAATTTTTTTGTGCCTATCACAGAAATAAAACACGAGGGCTGTTGGATAAAAATACCTCAATATTATTACTATAAATAGCAAAAAATGACATTTTTAATAAAATATAAGGCTTGAATGTATCTTTAACCTATTATGTAATTAATTCCATGAATGCTCATATATTTTATTAAATTATTTTGTACTAGAATTTCTAACTTGTAAGATTTTTTTATTCAATAACTCATTTCATTAAATTTTTAGGTTTCTCATTTCTTTAAATATTTAAGTTCTTCATTTTATTTCATCATAATTAAAAAATACAAATACAATTAAAAAATATTGATACAGTTATAAAAATATTTATGTAATTCATTTTATTATTAACTTATACGAATTTTTTGCTATTAAATAGCTCATTTCATTAAATTTTAAGGTTCATCATTTTTTAGTTCCTTATTTATGGATACAATTAAAAAAACTAATACAAATAATTCGTTTTAAAATAATCAATGAATTACATATTTCCAATCATATTATACTACAGGATTACTTTGGTTATGGATATTGTTTTTTCTTTTGTCAACTACAACCAAACACATTTCTGTCCTCGAGACACACAATTTTATCTATTTTGTTCATTACAACCAAACACCTCACTGTCTCCAATTTTTGTTCTGTTCTGTCTCCAAATTTTTATTTCGTTCCGTCTCAGTATATGGATCATAGTAACCATACGTAGCGTAAATGTATTTTTTCAGAAAATGAACATGAGCTCTAATATGCCCGTATCTTATGCCGTGTCTTTATCAGAAAATTCTCACACCAATAACAAGCTCGTATTCTAGCCATGTTCCAGCCCGCATATTTACCTATGTATTTCAGATAAAAACATGTCATATTACATGGTCATATGCTAGATCATGTTCACTCAAAGAATTCAAGAAACACTCGTGTTTTTCAAAGACACTCCAAGCTTGTATATGTATATATGATTCATATGCAAGTCTTTACCTTGGTGATATACCAAGTTCAACTAACACGTACTAAGAGACGCCTCCAAGATTTCACATCTATGTATATACGAGTCATACATAGAAATCTCTATCTTGGCAAATATACTGTATATAGGTTAAAGTATAACCATGTCTAACACCTTGAGATATCAATCAAGTAGAGCAATTCTTTAACTTCTCCTTAGTAATTAGTTTTATCGACATATTAGTTACATTCTCCGAAGTGTGAATCTTTTTTATTAAGATTTAGCCAAGTATAATCAATTCTCTGATTTTGTAAAACCTCACTGTCATTACCTTAGCGCCATCCATTTATTCTCCTAATAGGTCATAATTTCCTGAAAAGTTGTTGGATCCTCATTATTAGGGGTAAAAGCATATGTAAATAAGTCTTTTTAACTATATCTACTTAGTGGCTTGATGGTCCGCCTCACTCTATTCATGGTTTTTCTAGTTCCATTTGTACCACTTCTAAACCAACATTACTTGCTATTGACCTTGTTGCATTCTCTCTTTATGTTTGCCTTAACACATGCTACTCCCTAAACACCGTGTCCTTAACACTACCCTAGAATTTTTATAAAGTGCTTAAAACTTTCAAAAGTCTACCTTATTATGTTCTACACCCTCTAATATGTTCCCTTTAGGAAGTATTACCATCCTTTGCTTACCACATTGACCCAGCCATATATATTATACTGCAATAATATCTTTCTTAGACTCTACTGTTATAGTTTCTCTAATTATAACTATGTTCCCTATCAATCTGTAGATGTTATTAACCAATCTTTTCCTTTTCATTATATTCATCATAATCTTTACTACCTTAACATTGTTTCCATCAATTTTATAAGATGCTCAAAAAGATCATGTTCTTCTTTAAATCAAATATATGTAAAACTTTTTTTAACGCCCTAACATCCATTAAATATCTTGATCTTAACCTGTCATGATCTAATGATTTCATAAGCTTTATCATCCCTAACCATACAATGCTAAAGTTTTCTAAGTGTATGACATAAACCAATCCTTTTTTTGATGTCATATGATGTGAGCATCTTATATCTATTATTTACGAGTCCTAAAGTTGAATGATTAAATTGTAAAGCATATCTTTGTCGATGCAATATGATTAACCAGACATCATTATATTAGTAGACCTTGACAAATTATCAATTTTCCTTTCATTCCCTTGCTTCTTCTTATTTGGAGAATCCCTCCTAATATTTCTATTTTGCTTGCACTTATAGCACTGGACTGTCTTTCCACTCTCAAATTTAGATCTCCATTTAGACAAACCATCCCTACTTTTCTTCTTCTTTCAATCTTAATATCTCTTCACACATAACTCTTCAACTTGAGAGCTTTCAGTAGTGTTCGATTCTCTATTAGTTATGATGCAATAATGTAGTGATGATTTCCTCCGTACCAATTGACTCCTTACACAATATAAATGTGGTCATCAAATACTCATAAGGAAAAGGAAAAGAACAAAGTATATTCACTGCTTTATCCTTGTCTGCAAGAGGCACCTTGAGCCTCAACAAATCGCTAAAGATTTAATTGAACATAATGATATATTATTCCAAGTATATCCTCTCATACATGTTTAACATATATATAGTCTCAACTTTAGAGACAACTTATTTATTAGAGACTTTAACATATAACATCACTCTAGCTTCTTCCATATCTTTATAAGGGATGCAACCTCCATGACGTGGTGCGGGACCTAATTAGTCAAATGGTTTCAAATACTCAAATCTATAGCTTAACCCAATTGAACTCATCCATATCTTCTAGTTTATTTTTCTATAATGTCATTAATATGCCTTTTGTGCCAGTAAGTTGTTCATTCTCTAAAGCCACAATATGAAATTCTTAGTTCCATGAAGCTTCCGCACTTCAAACCTTGCAACTAAAGTCATTATCTTCTTAGTTATGCTCATATACTATTTATTAAGAAAGAAAAAATATCCTTTACGAATAATTAAGAAACAAATAAACAAACAAGAATAATCAATGAGAAGATTTTAATGAGTTTCATCCAATTGAGCATGACTACATCCTTAAGAGCCAAAAATAACTAATTTTTTATTGATTAATCACTCACTTAATGAGGATTAAATGTTTCCTTTATATAGACTAGGCTTAAATAAGTATAGTTGTAATATTTAGCTAGCACTATCCTAAGCAATTTTCTCCTTACCAACCCTATCCTAATTTAAATATGATTGTGATAACTTTTAAAATCTTTTCTATAGTCTAAAATTCACCAAAAATGCATTTTCAGATAAAAATATAGCTCGGGACACAGTATATATCTTACTATTTCTTTGGGGGTGGGGGGTTGAATGATGTATGCTCCTTTTTTTAATATAAAATCTCAAAAAGAGCTTCCCTTTCGTATTAAAAGAATATCACAACTTATTACGTAGTTAAATTGCAAATTACTTCTCTATGAGTTTTAACAACAAAGTAAACTAAAATAAAGAGTAGAGAATAGACAATGAGATTTTCATACTGGTTCACTCCAAACCTTGGGCTACGTCCAGTCCTCAGAGTTCATCAAAGTGTTCCACTATTCTTCAAACAATTACAAGTATTCTTCTTCCCTTCCAGAGCCTCTTCAGGTCTCTTACAAAGTATTCTTTTACTATCTTAGCCTCTCTAGGCTATCAGCCTTTTCTTTCTCTCACTAGAAAAAGATTGTGAGCTTTTGTTACAGTAACGTTAGCTCTATTCTTAATAAGCACAGTAAGATTTTTCTCTCAGATTATCTACTTTTCTAGCTTGTCTTAGTTTTTCACAGGTTCTCTGATTATTATTGAGCTTCTGTTTCTTATAGGTACCTCCTCAATCACCTTTATTTTCAAGTCCTCTTTTCTAATAGGACTAAGAGATTCCACTCTATCTTCAACTGATTTTTCTTTTCGTTGACTTCCAGTTGAAGTGGTTTCTTTCTGACTGGTTTTTAACTTTTTATTTTCTCTAGTCAGTCCAGAAGGTGGTTAGGGTTGAGTTCACTTTCTTTCAAACTCTAATTTCTTCTTAATTCGAATTTCCTTGTTTAGCTCCATCTGCACTTGTTGCAGAATTAAGACTAGAGATCTTGTGGCTTGTGGTGTTCTTTCTATCTGTTGAGATTATACACCAAGAGTCATTTGACTTCCTATCTTCTATTCTTCTTGTCGAAGAGTTAATACTCTTGGTGATCTCTTTGATTTTTTGACTTGCTCAAAGTCAAGTGCCTCTGCCTCTCTTTTTACTGACACTTATTTTCCAGATAGACTCACCTGGCTTTCTTCTGTTTACCTTATAGTCTTCACTTCAGCTGCTACTTTAGACGATTTCTTCTTTTCTTCTATAGCCATTCTTTCAGAAGATTGAGGTTTCTTTTTCTCTTTGAGAGTAATATTGCCACTCATGCTGCGTTTGAGTGTATGATCCCCCTCAATCCTTGCTTATGGCATTGAAGTTGTACTCAATCCCATTTTACCAATGGTTGCTACATTAATAACACTCTTAATGTTCATCTTTACCCTGTTTCCTCTGTCCAGGAAAATGCCAGAATCTCTAAAGATTCTTATCAGCAGCATGCCATACGAATAAGCATTAGAATCCTTCTTCGTCTTCATCATGTACCTGAGAATCAGGTGTGGAAGATTGATAGCCTTATGGTTGAGTAGGTAGAACAGGCATTGCTCATCAATCTTTATCACAACATTCCTTGATCTTATTCTTGGTAGAATGCAGTGAAACAATATGTTGTGTAGAACCCTAGCCTTTGGAACAAAGTTCGACGACTTCTTGTCCTTTGGGTTACTACACCCATAGAGTTATCGATTTACCAGTGCCTTCTCTAGACGATTTTGTATCATCCATCTAGGGTTGTAAGACACCTCTTCTCCAACACACGGACATCCTCTAACGTTCTCGATTAGCTTCAGTGTGATGATAACCGATAGTCTATCCACCAATGATACTACTATATCATCTACCACATTTGCATTCTTCTAGAAATCATACACTTCATTCAGATAAACTGTTTCATGAACCTGAAAGAAGTTTTTCTATCCAGTTACCTTAACTTTGGGTTTAATATTCGTCTGATTCTCCTTCGAAGATTCAAAATCAACATGCTTTCCATAAATCATTGCTTGCTTCTCTGTGATCTTTAGATAGTAGGAACTTCTCAAGGTAAAGAGATTATAATCTAACGATGAGAATGTAACCGAAAGGTTTTGAAATGAACAGTTGTTTTAAAAGTTCTGCAAAAATCAATTTTAGAGGATTTCAAAAGTTTTCTAGAGTAGGTGTAGTTTTAAACCGTCTGAGAGGATTTCCTTTATATTTCCCTCTAAAAATAATTACCGTCTGTAACTTGTGGTTACTGGCTTTTAAAGAGTTAAAATTTTTTATCTTCCTTTTGTAAGAATCGTCTAGGTCATGACATGTTAGACGATTAGTCTCTAAAGACTACCATATTCAAGTTTCGTCTGATTTCTTTGAATCTTTCTTCATTCAAAGGCTTAGTAAAGATATCTACCCATTGATGACTTGTCTCAACAAATTGAAGATTGACGATTCCTCTTTGTACATAGTCTCATAGAAAATGATGTCTAACTTCGATATGCTTTACCCTTGAGTGTTGTATTGGATTCTTTGATAAGTTGATAGAACTTGTGTTGTCACAGAAGATTAGGATTTGTTCTTCTTTTACTAAATAATCTTCTAACTAATACTTAATCTATAACATCTGTGAAAACAACTTGCAGCGGACATATATTCAGCCTCTACAGTAGATAGTACAATTGAGCTTTGCCTCTTACTAGACCATGAAATTAGATTATGGCCAAGAAAGTGATAGCCTCCACTTGTACTTTTTCTATCAATTTTGTCTCCAGCGTAATTAGCATCACAATAGCCAATTAACCTGAAATCTTTACCTTTCTCATACATTAAGCAAAGATCAGTAGAACTTGATAAATATCTCAAAATCCTTTTAACAGCAATATAATGAGATTCTCTAGGATCTGCTTGAAATCTAGCACACAAATAGACACTAAACAAAATATCAGGTCTACTTGCTGTAAGGTAAAGCAAAGAACCAATGATTCCTCTAAAAAGGATTTGATCAACCTTCTTACCTGCTTCATCCTTGAAGGGTGCATAAGAGTTGACATAGGTTTCACCTTATCCATACCATATTTAATCAACAACTCTTTTATATATTTCTGTTGATGAATAAAAATCTTTTCTTCGAATTGGATAACTTGTAATCCAAGAAAGAATTTTAATTCACCCATCATGCTCATTTCAAATTCACTTTTCATTAGTTTCTCAAAACTAGAACATAGCTTTTTAGACGTTGCACCAAAAATAATATCATCAACATATATCTGTACTATGATGAAATCATTCTCAATACATTTTCTAAACATCGTCTTATCTACATGTCCTCTACTAAGACCATTTTCAATTAGAAATGAACTTAGACGATCATACCAAGCTGGAGGAGCTTATTTTAAGCCATATAAAGCTTTATGAAGTTTATAGACATAATCTGGTTTCTGAGGATCTTCGAAACCAAGAGGTTGCTTTACATACACCTCCTCATCTATAAAACTATTCAAAAAGGCTCTTTTCACATCTATTTGAAACAGCTTTATGTCATGACAAACAGCATATGCAAGCAGAATCCCAATAGCTTCTAATCTAGCTACAGGAGTATATGTTTCATTATAGTCTATTCCTTCTTGTTGATTATAGCCTTGAGCCACTAACCTAGCTTTATTACGACTTTACTCCACCTGACTCGTCTAACTTATTCTTAAAAACCCATCTAGTTCCTATTATAGATTTATTAAGGGGTCTGGGAACTAAAGACCAAACTTTGCATCTAATAAATTGATTCAGTTCTTCTTGCATGGCTAAAATCCAAGCTTCATCTTGAAGAGCTTCATCAACTTTCTTAGGCTCTATTTTAGAAATAAAAGCTACATTTGCTTCTTTTCTGAATTTAGACCTAGTTCTTAAACTATCTGAAGTTTCTCCTATAATCAAATTGTTTGGGTGAGAAGACTTATATTTCCAGTCCTTTTTCAAACTAGAATTTTCATTAACATCTTCTACTTTATCTAGAGGAACGTTTAATGGTGACACCTGTTCATTATGACCAAAAGATACTGCTAGGGTTTCAACATCAGTATCATTACTTCTATCTGGTTAAGAGCTATCATCGAACTTAACGTGAATAGATTCTTCAACAGATCTAGAAGTAAGATTATAAACCCTATAAGCTTTAGGTGATAAAGAATATCCTAGAAAAATTCCTAAATAGACCTTAGAATCGAATTTGTCCAGACTTTCTTTTGTATTCAATATAGTGCACTTACAACCAAATGGATG
>JANZXR010000005.1:25995497-26054707 GCA_027575705.1 Erythroxylum echinodendron
TAGAGAAAGATATGACGCTTGAAAGATATCATCTGTGTTTCCCAGATCGTCTGGGTTACTATTCACGTATATCTTCTGTCCCCTTTGGTTGACCCCTCAGAAGATAGAGTTGATCTTGAGGTCTTCAGGGAGCTTGTAGACCTTGGAATTGTCTATCAAACTATATGGAGAATACCCCGATCTGATTACGCTAGAGAAAGTTATGAAGATTGTAAGATATCGTCTATGTTACTGTTAATAGACGTCGAAGACGATAGAAATGAGACGAAGAGAAGCCGAAAATGAGACGCAGGCAATGAGACTAATAAAAGGGGAGTTTGAGAGGATAACCCGAAAGTGATCAACATGTTATCTCTGGAAGATAATTTACGTAGTAAGATATTCTGTATGCATGAAAGTAAAAAGTATGGTATCAGAGAAAACATGAATAATCATGTATGAGGAGTTAGGTTTCAAAATCAGGGCCCGATAGATTTATGGTATCAGAGCAAGTAAGCAAGTCTGAGTTAAGCTCGGGAAACTGGGTCTAACAGATGTGGTATCAGAGCAAGCATGAATAATCTGGTAAGTCTGAGTTAGGCTCCGCAAGGGGGTCTAACATTTGCCAAACACATCTGATGGGGATACGCAAAAATTACAACATTCATATAATTGACAAAGTAGTTAGCTACTATAGTAGGTTTGTTAATTTGGAAGGAAAATATAGTTAAAAATATTTTATGTTTCTAAAAAGTAATATGATGAGAAATCTGAAGATGTATGGAAAGGTTATCCCAAAGATGATATCCCTTATGTTTAATTCCATATTCTAAAAAGCAACATAGTCATACTTTTAGCTATAATTCAGCAAATTTATGAGGTTAAAGAAAAATAAAGCAGACATTACTAAATACTTTAAGCATGTGATAATTTAGAGGATGTTTATGCAAACACAATTAAGGAGAAACATTATCATTGACTGGAAAAGTGTTGTGACTGCTTGTGTAGATAATAGTAAAAGTTGTTATCTCTAAAGATTTTTAAAACAAGATGAAGAGATTAAAAAAAGGGTTATGAACACATTTAAGATGTATTTACGTTTTCTTTCTGCATACCCATTCTGTAATGACGTTTTAGGATAAGATCTTCGAACTATAGTTCCATCTTTATATAAGAATTAGACAACAGTGGTTTCCTTGCATTTCAAGGCATTATTGAAGTGTTTTGATTTTAGAAGAAAACTAAGAAGCCATTATATTTTCAATCTGTAAGTATTTATAATGAGTAAGTGTATGGAAGGTAACTCAAACCAGTTTTACATTAGACAAATCCATTTAAATGTAAGATAATCATCAACAAAAAAATTAAAAATAATGTGAACTACCATAAAAATATGAGAACCTTAAATATTATAATAAACTAATTCAAAAAGAGTAGAAGAAATAAAAGTGTTATTAGAAAAGGTAAAGTGTTATGTTTTAAAAGTTGACAAAAAATATAATCCAACACTATTTATTGTTATGTGACCTAAACAATTAGTAGAAATTAAGGCTTCCAATTTATAATTAGAAAGATGACATAAACAATCATAGAAAATGTGAGAAGTAACAAAAGTAACAATGTTATTGGAAGATGAAGATAAGTAAGCTTAAACAAATGACTAAATTTATGTTAAATCCTAAAGATCCCCCTACTACTAAACATGTTGAAATAAACATGACTCAGAAAAAGGATAGTAGCAATAAATTCATATAATTATATAAAAGATAAAATGATTAAGGTAACATTGGGAATATAAAAACATCATAAATGAATAAATATGATGTGTAAACTATTCTTATATTTTAAACAATCATGGTTTAGTTATCACAATTATAAATAGTAAGTGCAATAACACCTTTTAGATGTAAATGCTGAAGAACTAAGGGTCATATGATTGAATTTGGCAAAGTTAAAGAACTATGAGAAAGAGTTGCCAAATGTGATAGATAGAGTTTTGATATGTGCTTCATTATTCGTACATTTAATCCATTAAACTTATTGATTAATGTTTTAAATTACTTAAACCACTCACTTTAGTTCATATATGGTTTTAGGTACGATTCGAAAGAGAAGGAGTTGAAGTGAGTCGAAAGCAATATATTTGAGTCATTTTTCAAAGATTCACACTCACTTGCCTTTATGGAGCAAGAAGAAGAAGAAGATTGAAAGCAAGAGAAGACAAGAAAATGTCAAAAAAGATGAGATATATATTGAAAACATCAAAAGGAGGAGTGTACGACATGGATCATGGCCATGCATGGAAGTGTATGGTGTGAGACACCTCTCACACCCATGAAAGGTGGCTCACAAATATGAGACACCTCTCACAGTCGTGAGCCAACTACTCACACCTAAGAGTTTTTGACAGCTCATCCGAAACCCTACATTTTAGTATAAAAAGAACATGCTGCAATGGAAAATGTTATGTTTTCGTTTGGAGAACTGTTTTAGGGTGTAAGCTCTTAGTTTTAAAGAAGAAAAAAGGAACTTTGGGGACCCATAAAGGGCTAGCTTCCCGACGCCAATTTGGGGGTGATATCAATGCAAAAGAACCCGATTAAACATTTCTCTCATTGCTTGTTGTTCTTTCTCTTAAGGATTGATTATGTTATCCTATGTTTAATGTTTGGGTTGTTAGAGTAGTTCTCTAAAGGCAATCACCTTTAGCACTTTTGTAATGACTTTGTATTGATTAATAAAGTGAAAGGCATTTTTCATTAATTTGATATTTCTTTATATATGAATTTATATTGATCTTAAATCGAATTAATGAAGTCCATGATACAAACCATAGCATGAAGGAAATCATAATGAGATCATCATAATGAGATTCTTATCATGTGCAATTATGTTAGTATCTAAATAATCCTTGGTCATAAGATTAATAAGACAGGAAATTATTAATCTAGGCAGACTAGCATATGTTATACTCCTTGATTTGTTCAAGTAGTGGATCTCACAAACTATAAGCATGAGATGTTTAGAGTTAACATGTGAATGCTTACTAAGGGTAGTAAGTACATTGGATGACCCACTATGAGATTATCATATGGATGATCTATCAAATGTCAATGGTTAATCTCGTCAAAACAATGATGCAAATATGCTTATACTTGAGGTATTCAAGGATATCTTGGATACTAATCCTATGCTTTGATATCATTCTGTGTTACCTCAAGACGGGGTCACTCTTAGGGTGGTAATTGGGTACAGCTATTAGCATTGGAAGGTAATTGGGTAGCCAATAAAGGATGCACCACTCCTAATAGAAGGAGATGATACCCATGGCCTCTTGTCGGGGTCATTACTCAGGAGTCTCTAGCCAGAGCAATTATGTGCCATAAAGAGAGTCTTCAATGACACATAGAGGATGAATTGTACAGTAATTATCTATGGAAAGGTCCATAAGTTAGAGAATTAACTATCTAAGAGTTTGTATGTTAATCCATTTGTATTCTGACAAATTGACATCATCAAACTCTTCATCATTTGCTTTAATTAAGAGTTAATTCAAGTGTCTAAAATAACTAGGAAACTAAGGGTCACGCTATAAAAGATCAGATGAAAAATATAATGTGTATGGCTAATTTTAATTAGGCCACGATTATGACTCATACGCCATAGTCATGACCGAAGGCAAACCTATTTTTTTAAGTAGGAGCTACGATTGTGACAGAGGGCATGAATGCATACATAAGTGAGTTCTTCACTTATGTACACAAGGTCTTACCACTTCTTACACACTCAAGTGAGAGCATAACAGCTTTAAAAGAGTTCTAGAGTGAGAGAGAGGTATCAAGAGTCTTATTTTTCTAGTTTATGCAATTGTTACATGAATCAAAGTGTGTGCAACAAAAGCCTTGGTCTATCTTCCATCATTTTGAGCATCTACTATAACTCATCTAGTTTGGTGCTCAAATCACCTTTGTACATTGTTTCTGCTTGATCTTTGCATGTTTTTGGGTGATCAAGGAAGGGTTTGGTGTTGGCAACAACCCAAACAGGGAAAAGAAACAAGAAAGGAGGAGAAACGAAAGATAAAAATGTTTTATATTTCATGTTCTTTACATGTCCATATATGCATGTATGATTCTATATTTTTTGGGTTATCATGGTGTCGGAATCTAGATTTTGACACTTTTGCTGCATTCTCATGCATGTGATGCATGCATCCATTGCAAACTCAATAGTATTATAAGAGCAAGTTTATGCATGTATTAGATGATGTATTGAACATGTGCAAAGTGTTTGTTGGATTGTGACTGACATGCATATTGATTTGGAATAATTCATGTAAATTTTCAAAACAAAATTCTGATTTTATTTTGCAGAAATGTTTAATAGACGTTATATTATGTTTTTGTCAAAGAAAATTGCAATTGAATGTCATTTTCTATTTTAGTTCGAATTAATATCTGGACTGTTCATATGTTGGTCTCTGGGAATTTCTAGAAAAGTGAATGCATATGCTAATTTTGAAATTTTCGTAATAATTCTAGAAAATTTATTTTCTAATTTTTCTTTCACAAAATTTTTTATAAGGTGTTATGTTATTGTTTTGTAAAAATAAAATGCAATTGAATGTCATTTACTATTTTATTACGAAGTTAGTTTCAGCCTAGTTCACGTATAAAGTTCTGGGAAATTCTGGAAATATGATGAACATACATGCTTGTAAATTTCATATTAATTTTTATAAAAAATGTTTTATAAATTTTATGTATGCACATAGAAGATGAGATGTTGCCACGTGTATAAAATGCATGACACTTGTTGTTAAAGTGATTATCTTATGCATGCATGATGTAATTTTTGACTAGTGTTGGAAGTAATATGACAAATGTCGTACACATGTGATATGCTAGGTAATTCCTATTTATTAATAACTAATTCCTAAGATCTAGGCTCTATAATTTTTTATTAGACACATTTAGAATGTGTATAAGACTCTGGAATTTTTCCAGAATTAATTGAATTTGATTCAATTATTAAATCAAGTCAAGGTCAACATTGATCAACTTTTTGAAAGTTAATGAAGTTGACTGAATGACTTATAGTATATATATTTCGGTTATAAGACCTTAATAAAGTTCTTATGTGATAAGAAATGTATTATTTTGATGGTAATAGCATGCTTAATGCATGTGTTTCAAATTATGGTTCCGAACGTTTTCCAAACATCGAATTGGTCCCTTTATTATGTGATAAGAAATGTATTATTTTGATGGTAATAGCATGCTTAACGCATGTGCTTGAAATTATTGTTCCGAACGTCGAATTGGTCCCTTTAGTGTATAGTAGGTTAACTTATTTATCTTGACAATTTTTATAGTCAAGATAATTTTGGCCGAAATTATTTAGATAAATTTGAGATGACCTAAAGATATTATAGATGACTTATTGATGTACGAGAATTTTGGAAACCTTATGGATTAATTTAGAATTAATCTAAGTAGAGCATAGCATTTCTAATGTGACTAGAAAAGGGGCATATATACAAGGATTAAAGTATTTGATTTGGACATCAAAATAATTAATTTTAGGGTTCCTAATTGAATCACATTCATAATTTGGATTAGCCAAGACTAAAACTAGTACCGATTAGGTTCAAGAGTTGAATCGAATCACGAACTTTAGATGCATAGTCAAGTCACAACCTAAATTAAACCTCCTTTATGTGATATATGCATTAGATGCATTTTAAGGGTAGTTATGGACATAGGCTCATTTCAATTGATTTGTCCATAATCTGAATGTATATATGTGATTTACATATTCAAGATCATCTAAGTATTGATGAGACCAAAGAAAAAATCCCTCAACCAGAATATTAGGACTTACGCCTTCCATTGATATGGCAGGAACCAGAGTTCATTTAGAGTTACGTTATTAGGAAAACCTAAGCTTGCTCTACACGAATATGTTCAAACAATGAAAATTAGAATTTTGGATTAATGGGTTGGTCCTAACTGGAAGCATTGATTTGTTGGGCAAATCCAATGTCAACGTGTATAGAGGCAAAGTTGGGTTATATACATAGGATGTATATAAATCAAGAGTTAATAACCCAATAAATGTGTTAAATCAATAGATGATGGCACAAGTCAATCGTTGCATAATTGAATGCAATTTGTATGGATGATATCTACCGATTGAACAAAGTTGGCTTGTTGGGCAAACCCAAGGTCATTATTGGTGATACTAGATATCAACCCATTAAGAAAACTATAAGTTTTCTCAAATTCGTAGTGATGGCTATGGATTTAAATAAGAATAATGGGACTTATAAAGCATGTGATTAAAGTCAATATCGATATGGATTAATGTACATTCTAACACGTTCTTTCATTCTTCTAGGTTATTAAATTGCCACAATATCTTCATCTAGTGTCAACCTACGCTCCCGATTAGATTTTAACAAACTCACATGACTAAACTTCTTGGATTAGCTATGAAATTTGAGAATTGTTCTCAAATTTGAGAAACTAGGATATGTCCTAGAAGAATCACACCATGATCCCCCTATTACCGAAGCATTTGATAAGGATCAGAAAGCTTACAAGAAGCTACTAGATGATAGTGAGTTGGCTAGTTATATAATGTTAGTCTCTATGTCACTAGAACTACATAAGCAACATGAGGCTATAGATGCTCATACTATAATCTATCATCTAAGAGAACTGTTTGATGAGCAAGCTCTATCTAAAATGTTCAAGACCTTAAGGTTGCTTTTTTGTTCTAAGATGGCTGAGGGATCATCTCCAGTGCAGTATACACTGAAGATGAATGGATACATTGAGAGGTTAGGCAGTTTGGGCTTCATAATGGATCATGAACTAGGTATAAACTTAATTTTGACTGATTTGACTAATAGTTATTCACGATTTGTGCTTAACTATCGGAAGAACCAAATATCCACAACAATACCTGAGCTGATTAATCTGCTCAAAACAACTGAGCAGACTGTCAAGAAAGACAGTAAGGCTATGATGCTGGTGGACTCTGCTGCTGGTTCTTGAAAGAAGAACCAAAAGAAGAAGAAAAAGAAGAATTTTAAGAAGCCAGTAGGATGTGTAGCCAAGAAGAAGGAAAAGGAGACAACTTCAAAGGGGATATGCTTCCATTGCAACAAATAAGGACATTGGAAGAGGAACTACAAAGCTTATCTAGAGTCCCTAAAGCAGAAGAAGGCATTAGATGCCCCATCGTCTACTTTAGGTATGATATTTGTCATTGAGGTTAATCTTATTTCTGATCATAACATTTGGGTATTAGATATCGAATGTGGCTTACACATATGTGTCGATATGCAGGGTCTCAGGGATAGTAGACGGCTCAAGAAGGGAGAGATGGATCTACGTGTAGAAAATGGAGCAAGAGTTACTGCATTAGCTCTAAGGACATATGTTTTGTATCTTCCTAGTAGGCTAGAGTTAGTTTTGGAAAATTATTATTATGTACCCGTTATAACTAAACCATTGTATCTGTTTCATGTCTTAATAAAGTAGGATTTCATTTAGCTTTTTCAAGCAATGGTTGTTCAAGTTGAATGAAATGGTGTATGGTATTTCTACATTGTGCAATGGAATTTAATAGTAGATATGTCTAATCTAATTTTAAATATCAATGATAATAAAAGACAAAAACGAGATAACTTAAAATCATCTTACTTATGGAATTATCGACTTAGCCATATAAGTGAGAAATGTATGATTAAGCTACATAAGAAAGGAGCCTGGGCTCATTTGATTATGAATCATATGACACATGTGAATCTTGCTTATTAGGCAAGATGACTAAATTATCTTTTAAAGGAAAAGGTGAAAGAATGAATCGATTATTAGACCTAATACATTTTGATGTACATGATCTGATGTCCATTCATGCCAGAGGTAGTTTTGTGTACTTCATTACTTTTATTGATCATAGATGTATGTGTATCTAATGATATACAAGTCTAAAGCTTTTGAAATGTTCAAACAAATTAGATATAAAGCAGAGAAACAACTCGGTAGAAGTATTAAGACACTTCGATCAGATTAAGGTGGTGAATACTTAAACGAGGAATTTCTAACTTATCTCAGAGATAATGGGATAGTATCCTAGTGGACTCTACCTTAAACACCACAACATAATGATGTATCTGAAAAGAGAAAACAAACCTTATTAGACATAGTAAGGTTGATGATGGAATTAATAGATCTACCAAAATCCTTTTGAGGTTTTACACTCGAGACTACTATTTATGTGACAGAGTCCCTTCAAAGGCAGTTGAAGTTACTACATATGAGATATGGACTAACAACAGGCCCTATCTTTCTTATATGAAAGTTTGTGGTTGTCCGGCTTATGTGAAGCGGATTCAATCAGACAAGTTTGAAGTGAAATCTGATAAATGTTTGTTTATAGGATATCTTAAAGAAATAACTGGACATCGATTCTATAATGCTTTAGAGCAAAAGGTGTTTGTCTCAAAGCTTACTGCCTTTTTAGAAAAAGTGTTACTTCTAAGAGAAGACAATGGGAGCAAAGTTCAACTTAATGAAGTTCACGATGCTCAAATAGATGCAAATCAATTGCCTAAAATTGAAATTGTTGTTCACAAAGATGAGACAATAGTTGAACTTTCTGACACACAAAATGTTTTTAGGTCAAGTAGGATATGCAATATTCCAGAGATATATAGATTTCTCGTAAGCGACTAAAATGATGTATTGCTCATAGAGGACGATGAGCCTAAAACCTATGAAGAGGCTCTGAAGAGTTCAGAATCTAAAAAATAGCTTCAAACCATAAAATCCAAAACAGATTCCATGTATGAAACCCAAGTATGGACTTTGGTTGAGCCACCTGAAGGGTTAAAACCTATAGGGTGAAAGTGGATTTTCAAGAAGAAAATCAACATGGAAGGTAATGTGATTACTTAGAAAGTGAGGTTAGTTGCTAAAGGTTACTGTCAAAGATAAGGAGTTGACTATGATGAGACATTTAGCCCAATAGCCATGCATAAATCCATTAGAATACTCCTAGCCATTACTGCACATTATGATTATGAAATATGGTAAATGGATTTGAAGATGACTTTCCTAAATGGAAACCTACTTAAGGATGTGTATATGATACAACATGAGGGCTTTCGTATCCAAAGATGGTAAAAAGGTATGCAAGCTTCAGAAATCCATTTATGGATTGAAGCAAACATCTAAGAGTTGGAACATCTGATTTGATGAAACAATTAAAGAGTTTGGTTTCTCAAAAAATCCTAATGAACCCTGTGTGTACAAGAAGGATAGTGGGAGTACTATCATATTCCTTGTATTATATATGGATGACATATTACTAATGGGAAATGATGTCTCAAGTATACAATCAATCAATATTTAGTTGTCCTAGAATTTTTCCATAAAAGAACTTAGGGAAGCAACTTATATATTAGGAATAAAGATATATAGAGATAGATCAAGGAAGTTGCTAGGTCTTTCACAATCAATAAACATAGATAAAGTGTTGAATAGATTTAGCATGGAGAAGTCCAAGACAGGGGGATAAAACTACCAAAATATATGTCTCCTAAGACGTAAGATGAGAGGATTCAAATGATTATAATCCTATATGTTTCGACAATAGGATCAAACATGTATGCTATGTTATGTACATGACTTAATATATCATATGCTCTAATTGTTACGAGTAGATATCAATCAGATCCTAGTGAGGATCACTGAGTGGCTGTCAAGAATATCCTAAAGTACTTGAGAAGGACAAAGGATGTATTATTGATATATGGAAATGGAGATCTCATAATGAATAGGCATACAGATGCCAATTTTCAATCTGACTAGGATGACTCTAAATCTCAGTCAGGTTATGCTTTCACACTGAATGGTGGAGCAATCAGTTGGAAGAGTTCCAAATAAGAGACGACTACAGATTCGGTGACCGAGTCAGAGTACATTGTAGCTGCGGAAGAGGTAAAAGAAGCTGTTTGGATTAATAAGTTCATCATGGAACTTACAGTGTTTCCTAGCATAGAAGACCCAATATTGTTTTACTGTGACAACAAGGGGCTATTGTTCAAACTAAGGAACCAAGGTCTTATAATAGGTCTAAGCACGTACTCAGGAGATATCACCTGATTAGGGAGATAATTGATAGAGGTGATCTGAAGATTAAGAGAGTACCCACAGATCAGAATATCATTGACCCTTTGAACAAGCCACTTCCTCAAATAAAATTTCATTCTTGTGTACTCGCCTATAGTATTAGATACAAAGGCGATTGGCTTTAGTGTAACTGGGAGATTATTAGAGAAGTGCCCTAAAGGCAATCACCTTTAACACTTTTGTAGTGACGTTTTGATTAATAAAGCAAAAAGCATTTTTCATTAATTTGATATTCATTTATATATGAATTGATATTGATCTTAAATCGAATTAATGAAGTCCATGATATAAAACATAGCATGAAGGAAATCATAATGAGATCATCATTATGAGATTCCTATCATGTGCAATTATGTTAGTATCTAAATAATCCCTAGTCATAGGATTAATAAGACAAGACATTATTAATCCAGATAGACTAGCACATGTTATTCTCCTTGTTTTGATCAAGTAGTCAATCTCACAAACTGTAAGAATGAGATGTTTAGAGATAACATGTGGATGGTTACTAAGGGTAGTAAGTATATTGGATGACCCACTACGAGATTATCATATGGATGATCTATTAAATGTCAATGATTAATCACATTATAGTAATGGTGAAAATATCCTTAGACTTGAGGTACTCAAGGATATCTTGGATACTAATCCTGTGCTTTGACATCATTCCTTATTACCTCAAAACAAGGTCCCTCTTAGGGTGGTAATTGGGTACAGCTATTGATATTCGAAGGTAATTGGGTAACTAATAAAGGATTTATCACTCCTGATAGAAGGACAGGATACCCACGACCTCTTATTGGGATCATTACTCAGGAGTCTCTGACCAGAGCAGTTACAAGTCATGAAAAGAGTCTTCAATGACATATAGAGTAATAAGATCCTAGGATAAGAACTAACATCACTTGGACTAGAATCAGTCTAGTGGGAGTTGACACATAGCCCATACTCTGAACCAAGTGGGGTACAGTACGGTGAAAGGACGAATTGCACGGTAATTGTATGTGGAAAGGTTCATAAGTTGGAGAATTAACTATCGAAGAGTTTGTGTGTTAATCCACTAATATTCTGACAAATTGGCATCATGGAACCCTTCATGATTTGCTTTGATTAAGATTTAATTCAAGTGCATAAAATAATCAGGAACTTAGGGTCACACGTATAAAAGATCAGATGAAAAATATAGTGTGTATAACTAATTTTAAGTAGGCCATAATTGTGGCTTATTGGCCATAGTCGTGGCTGAAGGCGAGCCTATTTTTTAAATAGACTTTGTCCATGATCATGACAGAGGGCACGAATAAGTATATAAGTGAGTTCTTCACTTATGTACACAAGGTCTTACCACTTCTTAGACACTCAAGTGAGAGCATAAGGGCTCTAGAAGAGTTCTAAAGTGAGAGAGAGGTATTAAGAGTCTTGTTCTTACAATTTATGCAATTGTTGTATGAGTCAAAGTGCAAGTAACAAGAGCCTTGATCTATCTTCCATCATTTTGAGCATCTACTAGAACTCATCTAGTTTGGTGCTTAAATCACCCTTATACATTGTTTCCTCTTGATCTTTATGTGTTCTTGGGTGATCAAAGAAGGATTTGGTGTTTACAATAACCCAAATAAGGAAAAGAAACAAGAAAGAGGAGAAACAAAAGATAAAAATGTTTTATATTTCATGTTCTTTACATGTCCATGTATGCATATATGATTCTGTGTTTTTCAGGTTGTCATCATGTCGGAATCTAGATTTTGACACTTTCGCTGAATTCTCATGCATATGATGTATGCATTCATTGCAAACCCAACATGGGTATTGTGTAAGGATAATTGAATGCTCTATTTAATTGTTTTTATGTAAGAATCTATTGCTAGAATCTTTAACATAATCCGTAATTGTTATATTGAACTTCATTTATGACAACTAATATTTTTGAATCATTAAGGATAGCATAACCTAGGTTAAATGACTCAAGCTTTTGTGGTTGTTGCCTTGATTAATCTGTTTTCCTAGTTTATAATGTTGTTGTCCAATTAAAAATAAAGAGTTTGTTCTAGGTTGTTCAATGGCTAGGTTTAATTAACGAGCTCTTCTTAATTAAACAAAATTTAACGAAAAATCAGGATTAACAGAGCTTATTGTTAACCTACGATTAATAATTGCTAGGAGAGGCATAAAAACAACAATTCAATGAAATATATTCAACAGTGTGTACGCTGAGATTGAACCAACAATCGGGCTCCTAACAAATTCATCATTTTCATATTGATCAATTTAATTTTCTTCTGTTAGTTTAGTTTCATTTTATTTTCTTATTTAAAAACAACCGAAACCCCCCATAACCTAAACCCCAATTCTTTTCATTTCAAAAGCTTTATACGCACTATGTATAGGATAGACATAAACTCACCGCTATTATAGTTATAGGTCAAGTTATTTTGAGTAATATTACGATGCGCTACATCAATTTGGGTGTCGTTACCGAAGAGTATGGTGCTCTAGTTTTTGTTCTTGATTTTTATTGGTGTTTTGTATATATTTGTTTGTAAGTAATTTCTTTTTAGTTATTTCTTGATCTTTTCACTTTTTATTTATTATTTGTGTGTTAAAAAAAAGAAGAAAGAAAAATGGAAGAAAGTAATTTTTTTTATAACTCATATTCCCAATCTTATAACCATGTTTGGACTGATCATACAAACCTTAGTTATGGATGGGATAATCAATATAATTACTTTCTTAATATTATGCAGGACACATAGCAATTCCTGTATAAACCAGAAGCTTCCTATCAATACTCAGGTGCATCTTTAGAAGACTTACTTAAAATTATAACTGCTAATAATATTCAACTTTAACAAGGTATTAACAAAGTTGACAATAGTTCCACGAGGATATGATGCAATTTCAACAAGATATAATATCCAGACTCTAGAATGTGGCAAGCTAGACTCGTCAAATGATGGAAGCTCTTAACCTCCTAGCATCACAAAGCAAAGAGGAGAAACCATATCTACCTGAGGTTTGCCTAAAGGATGTTAGTGCAAAGACCTTACAGAGTGAAGAGGAGCTTTAGAATCTTGAGAGAACTACTTAAAGAATTGCTTATGTCGAAGAAGTGGAAGAGGAGCTCGAAGGAGAAAAAAACATATCATTTAGCTCAAAGGTAAATAATGAGTTCCTAATTGTACTTTTACCTAACAAATTGGAGAGAAAGTAAGTGAGGAAGAGAAGGGTGAAGAGATATTTCAAGAGTACACAGACTAAATAGAGATTGGAAGTTTGAAGATAGGGAAGATGCTAGAGGTGGATTCTAACACACCACTTTCACGGAGCATGTGTCGGAACATCCGTTGGACATTTGGGAAAATACCCTATGAAAGCAGCATGTTAGAGCAATCACATTCACTTAATATGGCATCATATATATAACACGAATACTCAAAAATATCAACTCCTCATTCCATTTGTAAAACATAGTTACACTGTAGCATTACACTCATAATTTATATATATGGTATCAAAAAAATATGACAGTTTAACACTCTTTTCAACATTCTATATGGATAAGGAACTATACAAAAGATTCTAACTAAACTTCTCAATCTTATTTGACTAACCTTTGAGTCGTTTCTTGAATCCAAGAATGCAATATTAGACTTCTTCAAGAATGTATTAGAAGCTAAGTCTCCTCTCTCATACCTGAAAGTTAATATTGAAATTTTGATGAGTTTTGAAAACTCTATGAGTGAACCATCATCAATTTGCTCACTCATATCAAACCACAATGATAATTCACAATTCAATTTACAATCAAATCATATCACACATATTGACTATTACATCACATTTCATTTGAAACATTTAGATCATACATATCAATTTGTATATGAAATGAATATATGAATCACTTTCATTGTTATTTTGTTATGAATGAGTGCCTTTTTAACTGTCCTGTATCTGTTATGGATACCTGGCACATTTTACTAATGAGCCTGTGGCTCTTTAAATATGTTATATAAGCTTTAAGCTCTTTCTCACTGGCCCCTCCTGTCACAACTTTCTTTACCTGATCATGGATTTCAATTTAATGATAAGCATCATTTCACATTACATGCAATCATTCACTTTCATTAGTCATATACAGTCACTTTCACATCTTCATCGGACCTTAGTCTGGCATTTAACATATTTGTCTTTTAGATTCACATATAATCAGAACACTCCCAATATATTTCCAATTATCAAAGTCCTTAGACTATTAATGTCTGAAATTATTGCATTCACATCAATAACTATTCAATAATTGAAATTTAAGAAAATACGATCATTTCTAGTGAGAAACATCTACGTTACTCATAGTACGCTCCAGATAGCTATTGTCTTGACATCCCGGCAATGTTTAGATGTTGTTGTTCTATTTGCACTTCTAAATCATACTCTACACATATTTATACACATTACTAAATTGCTCAATCACATAAGTATTCAATTATATACGTATATATATGTGTTAGGTACAATGCATGCTTAATGACATTCCTGGATATGTATCCTCAATTACAAATCTTAATCATTCTTACCTGAAAAACTCATATATGTCTAATTTGAACTTAGGTTTACACCTCAATTATACATGATTATTAAAAGTTTATCAATCAATCATTCACCAATGTTATTCTAGCATTATAAGATCACATAATATCTAAATTCTCATTCATCTTTACTTAATACACATCATTCATCTCCTTTGAATCACATTAACATTCATAAGATCACTTTCATTCTTATAACATCTCTAAATTTTTTAGATATTTGATACATTTATATAATCAATTTATTCCTTAGTTATAATCTTAATTACCACTCTAAATATATCAACATTTAATCACTTAGTCCATCATCAAATTAGGTTCATTTTAAGGTTCATTTAATTCTAAATATGCCATTGGAAGTACCTTAGCATTGTTTTTTCAATCATCACTTAAAAGATAACATTTAACTTTTTAGCCTGCCCACGATCCCCACGTTCGTGACAGAAGCTTATGTAATAGGCCACGATCGTGGGGACTATGCCATGATCGTGACAGAACCCTAATAACTAGGCCACGATTGTGCACTGAACGCCACGATCATGCCCTGCCTTTCTTCCTTCATTTCTCCATGAATTCACATACTTATAAACATCATTTACCCTTCAAGTTTTCCAGAATTCATGCGCTTTTATGCAACTTTATTTTATGCCAATCTAACTACCATATTGGTTACATTAAACCTCACAAAAATCTACTCATTTAATTCATTAACCATTCACTTTATACCATTTCATCTTATATCCAACACATCATAGACATAATTCATCATTTTCTACTTCATTTCAAGAACATTACATAACTCATCATTTTCTACTTCATTTTAAGAACGTTACACAAACACCTTTCTTGACCATAAATTTCACCTTCATTATACCTTAAGTCCCAATTTACTTCATCTACGTAACAACTTATATTTTTACACACCCAAAAATAAAACATATTTATCCATTCATTCATCAAAATTTCTGCACTCATCATATTTCATTTTCATGATCATTCCTTCTCAACTATCATCATAAAAGCTTCTATTTAACAAACCATGAAGAAAAATATGCTACTTACTTGTTTTACTCAAAGCTTCTTGAAATCACTATGAAACTCTAGATTTCCACATATACATGATCGTCAACTTTTAAGGTGGAATAGGATGGGTGTTTTAGTGAAAAGAAGAAGAGATAGCAAGGATCTTGAAGTGGCTAGTGTTGAATGATAACAAAGCTCAACATGGTGAGGGTGAGGATGAGAGAATCGTTAGATGGAGTGAAGAGATTAACCTTGTAAAAATAAAATGAAAAATAAAAAAAGTTGGTATTTTAATGAGAGTGTCGTGGGTGATGAGTGGTGAGTGGCAAGTGTTGTGACACTTGTCGTTTGCCACATGTCACCTTATTGTGGTCCCTAACTGATCTTTTGATAACTAATCCATTTGTATCTTAATTTCCAGTCCATTTATCACCCAATTTTCTATGACACTTGTCATTAAATTCTAATGCCACTTGTTAATTATTTCTACTACCATTTGTCAATTATTTATATTACCATAAGTCAATTTATCTTGTCACTTGGCATTTTTTTAGTCTAAAAATACCAATAATTTCATAAATCTCTCAATTTTCACCAAAATTTTCGAATTAGTAATTATCATTCACCAAATCAAAATTCACAACATAATAATTGACAATTCACATCTGATCATTTTAAATCATTCATATCCTGAAAAATGTCAATTGAGTGCATAAATAGTCTTTGTAATGTGTATAAAAAATCATAATTTATGTGTGTGTATGATAAAGTGATGCATGAGTATAAATGCATTTCCTAATTTCTATACTATTTCTCATATACGGTTATATAGGGTCGTAACCCTTAGTATAGGAAAATAGGTTATTACAACTCTCCCCCCGTTCTTAAGAAATTTTGTCCTCAAAATTCTTACCTGGTTGAATAAATAGGTAGGGGTATTGTCTTCTCATATTCTCCTCTGTTTTCCATATGGCTTCTTCTCTCAAATGATTTCTACGGAGGGCTTTTATCAATGGAATCACTTGATTTCTCAACTGCTTATTCTGATATCCCACTATCTTGACCAATTCCTCAATATCACTCAGATTACTTGCATCTTCGATCTCTTGAGTCAATAACACATGTGTCGGATCAAACCGATATTTCGTAAGCATACTCATATGAAACACATTGTGTATCTAAGTCATTTCAATAGGTAGTGCTAACCTACAAGCTAATGGTACAATTCTCTCCATAATCTCATACAGATCAATGTATCTAAGGTTGAGCTTATCCTTTTTACCGCACTTCTCGCCATGATGATACTCTCAAAAGTACCATATCTATGACTCAGTACTCCATGTCCCTCCAGTGCTGATCCACATAACTCTTCTGTCTATCTTGCGCTGCTTTTATTTTACTATAGATCAGTTTCACTTCATCAAATGTATCTTGAATCAGTTCTAGGCCTTTAATAATTTTGAGACCCTCTTTTTCCCAATACAAAGGCGAACAACACTTTCTACTATATAACGCCTCATAAATGCCATTCTGAAGCTACTATGATAATGATTGTTATAAAAAAATTCAATCAGAGCCTTATACTGAACCCGTACTCTTTGAAACTCCAAAACACAAGTTCTGTGCATATCCTTAACAATCTTAATCATCCTCTCACTCTGTCCGTCTATCTAAGGATGAAATATTGTACTAAAGTTCAACTTTGTATTGTAAACTTCTCCAAATTCTCGAGGTAAATATAGGATCCTCGTCTGACATAATGGACACTGGAACCCCATCTAATCTTGCTACTTCATTCACATACTTCCGAGCTAACCGATCCAGTTAGTTCTTCTCTCTCACTGGTAAGAAATGAGTCGACTTTGTCAATCGGTCCACAATAACCTATATGACATCATATTGCCCTGTAGTCCTTGACAATCTCATAATAAAATCCATAATGATCCTCTCTCATTTTCACTCCAAAATAGGTAACGACTGTAACTTCTTAACCGGAGCCTGATGTTCTACCTTAATCTGTTAACATGTTAAACATTTAGCCACATATTCAGCCACTTGTTTCTTCATCCCTGACCACCAAAAATGTTGTTTCAACATATTATACATCTTGGTAGTACCAGGATATATAGCATAGGCTACTATGTGTGCTTCCTCCAAAATCTCTTTTCTTAATTCATCCACATCGGGTACACATAATCTCTGCTTCAACCACAATGTATCATTTCTGAATTCAAATTCAAAATTCATATTCATTTTCAAATTCTCAATAAGATTCACTAATTCTAGATTCTTACTATGGGCTTTTCTGATTCTCTCTTGTAACATCGATCTAAGCTTCAATGTAGCTAACAATGCCTCATTCTGCCCCAAATTTAGCTCAAAATTTAACACTCTCAAATGTACTAGATTTAGTAGCCTCATTATTTGCACTTATGCTATATTTCTTTCCAATTTTCTGCTTAATGCATCAGCTACCACATTAGCTTTACTAGGATGATACTCTATTGTGCAATCATAATCTTTCAGCAATTCCATCCATCATCATTGTCTCATAACTCTTTCTGACTCAACAAATATCTCAAACTTTTATGATCAATATATATCTGGAATATCTCTCCATATAGATAATATCTCTAAATTTTCAGAGTGAACACTACTGTAGCAAGTTCTAAATCATATACCAGGTAATTGAATTCATGAGACATCAACTGCCTCGATGCATATGCAATCACTCTGTCATGATGCATCACAACACATCCTAATCCTTGGTGTGAAGCATAATTATATATTATATAACCTCTAGATCTAGAAGAAATAGTTAACATTGGTGTCGTAATTAACTAATGTTTTAATTCCTCAAAACTCCTTTGTCATTCATCATTCTATCTGAATGGTACGTTCTTCTTTAGAAGCTTAGTTAAAGGGGTTGAAATCAATGACAACCCCTTGAAAAATCTCCTATAGTATCCAAATAATCCAAGAAAACTCCGAATCTCGTATACATTTCTCGAAGCTTCCCATTTCATCACTACTTTTACTTTCTTTTGATCAATTTATATGCCATTTCAATATACTATGTAACCCAAGAATATCACTTGGTCAAGCCAAAATTCACACTTATTAAACTTGGCATATAATTTCTTCTCTCTCGTTATCTATAGGACTAGCCTTAAATGCTCTGAATATTCCTTTCTAATCTTTGAATACACCAAAATGTCAACAATGAACATAATCACAAATTGATCTAGGTAGGTTGAAATACCTTATTCATCAAGGCTATAAAAGCAACTAGAGCATTTGTCAACCCAAACGGCATCATCAAAAACTCAAAATGCCCATACCTACTCCTAAATGCACTCTTCGGTACATCAGCCTCTACTTTCTTTAACTGATAGCACCCTGATCTCAAGTCTAGCTTAGTAAATACCTGAGCTCCTTGTAACTGATCAAGTAGGTCATCAATTCTCAGCAACGGATACTCGTTCTTCATTGTCACCCGATTCAGTTGCCTATAATCGATACACAATCTCAGAGTTCCATCTTTCTTCTTCACAAATAAGACTGGGGCTTCCAAAGGTGACACACTTAGTCTAATAAGGTCCTTATCCAATAACTCCTGTAACTGAGCCTTAAGTTCCTTTAGTTCCATATATGCCATCCTATATTAAGGAATAGATATAGAAGCACCTGGAACTAGATCGATAGAAAATTTTGTCTCCCTATTTAGGGGTAAACCAGATAATTCTGTGGGAAACACATCCAGGAAATCTCTAACAACTAGAATATCCTATACTGTCTACTCAGTACGGGTATCAACTATATAGGCTAAATAAGCCTCACGTCCTCCTCGAATCAATCTCAAAGCACTCATCGATGATATCAATCTAGCTGGAACTGCTTGACTATCACCCTGAAGGATTACTCTCGACTGATTAGGAGATTCAAGAATTACCTCCTTAGTGTAGCAGTTCGTTACAGCCCTATAAGCAATGAGCCAATCTATACCTAGGATGAGGTCTATCTCACTTAACTGCAATGCAATCAGATCTGGTTCTAGCTCTACCTGATCAACTCGAATCATACACCCCTTATATGCTTCTCTTATCACTGTAGTACTACCTATTGGTGTACTCACCTCTAATCCACAATTCAAAATCTCCCTATCATAATGCAATTTAGATGCTAGATGTGGTGCAATAAAAGAATGTGTAGATACTGGATCTACTAATGCAAACGCTTAAAAATTAAAGACATTTAACACACCTGCTACCATGTTTGGGGAGTTCTGAGCCTCCTGTTTGGTGATAGCATAAATTCTGGCCTGAGACTACAGCTGATTACTCTATACCTTAATCCTGACAGTAAGACTAGTTGAACTCACTCTGCCTCTATCTCTTCCTCTCTGTCCAAATCTGCTAGCTTTACTTTGTTGGACAGTTTTCTCAGTTACTAATCCTCATCTAATTCTAGACTGTGCTCTGAAAACCACGTGATAGTCTCTAATCTGATATTCAAAGAAGCCACAATGAAGGCATGCTTCTGATAACTTCCAACATTCTCCACTATGCTTCTTACCATAGTGTTCACAGTTAGGCATTTACCCAGATACTATACCTCTACCACTGCCAGATTATACAAAATTGCCTTTCAATCTAAACCTCATTTGTCTCCATCTAGTCAGTGGTCGAAAAGATCTATTCTGAGGCTTACTAGATCTTCTACCAAAATCAACCTGAGACTCACCCTGTCTCTTCATTCTGAATTCTTATCTGTATTCCCCTTTCCATCTTTTAACAACTATTCAATTCGGATCAAGGCAGTTCTCAGCTTAGAAAACTGCTCAGATTTGTAATGGCTAACCTCATCCTTATCTCCATATTCAGCCCATCTTCAAACTGTCTACACTTGTCCTCCTCAGTAGGAATCAATGTAATAACATATTCCATCAACTCGTTGAATCATATCTCATACTCAGCGACTGTGAGATTGCATTGCTTCAGATCTAGGAACTCTTTCATCTTCCTATCTAGGTAGATCTTCGAAATGTAATTCTCTTTGAAGACTCTCAGGAAATCTTCCCACTTTAAGCTACAAGGCCGAGTGGTACTTTCAGGAATAGTCTTCCACCACTAATAAGCTGGACCTTGCAGTAGTGAGACCACATAGTCAAACTTCTCGTCAAGATCGCAGTCCATCTGATTAAAAATCCTTTCTGTCTACTTTAACCATCCTTTTGCCTCATTAGAGTCTGTACTTCTCTATAAGTCCACAAACCCCTCTTCCTAAGCTTATCATACCTCCTTCTCTCCTCTTAGGGATTCTCGAAGGTAATCAGATCGAGGTACTGGAGATGATTGGCTCCTATAGACTCTGGGTCAGCTGATTCTGTAACTTGATCACTAATAGCAGATGACGTATAATAAACAATAATTTTGATTACTATACAAATATCTCACTATTATCATGTCCATATGTCTATATCTATCCCTATGGTTTCCAAACCATGCTCTGATAAAACTACACATCATTTTCAAAGAGCATATGCCGAAACATCCATTAGACATTTGGGAACATACCCTATAAAAACTGCATGTTAGAGCAGTCACATTCACTTAATATGATATCATATATATAACACGAATACTTAAAATATCAACACCTCATTCCTTTTGTAAAACATAGTTACAAGTAGCATTACACTCATAGTTCATATATGCAATATCAAAAACATATGAGAGTTTAACACTGTTTACAACATTATACATGGATGAGGAACTATACAAAAGATTCTAACTAAACTCCTCAGTCTCAGCTGACTGATCTTTGAACCATTTCTTGAATCCAAAAACACAGTATTACACTTCTTCATGAATGTCTTAGCACATCTCTTATACCTGAAAGTTAACGCTGCAATTTTAATGATTTTTATAAACTCACTAAGTGAAACATCATCGATATGCTTACTAATATCAAACCACCATGATAATTCACAATTCAATTTACAATCAATCACATAACACATTGAATAGCACATCACATTTTGTTTCAGAACAATTCATTTCAAACATTTAGATCATACACATCAATTTGTATATGCAATGCACATATGACTCACTTTCATTGCTACTTTGTTATGACCGAGCGCCTTTTTAGTTATCTCATGTCCGTTGTGAATACCGAGCTCATTTTCCTAGTGAGCTTGTGGCTCTTTATACATATTTTCTAAGCTTTAAGCTCTTTTTCACTGGCCAGTTCGGTACTTCCTTTATCTTATCATACATTTCAATGTAATGATATTCATCATTTCACATTACATGTAACCATTCACTTTCATTAGTCACATACAGTCACTTTCACATTTTCATCGGACCTTAGTCTGGCATTTAACATTTTTGTCTTTCATATTCACATACAATTAGAACACTCCCAATACATTCCCAATCATCGAAATCCTCAAACTATTAATGTCCAGAATTATCTCATTCACATCAATAATAGTTCAATAATTGAAATTTAAGCAAATACAATCTTTTTTAGTGAGAAACATCTAGGTTACTCATAATACGCTCTAGATAGCTATTGCCTTGACGCCCTGGCAATGTTTCAATGGTGTAGTTTTATTTGTGCTTCTAAATCATATTAACACACATTTATACATATTACTAAGTTGCTCAATCACATAAGTATTCAATCATACACGTATATATTTGTGTTTGGTACAATGCATGCTCAATGAAATTCCTGGATATGTATCCTTAATTACAAATCTTAATCATTCCTTCCTCAAAACTCATATATATCTAATTTGAACTTAGGTTTACACCTTAATTATACATGATTATTCTAAATTCATCAATCAATCATTAACCAATGTTATTCTGGCATTAAAAGATCACATAACATCTAAATTCTCATTCATCTTTACTTAATACACATCATTTATCTCCTTTGAATCACATTAGCATTTATAAGATCACTTTCATTCCTATAACATCTCTAAATTTTTCTAGATTTTTGATACATTTATATCATCAATCTGTTCCTTAGTTATAATCTCAATTATCACCCTAAACATATCAACATTTTATCACTCAGTCCATCATCAAACTAGGTTCATTTCAAACTTCATACAATTCAAAATACATCGTAGGAAGTACCTTAGCATTTATTATTTCAATCATCACTTAAAAGACAACATTTCATTTTTTATGCTTACCTATGATCACAGTGGGCTTTCCCATGATCGTGACAGAAGCTTATACAATAGGTCACGATCGTGGGGATTACGCCATGATCATGACAGATCCCAAATAACTAGGCCACGATCATGCACCGAAGGCCACGATCGTGCCCTACCTTTCTTCCTTCATTTCTTGATGAATTCACATACTTATAAACATCATTTACCCTTCAAGCTTTCCAGAATTTATTCTTTTTAATGAAACTTTATTTCATGCTAATCTAACTACCATATTGGTTACATTAAATCTCACAAAAATCTACCCATTTGATTCATTAACCATTCACTTTATACCATTTCATCCTATATCCAACACTTCATATATATAGGTCATCATTTTCTACTTCATTTCAAGAACATTACACAAACACCTTTCTTAAGCATAAATTTCACATTCATTATACCTTAAATCCCAATCTATTTCATCTACGTAACAACTTATAACTCACATTTTTATACATCTGAAAACAGAACATATTTATCCATTCATTCATCAAAATTTCTGCATTCGTCATATTTAATTCTCATAATCATTCCTTCTCAACTATCATCATAAAAGCTTCTATTTAACAAACCATGAAGAACAATATGGTACTTACTTAGTTTACTCAAAACTTCTTCAAATTACCATGAAACCCTAGCTTTCCACGTATACATGATCATCAACTTTTAAGGTAGAATAGGTTGGGTCTTTTAGTGACAAAAAGAAGAGATAGCAAGAATCTTGAAATGGCTAGTGTTGAATGATGACAAAGCTCAACGTGGTAAGGGTGAGGATGAGAGAGTTGTGAGATGGAGTGAAAAGAAAATGAAGAAGATAAACTTGTAGAAACAAAATGAAAGACAGCGAAAGTTGGTCTTTAAAATGAGAGTGCCGTGGATGATGAGTGGTGAGTGGCTAGTGTTGTGACACTTGTCATTTGCTACATGTCACCTTACTGTGGTCCATAATTGAACTTTTAATAACTAGTTCATATATCTCTCAATTTCTAGTCCATTTGTCACCCAATTTTCTATGACACTTGTCATTAAATTCTAATGCTACTTATTAATTATTTCTACTACCATTTTCACTTATTTCTATTACCATAAGTCAATTTATCTTTCCACTTGGCATTTTTTTAGTCCAAAAATACACATAATTTCATAAATCTCTCAATTTTAACCAAAAATGTTCGAATTAATAATTATCATTCACCAAATCAAAATTCACAAAAACATAATTCATCACATTCTGATCATTTTAAATCATTCATAACCTATAAAATGTCAATTGAGTACACAAACAGTATTTGTAATGTGTACAAAAAAAATCATAATTCACATGAGTGTATGATAAAGTTATGCATAAGCATGAAATGCATTTCCTAATTTCTCAACATTATTTCTCATATACGATTGGCTAGGATCCTAACCCTTAGTATGGGAAAACGGGATATTACATGGATGATCATCAATTTAGACCCTATCCTGAAGAACCTCAAGTAGAGAAAGTGCATGTGACACCTAAAGATCATAACTTTATCACCTGATGAGGAAAACAAGGATTCAAGCTAGCGACAATAAACAAAGGCGCTTATTAGGAGACAACCTAAGGGAAGTTAATTTCTTTTCCTTTACATTTTCGCATTTCTTTCTTATATGCATGTATGTTTTTAAGTTTGCTTATTCTTACTTGTTTTTAAGTTTTCAATAAAATGAGAGAGAGAATACAGCAAACAAACAAACATTTTTTCATTTTTCTATTGGTTCTAGGATTATATGGTCATGATTAGAGTGTTAATTGACTAAAAGAATCTATGGTAACTTTATCATATGCTTCTACTCTTGTGATTGGTTAATATGCATTATCTTTAGAAGATTAGTGACTAGTGGTAGACACAAGCCAGTGAGATTTTGAGCATGCATTAACTAACACATTCATATCAGTCTTATTGTCTTTTGTTTATGTGTGACATTCATGACATGTACATGCTAACTTTTATTTGATTTTCTATTCAAGACTACATTTTTATCTCATGCATTAACTTAGAAATGATATAGGCATTCTTTCTTTTTACAAACTACATTAGCCAAATAGCCTACCCTTGATATGATTTTCCTTTTTAAGAAGCCCCGTTGAGCTTTATTAGCTTTTCTTTTTTATGCTAACCATGTTACATACTTTAAACCTCACCAAATGTCCAACCTAAGCCTTAAAGCTAATAGAGCAATTAATGATTGTTGATGGTTGTGGATGTACAAAAGTATAAATGTAGGGAGTGTGCATATGTGTGGGATGATTATAATTATCAGGATTTTATGTCTTATCAATGAAATTCCTATGTTGATGTAGCTTCTTTCAATTTTTAAATGAAAAGAACAAATAAATAAAAAATAAAAGGAAAAGAAAAGGAAGAATAAAAATATTGAGGAGGAAATACAATTGTTTTTGAAAAATTGTGCAGGATTGGCTTCTCCTCCTAAAGTTGTATTGAATGGGTGATTTGCTTATAATGCATATGAGGTAGATGTGGCTTTGAAGAATCACTCCTTTTAGTTTCAATGTATTGTCATCAATTGTAAAAATGATTCCTTCTAGTTAGTTATGCTTCATACGGTTTGTGATATGAAAGTTTAAATTTAAGCAAGGAAAAATAGTTTTTGCATTCATCATAATTGATATACATAATCGTAAGTGAATATTAGTTTTTATGCTTAATGTTGCATAAGTGTTACTTTTGATGCACTAGCTTTGATGGCTTTTACACTACATTACCCAAATACATCTTACCTTACCCTTACCCATGTTACAACCTTAAAAGTCCTTTAATTCATGATTATGCATGTGAATCCTAGTGGTTGAGAAATGAAATGATATGCAAAGTTGTGGAATGTTATGATTATGAATGGTATTTGAGTGTACCCATAAATATATCCTCATTAAACACATTTTCCAGTTCTACCTCTAGATTGCCCAGTTTATAAAGATGATGAATGTCAATTAATCATGAGTAAAAACATTGAAAGTTGAATTATTTCTATAATTTTTGAAAGTTATTCACTTTTTCTTATGATTGTATATTTTTGGGAAATAAGTAAATATTTTAGGTCTGTGATTTTAATTTAGATGTTTTACCCAAGAAAGGTCAAAAACAAGGTCAAAAACTAAGTGTGTGGGAAATTGATACGTGTTTAATTGTTGATACATTTAATGCATTACACTTAGTGATTAATGCTTTAAAGTATTTAAGACACTTACTTCAGTTCATATATGGTTTTAGATATGATTCGGAAGCAATAGAGCTAAAGTAATCAAAAGAAATATGTTTGAGTCTTTTTTCAAAGATTCACACTCCCTTGTCTTTATGAAGCAAGAAAAAGAAGATTAAAAGCAAGAAAAAACAAGAAATTCCAAGAAAGATGAGATATATATTGAAAACATCAAAAGGAGGAGTGTAGAGCGTGGCTCACGACCATGCATGGAAATGTCAAAGGCATGAGACATCTCTCACGGCTATGACACAGCGTGAGAGATGTATGCCTTTGACACTTCCATCCATGGTCCTCTCATGCCCATGAAAGGTGGCTCATGGCTATGAGACACCTCGCACAGTCGTGACCCAACCACTCACCCCTATGAGTTTTTGAGAGCTCACCCAAAACCCTATATTTTAGTATAAAAAGAACATATTGTGACTGCAAATGTTATGTTTTCATTTAGGACAAGCATTTTAGGGTGTGAGCTCACAGTTTTGAAGAAGAAAAGGGGAAAACTCCATTCCTTAGCTAGCTTCTTGACGTCGATTCAGAGGTGATGTCGACACCAAAAAACCTAGTTAAACATCTCTCTCATTATTTGTTATTCTTTCTCTTAGGGATTGATTATATTATCCTATGTTTAATGATTAGGCATTGTGTAAGAATGATTGAATACTCTATTTGATTGTTTTTATGTAAGAACTCATTACTAGAATCTTCAATATAATTTATAATTGTTATGTTGAACTTTGTTTATGGCAACTAATGGTTTCGAATCATTAGGGATAACATAACCTAGGTTAAATGACTCAAGCTTGTGTGGTTGTTTCCTTAATTAATCTATTTTCCTAATTCGTAATGTGACTATCCAATTAAATCCAGAAAGCTTGTTCTAGGTTGTTCGATAGCTAGGTTTAATTAACGAGCTCTTCTTAATTAAACAAGACCTAAGGTAACGCACACCACGGAATGGAAAGATTGAAAATTTCATATTCAAGGAAAGAAGAAGAGGATAGATTTGAATTAACTAAAATTACATATCATACGCAGGGTTTCAATTTTACCTACTAGACCTCACGAAGAACTTGTCTCGATCAACCTAGATAATGGGTAACGAACAAACCAAGAAAGTTGTTTAGGATTAAAATCACACCACAATATGATTCAGCTAATAAGTGATGTTTAATTCCTAAGTTGAAAAGAACAAGAGGGGTCTCTCCTCTTAAGATGGCTAGCGGCACACAAGAAATAATATGATCAAAAGTTCATCCAAAACCCTAAAACATAAGTATTTATAGCTAGGATTGATGCTAAAAGACTTGGGATTAAAATACATGGAAGCCCAAAATATAAAATTAAAAAAGTCCAAATTAGAATAACAAAAAAAAACATGCCTAGGCCTGGTCCAACGCGCTCCCAAGTCTGAGTATAGGCGTGCCTCTCCTCTTGGCTTAAGTAATAATGTGCAACCCAATATGATGGTCTTCAAGTCCCAAGTGAGTCTAATCTAAAGATTTGAGATAAATGAATCAATTTGGGCTGTAATTTAGATAGCTCTCCTCCAATAGGCTTGGTGCATTCCATCCTCTCCACAAATTAGCCCACATGTGCATAGAGAGCCTCCTTGAGTCTCTCGATCCTAGCTCTAGACATAAGTCCAACTGGAATCATAAGCTCGCACCCATCACGCACGCCATCTCCATGGTGGTCCTTGCTCCTGCTCACATCAGTCCCTCCCTCCTCAAGAAGATTCATCCTCAAATATGAATCCATATCAAAAGGAGAAAGATCAGTAATATTAAAAGTTGCAAAAACAGAATACTCACCTAGGAGGTCAATCTTGTAGGCATTCTCATTTATCTTCTCCAACACTTGGAATGGACCATCACCCCTAAGATGTAGCTTGGATTTCTGCTAGGTAGGAAACCTCTCCTTCCTCAGATGCATCCAAACCCAATCTCCAGGTTTAAAAGTCACCAACTTTTGCCCCTTATTGGCTTGCTTTGCATACCCCTATTTCTATGCTTAATGTGTTGTCTCGCCTTCACATGCAAGTCCCTAACCATCTCATCTTTCCTTTTGCCATTTGTACTAGACAACTCATGCAAGGGTAAAGATACTAAATCCAAGACAAATCAAAGGATTAAAACCATACACAAGCTCAAAAGGTGAATAACCTGTGGTGGAATGCACACATCTATTATATGCAAACTCAATAAATGGAAAATAATCACCCAAGTTTTCAAATTTTTACCAACTATAACACGCAGCAATGTACCTAAGGTTCTATTAACAACTTCAGTCCGTCCATATGTCTGTAGATGACAAGTAGTCTAATAAAGCAATTTAGTACCCAACTTTCCCCACAGAACACGCTAAAAGTGGCTCAAAAATTTAACATCTCTATCCGAAACAATAGACCTAGGAATACCACGCAATCTAACAATATCCCTAAAGAATAAATCAGCAATAAGAACAGCATCATCAGTCTTATGACATGCAATGAAATGCGTCATCTTACTAAATCGATCAACAACAACAAAGATGATATCATACCCCTTCTTTGTTCTAGTCAGTCCTAAAACAAAATCCATAGAAATATCAACCCAAGGGTATACAATCCATAGGGTTTAACAGTAGAATTTGCCTGTCTACATGTAATGCATTTGGCACATACACGCTCAACATCCTTGCGCATACCAGGCCAATAGAAATGTTCATGAAAAATATCCAAGGTTTTAGTAACCCCAAAATGACCTATCAAACACCATTATGGGCCTCATACACAAATCAAGAACGCAAAGAACAATTATGCCCACACAGCTAATTACCACGATACAAATATCCATCATGCCTATAAAATTTTTAGAATGCAATATGCTCATAAGCAACATACACAGTAGCAAAATCATCATCAGAAGTATACATGTCTTTAAGCTACTCAAATCCTAATAATTTAGAACTAAAATAAGGAATACCTCCTGGATAAAGCATCAGCTACCACATTTTCCTTCCCTTGCTTGTAATGTAGTACATATGGAAATGTCTCCAGAAACTCTACCCTAGTGGCATATCTCTGGGTTGAAGGTAATGTTGCCACACCTCCAATGCTCTCACCATAGCATAAAGCTCCTTGTCATAGGTTAGATAATTGAGTTTTGCACCACTCAATTTTTTACTAAAATAAGCTACTGGTTTGTTTTCCTACAAAAGCACAGCACCTATACCAATACCAGAAGCATCACATTTAACCTCAAAAGCATTCTCAAAGTCAGGTAAACACAGAATAGGAGCAAAACATAATTTTGTTTTCAATAAATTAAACGCATGCTCTTATTCCTCACCCCATGTAAACCCTTTCTCTTTGTTGACTATTTTAGTCAAAGGAGCAACAATGGTAGAGAAACCTTTCATAAACCTCCTATAGAAACTAGCAAGTCCATGAAAACTCCTCACCTCACTAACACTCTTAGGTGTCGGCCATTCCTGGATAGCCTTCACCTTCTCCTAATCAACCTTGACTCCCCTAGAACTAACTATAAACCCCAAGAATACAAGCCTATCAATACAAAAAGTACACTTCTTAACGTTCGCATATAGTTTCTCCTGGCTCAATACATCTAAAACACATCTCACATGCACGACATGCTCATCAAGATTAGTGCTATATATCAAGATGTCATCAAAGTAAACCATCACAAATTTTCCAAGAAATGAACGCAACATATGATTCATCAACCTCATAAAAGTGTTAGGTGCATTAGTTAAACCAAATGGCATAACTAACCACTCATACAACCCATATTTAGTTTTGAAAGCAGATTTCCATTCATCTCCTGGTTTCATTCTAATATGGTGGTATCCACTTTTTAAATCAATTTTGGTAAAGATACATGCATATGCAATTCATCAAGCATATCATCTAACCTAGGAAAAGGATGGCGATACTTTACAGTGATTTTGTTGACAACTCTACAATTTACACACATCCTCCAGGTCCCATCTTTCTTCGGCACCAGCAACACAGGCACTGCACAAAGGCTCAAGCTCTCCCTCACATGACCCTTCTCTAGTAACTGTGGTGCTTTATGCCTCTCAAGGTTGGCAGTCCCTTAGGCATCTCCTCAGGAAAGACATTAGTAGAATTCTACAAAAGAGAAGCAAAAACACTAGGAAAAACATCAAAAGGGTTAGTGTCAGAAACTAAACACTCTCTATATCTCACCACTACTAGTGCCCTCTTCTCTCCAGTTACTCTCCTCAAGTCTTTTCCCTTAGCAAACAATCTCACCTTTCTCTCTTTCTTTTCTTTCTTCTTTTCTCTTCCTGAGCTCCTCTTCTGCCCATTCCACTTCCTTTTCCTCACTTGTGCAGTCACTTGCAATTGGGTCAAACTCATTTTTCTTTTGGGCCTCCTTTCTCTCTTCACTTTTTTTGTTCTCACTACCCGAACCTCCTCACTTTAACTTGCTTTTATCTTGTCCAGGTACAATTTATGAGGTGATAAAGGTAGTAGAATGAAATTCCTTCTCTTAAACTTAAAGGAGTACCTATTGGTATACCCATCATGTGCTACCCTCCTGTCAAACTGCCAAGGTCTCCCAAGTAACATATAACTAGCCTCCATTGTTACCACATCACACAACACCTCATCCTCATATCTTCCTACTGAAAATGGCACTACAACCTGCCTAGTCACCTTTACACTGGCACTATCATTGAACCACTGTAAATTGTATGGCTCTAGATGTTTCCTGCATGTCAAATCCAATTTCTATACCATAATCTAACTAGCTGCATTAGTACAACTACCCCCATTAATGCTCAAATTGCATACTTTCCCACCAACTAAACACCTCGTATGGAAAAGATTCTCTCTCTGATCTACAACCTCATCTGTGGCCCTAGCACCCAGTACCCTCGTAACTACTAGTGCTTCCCCTATAACAGCTCTCTCAAAGCAACTATCATCCTCAAAATCATTATCAACAACAAGCTCAGATTCACTACCACTATCTTCCAAATCAATCATCTCATTATCCCTCATAATCATGACTTTCTCATTTGGACATTGAGATGCAATATGTCCAGTACCCAAACACTTAAAACATTTAATGCTAGAATACTTACTAGAAGAAGGTTGGCTGTTAGGTGTACCTTTAGGGTCAAACCCTACATAAGTGTCTCTTTGAAGTCCACCCCCTTGTCTTTCGACTTCTCCTCTCTCTTGATCCATTTTAAACTCTATGATTGGCTAGAATTCATCCCACTCCTAGCTTCCACTCTAACTTTGATTTGTTTCTCCACCTTCATGGCTATGTTCACCATATCCTTAATCTCTAAGTAATGTTGCAACTCCACAACATTGGCTATCTCCCTATTAAGTCCACTCAAAAATCTAGCCATTGTAACCTCTAGGTCCTCCTCTATGTTGGCTCGAATCATATCCACCTCTATCTTCTTGTGGTAGTCCTCCACTGATTTAGACCCTTGAGTGAGTCTTTGAAGTTTCTGGTGCATCTCCCTGTAATAGTAAGAAGGCATAAACTGCTTCCTCATGCATGCCTTCATATCGTCCCAACTAGCAATTGACATCTCTCTATTTCTTCTCCTAGATGTCACTAACTGATCCCACCATATTAGTACATAATCTGTAAATTCAAAAGTGGCTAGATTTACCTTTTTATCTTCAGAAAAATTATGCCACTCAAAAACCAAGTCCATCTTCCTTTCCCATTCTAGGTAAGCCTCTGCATCATTCCTTCCCTAGAAGGCTAGGATCTGCATCTTGATGGATTTAAGGTCTTTATCTCTCCTATTAAATGGGTCAACTCTTTAAGCTCTCCTAGGTATGCATACCTCAAACTCCTCCTCCTCCTCCTCCTCAAAGTCATCCTCCTCTGGCTCATACCGAGAAGGTGGTCTATGAGGTGGTGGTTGCTGTTGATGTACACCTACACGCCTCCCCTAAGGTTCCTCATGTGTCCCTTGTCTGAGCTCATCCATCTGTCCCCTAATATCAATTAAAGCTAGATTGAACCTCTCAAATTATTAGTGCATGGCTCTCAAAGTGAAAGCGATATTTTGCATCTCCTCTGTGGTTGTCATCATTACTACCTCCTTGTAACATTGTAGATAAAATGATATATCTGCAAAACAAGGTTAGTAATAAATGACCTCACACACTCCTTCACGTGTTTCACTCAATTGATGTCACTCCCCTCGTGTTTAAGTCATGAAAATGACTCCCTCAAATAAGCTCACACATTCTTACCTTTTACCACTCAATTTCCTCTGAAATTCAATTCACAACTCGAAACTAATTCTCAACTAATCAAAAGAATCAAAAGAGTTTGAAAATTTCGAGCTACCTAATAAATATGAGTATAACGAAATAAAACTTTTTTTTGGATTTTTTCCAGATTTTTTGTTTTTTGGACTTTTTCTGACTTTTTTCTAACTTTCTTTTTCGGATTTTATTCAAATTTTTTCTCTGACTTTTTTCATTTTTTGGAATTTTTTCCTAACTTTTTTTTACGGATCTAGATCAAATATTAATAGAAGATAAAACAAGAAAAAGAAAAAACGTTGGGCCAAAAGTTAATTCACACCTGAATTGATGAACTGACGATAATTGGATGGTGATGGGAGGCAATTTCTTGAATTCTGATGGAGTTGAATAAGAATTCTCCTCCACACCAATGCTCTGATACCAACTAATGGGCACCACGGAATGGAAAGATTGAAAAGTTCATATTCAAGGAAAGAAGAAGAGAATAGATTCGAATTAACTAAAATTATATCTTATACGCAGGGTTTCAAATTTACCTACTCCTCACGAAGAACTTGTCTCGAGCAACCTAGATAATGGGTAAAGAACAAACTAAGAAAGTTTTTTAGGATCAAAATCATGCCACAATCTGATTCAGTTGAAAAGTGATGTTTAATTCCTAAGTTGAAAAGAACAAGAGGGGTTTCTCCTCTCAAGATGGCCGGCAACACACAAGAAATAATATGATCAAAAGTTCCTCCAAAACCCTAAAACATAAGTATTTATACCTAGGCTTAATGCTAAAAGACTTGGGTTTAAAATACATGGAAGCCCAAAATATAACTTAAAACTAGTCCAAATTAGAATAATAAAAAAGACACGTCTAGGCCTGGTCCAACACACTCCCAAGTCTAATCATAGATGTGCCTCTCCTCTTGGCATAAGTAATAATGCGTAGCCCAATACAATGGTCTTCAAGTGTCAAGTGAGTCTAATCTAAAGATTTGAGATAAATGAATCAATTTGGGTTGTGATTTAGATGGCTCTCCTCCAATAGGCTTGGTGCACTCCGTCGTCTTCACAAATTGGCCCACATGTGCATAAAGAACCTCCTTGAGTCTCTCGGTCTTAGCTCTAGACATAGGTCCAATTGGAATGATAAGCTTACCTCCCATCACACACGCCATCCCCTTGGTGGTCCTTGCTCCTGCTCACATCATAAGAAAAAACTGGGGTTAATAGAGCTTATTATTAACCTACGATTAATAGTTGATAGGAGAGGTATAAAAACAACAATTCAATGAAATACGTTCAACCGTGTGTAGGATAAGATTGAACCGATGACCAAGTCCCTAATGAATTCATGACTTTCATCATTTTTAGGCTGTTTGATTTAATTTCCTTTTGTTAGTTTAGTTTTATTTTATTTTCTTATTTGAAAACAACCAAACCCTATATAACTTAAACACCAATTTTTTCATTTCCAAAGCTTTACACACACTCTCTATAGGATTAACCTTGACTCAGCACTGGTATAGTTATAGGTTTAGTTCCTTTGAGTAGTGTTACAATGCGCTACATCAAGTTTTGTGGCAAACTTAACCATCGAGATCCTAACAATAGAAAACATCTCATCTCACACTCCTTACAACATATATGATCCCTAACTATACTAAATTGACTAACATCTTTAGAAGTAGGAAAATTTAGAATGCTTACCTTTGAATTTCCTAAGCTTGACCTTTGCTTTCCCTTTGGTTACTATCAAAGTTGTTTAACTGATATTTTTTTAAGCTTTTCCTCCTCAACTACACAACGTGTAATTAATAAATTTATATCCTAAGCCTTATAATAAAACTATATATAGTAACTAAAATACCAAATTTTAAAGGAAGAGTATTTAGAGCTTGGTGTACTATACAAGCATCAAGAATAAAAATAATAAAAATATTTAACTTACTCTAAAGGTAGACCATCCTAATGATATATTTCCTCGCTCCCCCTATTTTAGTGTATTTTATAGAATAAAAATCTTTTCGTATGATACATTATTTTAGCATTTAAAGATACATTGTACCATTAAGATATATTGTTAAGGAAGTCTTTAGCCTCATTAGACTTAGTAGATGGTCTAGGATGGATTTCTTTATAGTCAAGTAAAGCATTCTATTTGACCTTTTCCATGTTACATAGGCTAATTTCAACCTCAAGACTATTGATGTGGGAATTGGAAGTCTATCTCTGATTATAGACATGTTATTATATGCCACCTACAAGGTAAATTCCAAATATTGCTTCCATTTCTTGAAGTTGAAACTAGTTAAGGTTTCAATGTTGACTATTGTTATTTTCAAAAAAGTTGAGTGCAATATAGATAATAAATCATCAACATAGACATAGGATAATAGTGATACACAAAGCTATAAAATAGTATTTGTGATGAGCATCATATCACATATATCATGAAACACTTGCAGGATAAATGCAAAATGCAAATAAATAAGACCTCCATATAAAAGCGATCAAAATACATATCATCAACTTTTGTGGTTCTACCACTTATGGATATATAGATTTATACGCATCTCAAAATCAAAAATAACTAAATACAAAACTAAAGACATCCCCTAATATGCAAGCAAAACAATCCAAATACTAACTTGAAAGATTATTGCAGTGACTTATTTATACTTAAACTATTCCATAAGCATAAGGGACACACCTATATGATATCCTCTTATTTACCTATATGGACATAAACGTGACCACTTACCAGTGATTAATGTAAAATCGTGATCCTAATGTACTTAGATGCTTATGTACCCTTTATGGTGCTTATGGTCCATATGCTTGAAGCATAGATATGGCCACCGCCTTATAACATGTGTGTCACATTTTCTGGACATGCGTCCAACTGGCCAACTGCATATGCCATCAAGTGAAATATATGCCAAACACTAGCACATCCCATCATGCAACTCTCACGCAGGAGTTTCTTGTTCTTTTTAGTTACTATAACAGGTGATTTCTAACAGTTGATTTTAGTGATTTTTCTTCACATTCCAGTAACTTTTTTCCTTAAAATACCCAAAACTCCATTTTTTATCATTTTCCCTATAAAAACCAATCCAAGTAACATATATGTAGTTTATACAAGAATAATAGATAATTCATTTGATTTTATCATAGAGAAATTTAAAAATCTTCATTCAAATTCGTAAATTCATAAAACTACTCTAATACCACATGATAGACATAAGATGAACCTTAGTGATTGGTCTAGGATCAACCATAAACTTGTATAAATGGAGACAATTGGGAAATTTACTTGTTTTGCTATCCATTTCACGATAAACATGCTACTGATCAACTTGAGCAAGCTATTTGACTATTTGGATAAACTCTTCGACATATGAACAAGTTAGATCCAACATTTGGTCAACATTTATGGAAGTTATATATATTTATACTATTAACATCTTTCTATGTCCTTTTTAGTGCATAAACCTCTTAACGAGTTATAGAGAATATGTACATCTACAAACTTACTTAAGAAGATAGTAGGAGACTTTAGTAGCAAGTTATAGTAACCTTATTGGCTCTTCCTCTCACAAGCCTAATAAATAACCAGTATACACCTATAAAGACTCATTTTCCTTATTAAACTTCAGCTTATTTAACTAAATCTTTTATTCGCCTTCTTTACTATCTTTAAGTTGAATCAAATTTCATTATCTTAACCTTAAATTTTATTTTTCAAAATCATGATTAATAACCATCCAAAAAGAAATTTAAAATTCCAACATGTATTGGTCACAAATAGCTAGAGAATTCCCCACTTACGAGAAAAATATACTAAAGTTGCTAGTTAGGCTTGTCGTGAAGCAATCTTGCACTAGATAAAAGTTCAAAGATCGCACAAACTATGCCTTTGGAGGTTTTTTAAGGGATTAAAAAAAGTAGCTATTCATAAGAAGGTGAATCGATAAGAGGTGGAATTATATTCCTTTCCCAATAGACACAAGAAATTAAATCAACAAGTTTATGGATACCATACCTCACTATCATAAATCTCGCTACTATTCTATTTTCACTAAGTGTAGCAAGTTACCTTCTTCGTTTTGCCATGGAAAGTTGAAGGAAAACTAATATCAACCTATTAATGATATTTGAAATTTTGGTAGTAGTTTTTGTTGATTTATGGTCGATAGACATTCAGTTAATTGTTGTTTAGTAACATAATTATTTAAAAATATTATTTATCTATACATATTTAGATGTATAAGATAAATTCCATAGGATAAATATACATCGCAAATGTTGTTCTATTACGACTAAGCATAAAAAGACTAGCATATTTTATGTTTTATATGAAGGAAGTACTCGATCTCATAGAATAAAGTATAAAGATACTTAAACAAATGTATAGGTACTTATTAGAGAATCAGTTCACTGAACTGATCTCATATAAGAAATCTATTTGGAATATTACTTGTATATTATAAGTAATCATTTAACTTGAGATCTTCAAAGTTATCTTGTATACAGATTACTTTTGTTTTAATACTACTCATGACTTGTTCCAGTCAATGATAGCTCAATTGGCAGTCATTAGACGTAGTATAAACTATATAGAAGTAGTTGAGTAATTAATATAAGATGTTCATCCTAAAGTAATTAGTGAGAATATTCTATTATTTTTAAGCAATATTGATTTAGAAAATTCTTAGCCAAGGTGGAATGATATTTTTTAAAATAGTTTATAAATGTCATTAATTGAATCAGATGTTAATGATAAAGAACTACTATGATAGAACTTAAATATAGTAGACATTACTTTTATGTTCTATGTCTAATCAAAATATTATATGATGAAATTTCTGAATTATTTAAAAAATCATAGATAAAAAAGTTAGTCAAATCACTTTAATATTTCTAAAGATTTTGGTAGTTATGATGTATAGCTAAAAGTCAATTTTGATTTATATAGAATTTATTTAATTAGAGAATTAAAGATAAATTAAAGAACTTTAATTATCTATTCCTAAATATAATTTAGATTTATAATTTATATTCATTGTCAAAATATTTAGAAATCTAATAAATCACACATAAGAAAAGAGTTGAAGAGAGAAAAATATTTTAATTAAGTTAGAATTGATTGTAAAGTTTAAAGAATTTTATAATTAAATATGAAATATTCAATAAATAAGGATCAATATGAGATATTAGATTTTATTGGTCACAACTAATTTTTAATTAGATTTTTTGTAATTAAATTATTAAAATATCTAAAATCTATTATAAATAAGCTTAATATCTAAAGAAGTTGGCACTTGCCTAACAATTTCTGAAATAATTACAAAGTTCTCTCGATGCATTTTGTAAACATCATTAAAAGTTAAACACTTTTGTGACTATAGTAATTGACATGTGCTAATTTTTAAAATGGCTAGAGAGTTGCAATAAAAAAGTTAAGTTTTAGAATAAAATACAAATTACAAATTATTTTATAAAATTTAATGAGATTTTAACTTTTGATAAATCAAAATATGAAAAAAAATTTATAATTATTTCAGTACTTATTAAACTAAATCTCGATCCAATTTTTCAATAATAATACCAAAGCTATCATAATTCTGTAACCAATTTTTCAATAATGATACCAAAGTCATCATAATTCTATAAATTGGTTCAAATTTTGATTGTTACTAATCTTAAATTTTAGAATTAAATTTACAAACCTTAATTTCAAGAACTCTAAACGCTGAAATGCTCATATTAAACGTTTGAAATTTAAAATTCAATTTAGCATTGAAATAGAATCCTAAAAACCATATTTATGAAATCTGAAAAATCTCGCTTCTGGATGCAACATAAACTTGAAATAATGACTTGTGATTTTGTGTTTAAGAAACACACAGTCTTTAGCTTTTGTTGCTTGTGTGATGGGTGTTACTGGGCTACGAGTGTTGGTTTTGTGTTTTGCTAGTTTGATGCTGCCGGAGACGCACCTGAAGCTCCATGAGACAGGGCTGTCGGTGATGGCTCCTGGTTGTAGGAGGCGGCGTGTGTAAATGTTGCTTCTCTTAGAAGTCACCAGTGGCGTGCTTCAGTTAACTGGAGAAGCAGGCACCACATCGGAGTAATGGTAGTAAGTGCCTGTGCATGTGGAGATGTTGTCTCGCTAGTGATTTACGCTGGGGGAAGATGCAAGCTGGCAGTGACGGATCAGGATAGGTGGTGGCTACAACTTGTGTGCTTGAACGGGGATGAAGGGTAGTAGGGTGGTTTTGCAATTGACAGCAGCGTGCAAGGAGCTAGAAACAGAAGTCAGCGTTGTGATGTTGCTATTCATTTGAGTCCGGTTAAATTAATAGTGGCACCGCAGGCAATTGAAATTGTTGTGGAAGAATGCAGTTCGAGCCGATTTGGTTACCTCTCCTGTAGCAGTTCTTGATGGGTGGCGACTGTTGGCAGCTGGGGTTTTCTAAGTTCGTATCTAGGGTTTGTTTAAGAAGAAAGTGGTGTTTGGTAAATTAATAAGGATAAAGCCCAGGCTTAATATAAGTTTATTATATGGCTAGAATAAGAGGTGTTAGGAATGATGAATATAACCATCCTCTGTAAGGACTGGATAGACGACGTAAGTTCAAGTTGGACTTTGGCAGCGTTTGGATCTGCAGTATAGTAGAAATAAGTACTTATTTATTATAGTTTTGAAAGACAATCACATATTTAGATCTGCAAGAACAACTAGAGGTTGAAGCAAAGTACAGTGCCACTATAAAAATCAATAAGTAAAAAGAGGGTTACAGTAGAAAACTACTTTTGCGGTAGAAATTTTACTTTCTATTAATAATCTTCACTACAAGTTTTATTTTCCATTACACTCTTAATTAATATAACTAATAATATATTTTTATGAAATATTTTATTTACTAAATTTATTTTATTTATATTTTATTATTTTAATTTAATATTTTATTATTTATAATTTTAAATTTGTATGACTAATAATATATTTTTTAATTATTTATACAGCAATTAATGGTTTATTAAATTAATTAGCTTTTTAGTCATTTTATCTCTTTTCAGCAACCGCAGCCGCACTTGCCAAACATCTATTTTTCACGTTTCAGCAGTTACCAAAACAGCAATCTCAAACACCTAAGTACTTATAGAGAGTAACGACTTATCATTTCAACATGTTGATTTTAGCAGGTTGTCAATCGTCACTATTCCGCCAAACCAAGCCTCAGACCAAAAAAAGGATAACTCATTTATTTTTTGGATTAAAATAATCTTAAAACTAAATTAAGATATTTTAAATAAAGAATAATGGATTCTTAATTTACAAAGTCCCAAACATAATTTTAACATTGTTTTAAATTCAAATTTTAATTTCAAAATTAAAGTTATTATTTTTCTTAATTTTATTAAAATAATTATTATATTAATTTTTAAATGAAATTTAGAAAAAATTTAAATTTAAATTAATTATTTTCAGGTAGATTGAAATCAAATAGACTTCTTAAAATTAAGAAAAATATTTTCTTAAATAATTAAAAATATTTTTAAATTAAATTTATTTATTTCAATTTAATTGAGATAAATTAAATTTATTATTTTATTTACAGAAAGATTATTCTATTTATTTAGAAATTTTTTCTTTATTTATAAGTAATAATTTTTTAATTTATTAGAAAGGTTTTTTTTGTTTAACTTTTGAAAAGTGTTTTTATTTATAAATTAAGAAAAATGAGTTTTCTTTAATTTTTTAAAATGATTTTCTAATTTATTAAGGAAATATTTTTAATCAATTAAGAAATTGAATCTCTAAATAGATAATACAAATGAATTTTTTAATTAAATTAAAATTTTTTATTTAATTTTGAAAGTAATTTTCTTTTAATATTAGAAAATAGTTTTCTAATTAAGAAAAATATTTTTTAATTAGATTAGAATTTTTTGTTTGTAAAATTTTGAAAAATAAGTTTTTCTAAATTATAACAAGTAAAAAGCATAATTTCTTGAAAAAATTTTAATTATATATTTTTAAAAGAGTTTAAATAATTGGAAATAGCTTCGAATTGTATTTGAAAATTATTTCCAAATCAAATTAAATTTCTATTTATAATAAGAATTTAATTCATTTTAGAAATCATAATCTAATTTAAGTATGCAAAGAGTTAGAAATATTACGTTAGATTACAAAGATCAATAATTACAAAATCAAGCAAAGATTGACATTTCATGCATATAATTTAATTATATTAGTATGAAAAATTGCATGCTTTATTTATATGTGTGTGTGTATATATACATATGTTAAGTTGTATGTTTTATATGTATGATATTTTACATGCAATTTAATAAAACTTAATAAAATTATATTGTTCATCATAATATTAAGTAGAAGCTGAGAACGTGATTATTATGTTCTATTAGTTAATAATAAAACTAGAGTTATGTTTATTATAAGATTTGTTGAGTGATTCAAGGAACCTTTAACCAAAATATGTTTCATCTTAAATTAATGAGCCCAGCTTAACTAAATTTGTATGATTTGGATGAGTGATTCATAATCATATGAATTCAGAGACAAGCTTAAGAATAAATATAAGATATGTTTTGGCAAAAGTTGTCACATAATAGATCTATGAGTCATATACGATGTCAATGATAAAGATTTCATCTACTTAATTTAAGTTTGGCTGATTTGTTGAGAGACTCAAGGTCAACAAAATTTAAATAGGATCTTAGCCCATTAAAGAGATTAGAGTAATTTTTCTAAATAATAGTTAGGGCTATTATTTTGAATAAAATAGTGAGAGTAACCAAATATATTATTAGAGTAATAATTTTATTTGGAAATTATGACATATAATCAATTACTTTTTATTCTTACATTTATATTTGCTCTGAGTAGAATTTACCTTGTTTAGTATAGTTGATACTAAGTTAGTGAACTTAATTTCTTAGATATAGGTTAAGTTTGAGAAAAGTTCTCAAAGGTTTATAAAAAACAAAGTTGTATGTTTATTATGCAATCTTATTATTGATCCATATTGAGGATTTGATGTTAAAGTTTTAGAGATGTGTCAAAATCATAAGGATGATAAAATGTATGGTCATTTTAAGTTGTCTAATATCTCATAAACTTCAAAGATATCATGTATGATGTATGTCAGCAAAATGCAAATCGTTGCATGAAGTTAAACTGAAAGCTACAATACTTTGATGGAATTGTTCTACTCAATATAGCCTATTAAAACCATAAACATAAAAATCAATTAAAGGCTTTACTATAGTATGATAATAGTTGTCATAAGAAGAAAATGATTGCATAATTTTTCTTGCCTATACGTGATATAATGAAGATCATATGTATTTCTAGTTCATACTCATGAGTATCTGATATTGAATTTGGATTCAACATTATTATAATGTTCAATGTATGATAAGAAATAGATTGTTAAGTAAAATTAGTTGGTTCAATCTTATACAAATGGTTTGTATCTATTGAATCAAAGGCTATTTATACTTAACATAAATGGCAAGAATACAAAGTATAATAACCGAAACAATCCTTTTATGCCATATTAGTTAAATTAGCATAATAAGAATCATAAAATTCAATACTAGGATATATGTATCCTTTTGATTATAAATCTTGAAATTTGTAAAACTTATTAAGTTGGAGAAAAACCAAATCAACCTTTAGTGAAAGGATTATGAATGTAATGAATTGTTAAATCAATACATGTGATCTATTGGATTAAATAACAATTTATAAAAGGATGACTCTTATATTTCTTTATATTACTAATGACTTTATGTGATGTAATCATATGTATTAAATAAAATAATGATTAAAAATTTTGAAAAGTTCTTTTTAAATCTAAGTAAAAATTAAGCATTAAAAATGTCAAATCACTTCAATAAGATCAATGAATTAAGATATAAATTTTTCAGTTATCTATAAAGGATAAAATTCTTTAATGAATATCTAAATAATTAAATTTCACAAGACTATAAATTTTTATAAAGCGAAAAATCGAATATGAGATATTGTATGATGCAATATTTATTTCTTCTATAACTAAACCTAGTAGTACAATGACTTACCTACAGTAGTTCTAATTAAATCAATTAGTAAGATTTCATATTAGATATGAAATGCTAGGACTTTCAAAAGTTAACGATTTAATGAAGTAATGCATAGTTGAAGTATATATTATCCACTAAATTTAGAACTAAATTGGACAATAAAGGTTATGAGATATCCATAAGGGTGGATATAATTTTACAGACCCATTGATCAAATTGTTTGTTTCAATATATACCTATAAGAGGATGGTTTTTAAGATAAGTAGTTGGAATAAGGTGAAATTTGAAAAGTCCAAAACTCTTAACAACGCATACAACTGGAACTAATACCTTTATTGATACATTTAATGTATAGTTAAAAGGTTATAAGACTTTCAAAGATTCACTTTTATGATGAATTCAAAAATTTTGTTTTAAAGATGATTATGAATTTAACATGTCTACAAGAAAGTTAGTGGGAGTATAGTTGTCCTCTTTAGTGAAAGTATGTAAAGACATATTGCTGATAAAGAACAATAATTCATATTTTCAATTATTACAAATATAATTATCCAAGAACAGTTCATATTGGACATGAAAAGGTAACAACTTAATTATATTAATAAGATCTATAGATATAGATTGAAAGTTGTTTACCTATTCTAGTATAAGTTTATACTACTAAAGGTGCTTATTATTTGAGATATCTGATACTTATGAAGTATTAAAAATATCCATTATTTTATGTATGAGTTGATATTTGAGTTCAATGTTATATAGATATTAATTTTAGAATTAAATCTTCATTAAGGTATATTATACTTGGAACAATATTATTTTAAGATTAGAAAGGTTTCAATATAATAATGATTGTTAATTAAGCCATTAAACATTTTTCATTTAGTGAAAATGATTACATGGATTAGAAGTTATTTAATGAACTTGGTATAGTTCCTTACATTGTTTAGACAGTAATGTACTATAGAATATTAGAGTCATTAGGCATTCAAAAGGGAGCTAAGGTCTCATTAAAGATCCAATAATGTATTTAAGCAGTTTCTCTTAATTATGATGATAATAAAGACTTAAGTAATAAGATTTAAGTAAGTGCTCACTATAAAGAATCATGTTGAATTCTCAGTAAACTATTGTCCTAACAGGAGCATGATCATCATACGATGATATGGTATATGATGCTTACATGATTAGCTTAATGCAAGTGAAAAATTGTTGATTTATATCTTATAGCTAATCAGTTGATTGTAGTTTAGTGATATAATTATTTAAAGATATTCTTTATCTTATATATATATATAGATGTATATAATAAAATCAATGAGATAAATATACATTACAAATAAAATTATGATGAAATTGTAATTATAAGATTCATAATTCAATTATATATTACTAAATTGTTTCTAGTTATTATTTTATTAATATTAGACATTAATAAAGTATAAAAAGACTAGCACATATTATGTTTTTTTCTTATGAAGAAAGTAGTCGATCTTATAGACTAAAATATGAAGATACTTAAACAAACATGTATATGCTTATTATTGAACAAATTCACTGAACTGACCTTATAAGAGAAATCCATTTGAAACATTACTTGTACGTTGATGAAAAATCTCATTGCGATAAATCTATAAGTGATCCTTAGATTTGAAATCTCCAAAGTTATCTTATATAAGAATTTTTATATTTTGATCCTAATTATGACATGTTCTTGTAAATGATAATTCAATTAGTAATTATTGGATATAGTATGAACAATATAGAGATGGTTGAGTTATTGATATAAGATTCATCACTCTAAAGTAATTAAAGAAAATGTTCCATTATTTTTGGTTAGTATTGATTCAGAAAATCTTTCGCTAAAGTAGATTATCACTTTATAAAATATTTTACAAATATCATTTAATTACTAATGATAAAAAGCTAATATGATAAGACTTAAATAGAGTACATGTTATTTCTATGCTCTAGTCTAATTGAAACATTATATGGTAAAATAATTAAATTATGCAAAAAAAAAAAAAGTTATGCACGAAAAAGTTAGTAAAAATTACTTTGACATTCTTAAATATTTAGGTGCCCATAATGTGTTGTCAAGCGTCAATCTTAATCTATTAATATAAATTGTTTAATTAGAAAATTATCTAATTATAAATATAATTTAAGGTTATAATTTAAATCCATTGCTAACATATTTAAGAACCTAATGGGCCATAGATAAAGAACGAGTTGAAAAAAGAAAAAATATTTTAATCAAGTTGATCTTAATTGTAAAGTTTGAGGAACCTAATGATTAAATATGAGATATTTAATAAATAAGGATCAATATAAGATAGTGAATCTTATTTGGGCATAATTATTATTTAATTAGAATTATATCTTAGAATTTAATTTTAATTAAATTATTAAAATGTTCAAAACTGTTATAAATGGGCTTAAGCTATAAGAGAGTTAACACTCTTTCCCTAACTCTCTCTGTAACAGTTATAGAATTCTTAACATGTTATGTGGAAACTATTAGAGACCAAACACCTATACATCTATGATAGTTGAGATGAGCCAACGGAAGCGATTCGAGAGATACAAAAAGTTTATGTGTCATGTGGAAACTATTAGAGACCAAACACCTATACATTTATGTGTCAATTATTTCATAAATTTAAAGTGATCTTAGCTTTCAAAAATCAAAATATAAAAAGTTTCATAATTATTCTACTGCACGCAAAATTGGATCTCAAAAGTTTTTTGTTAAATGTATAGAGGAATAGATAACTGTATGTCTGTCCTTGAGCCATAGAAAGAAAATGATGTTCTACTGATTTCTAAGAAATACAACTCAAATCTTCCAGTTAAATCATGTTTTCAAACTGAAAATGGAGTTCCAGCATCTAAAAGGGTGCAGGATCACAGCAAGAATTTTATTCATTCATTAAGCAAAGCAATATGGAAGTACACCAGCTAATTAAATCATAAGCTCTGCCTTATTTCTAGTCTTCCAGTTAAGAAAAGAGTGTAATTGTGAACACATTATACATTGTAATAACTGTTACTTGTATCAAAACAAAACAAGTGGGCAACTGAAACCCACAATGGATTTCAAATCAAGACAATGAGTCACGACAGTAATCGGAGATCTGATGGATTAAACGGTATCCATCATTAACACGTTAATGGAAAATTGAAGGAAAAAGAACAGAACCATTTTACAAAATGTAACCTTTTATCAGTTGGTATTCTTCTGAGAACTTCGTGCTCAAAATAGCCAAATCTTGCAAAGAAATGTTGTACCTGTTGCTTCTCATCTTCCACGAGGATTGACTAGTTGGGAAAATACAGCACTTGTAGCAGCATCGTCTGCATCATCACCTGTTCCTGATCCTCCATCAATTATGCTTACACTGTTGTCAAACGGTTCAAGGGGCGTCAAAGGGATTCCAGGGATATGATTTGTACTGTTATCCTCAGGCTCCCTGAATGCAGATGATGTTTCCTCAAGCTGGAGAGCATACTCGAGATTCCACAAGACATCTCCCATAGATGGCCTATCAACACCATGTTCAGCAAGGCACTTCTCAGCTGTCTCACCGAATTTTTTGAGAGAAGCTGGATTAACCTTTCCAACCAGAATGGAGTCCATAATTTGATCCAGCATCCCCTTCTTTTGCCAGGTCATTGCCCATTCCGCTATATTAACTTGCTCCCTAGGGAGAACAGGATTAAGAGCTGGTCTGGTACATAGAACTTCCATTAGAACCACCCCAAATGAATAGACATCAGATTTCTCAGTGAGTTGTTGCCTTCTGAAGTATTCAGGATCAAGGTAGCCAAAGCTACCTTTAACAGCCGTACTTACATGTGTCTGATCAAGGGAAGGGCCTGTTTTTGAGAGGCCAAAATCAGCAACTTTGGCTACAAAGTTCTCATCCAAGAGAATATTAGTTGTCTTCACATCTCGATGAATAATGCTTTGCGCTGCACCAGTGTGGAGATAATGGAGTCCTCTTGCAGCCCCAATACATATTTCAAGTCGTTGCTTCCAGGATAATGGTGGTAGATCCGTTCCATAAAGATGACTCCTGAGTGGTCCATTAGCCATATACTCATAGACAAGAACCATTTCTGATCGTTCATCACAATAACCAATAAGAGAGACAAGATGACGATGGCGGAGCTTAGACAACATTTCAATCTCAGTTCGGAATTCAGCAAGACCTTGTTCAGATCTGGGGTTGCCTCTTTTCACAGCTACGTTTGTCCCATCTTCAAGAGTTCCCTTGTAGACTCTGCCAAATCCACCTACACCAAGAAGCAGGCTCTCATCAAATTTATTGGTTGCATCAAGGATTTCTTGAAATGTAAAAGGCCGACCAAGATTGGATGAAGCCAATGAAATGCAGCTTGCTGTAGCACTTTTTTGAGAAGTTGTAGACATCTTTGTCATTGTCTGAGAGTTCCCATATAAGGGCAAAGGAAGCCATGGATGCCCCTGTTGAGTAGTCTTTAACTTCCGGGCTATAAAGCAACGGTAACATAGTCCAATTAAAGCAAAAACAACAACAGCTCCAACTATTGAACCAACTATAATTCGGATCTTGTTTGCCTTTGAGGCTGATTCAGGGAGGATGTCTCCAACAGAAGAAAGCCCATCTAAGCTTTTGGCTTCATTGCTTATCTTCAGAATCTCCAAACCATTCATAGTTGCGTTTGTAATATAAGATTGCATACCTGGACCAATGCTGACATTCAGAGTACCTGACTGCACCGAGGAGTTGGAGACAAAGTCTCTGTAGTATGGTACGTCTAAGCCATTTGCGAAAGTTGACAGATCAAGACTCTCAACAGCCGTGTTGTCATTGATGTAGAGACTAAACACAAGATTGTTCAGAGAGATGCTGATGATATCACAGAAATGAACCCGAACAAAGTAACTAAAATTTGGATTAACAGAAAAGACCCAAGTTATATTGAAGTTCAAGTTTGCTACATTTGCATCTCCCATGGCTTCAGCTGTGGCGTAAACCCAATTTGGTGCTATGTCAGTTGTAACTGTAGCTGGATATTTTATAGATGCAGGACTAACTGAAACGTTAACAGCAGAACTGTTCACATGGAGGTACTTGGCATCATTCTCCCAAGTTCTTCCAAGTGTATCATTTTCAGCCGTGATCAGTGGACCTCCCATGTTTAAACGGTAAACAGTTTCGAAGGCAAGTTGAGAAAGACCATTTAAAGGAGTAGACGGATTTAGAGCCAGTGCTTGGTCAGGGAGGACAGCATCCGGAACAGAGACAACTTCAATTGCATTAACAAACGTGAAAGAATTGTTGGAAGGAATGAAGGAGAGAGTTAAGGAATCTGAAGTCACATTGACTGTATACTCTTTGAACAAATGTGAACTTTTATAGTTCTTGAACGTGAAATTGTTCAAAAGCACAAAAGCATCTGTGACTACAGTAATGGACGCAGATGTCAAGTTTTGGTCAGGAATAGGATAAAAGTAAAGACGGATCCAATGCCTACCCTGTTGCTGAATGTCAAATTCATAAGAAGCTATGCCTGAAAAGACTCGAGCAGATTGATAGATTGGAGCTGGGGGAGTAGAATTGGAGCTAACAACAAAAGAAGTTCCAGTTTTTAACGTGAGAGAAGAGTGCCAAGAATCAGGAACATAAGTTATACGTCGATATGTGACATTTTGTGAAGAACCACAGGCAATCAAGTAGTTGTCAGGAGGAATGAATGCAGCAGATGATGTGTTGAAACAAAAAACGTGTAACAAAATAAGAGTAACAACTACATGCAAGCATTTCACCAATTTCATTTTCTTCGTCTGCAGACCTTCAAGCTCCAAAGAAACAAAGCAATTACCAACTACCATCTCAAGGAACAATAATTCAATCTAAAAAAACTTGCTACAATCCCAAGGAACGACCAATCCTTATAACTCTTTTCACAATTCCAAATGCTTCAACAAACAATGCACCAAACATCAAATGCTACAAGCCCAGTTCTGAATCACTAAGTCCCAATAAAGCATTGCTCTCAGAACCAGATCTAACTGAACAAGTTTCAAACTAACTGCGCTATCATAAAGCAGAAAAGAAAAGAAGTTGTACAATCTTGAACTTGGGAAAGAACGCAAAAATGAAGACTTTGCTCAAATGTACACCCTTACCTGAACGAAGGAGGTAGAAAGAAAGATATAAAACTTAAGCAGAGAAAGAACTGTGCGTCGGGTCAGAGAATAAAAACAAGTATGACAATAACTGGCTTCTGCTGCCATAAGACCCCAACCCCATGAAGGAGTGAGCGTGAGCATTTTAGTGGGCAAGTATAGAGCTATAATTAAAAGCAACGCTTTCCAGGCTGGTGATTAGGCTGTCAAAGGCCTAGTAAAAGCCCAAATCAAGAACCCCACTATGCAGGAATATGGATATGATAATGAAATTAGACATAAGAGGCGCTATTTTTGAAGGAAAAGGAAATTGGTCGTAGAAGCTTCATGGTTTGTTTTCACTTTACCAGGTGAGTTTTCACCCTTTTTTTTTTTTTATTAGAAGAAGAATACGGTTACTCAAATCTTCTGTGCTACTTTTTCTGTGCTTCCATGTGCTAAATAACATCTAACCATACAATAATTAAAATAAAAAAAAGGATAGTTAAGATGCTAAGAGAGGATTTGAGTTCAGAATATGAAGGGAGGTCACTTGAGAGTGGTTTAGCTGTACAAGGACCAAAAATTGGAGCTGAACAAGTAGCACGGCAACTCTCGTCCCATTTGAATGTCTGCTAAAATCACTCGGCGTTAGAAGGAAAATGATGAAATCCAGACCATCCTTATAGCTGACGTTGATATGACAGTTTGTCTTTTTCATTAAAGAAACCGCCGCTCATGCACATGGCCACCACCAACACCAACGTCTACATCAGCTCCATTTCACATTCGTCATTTTGCAAATATGTTTTTAAGTAAACAATTGTTTACTACGATGCGCTTGCTTTATTGTTCGACTGCTCTGCTAAGCCAATCAACCACATATGCATAAAAAACCAATCAATTAAAAATATAAAATAATATTTTTATAATTAAATTTGCTCAACTCCTTTAAACAAAATAATATCAGTTTATTTAGAATAGACGAGTCTCAAACTGACTTAACGTTTAAAATGAAATTTAATATTTATAAGACATTAATATTAAATCTAAAGTGGTCGAAATTTTAAATGATATTGACTATTCATATATTACATGTCATATCAATATTAACACAGTACAAATTTATTATTTTTTATTTGTAATATGATATCTTGCGTGGTAGTAGGATTCACCTTTTTAAAAGAATCTTAAATCAATTTTGATTATTTTTTATTCTAATTATATTTATTAAATCTAATAAATAGAAATTAAACTAAATAATCTTAATCATAATTATCTTAAACGTGTTTTATCCATTCATTATTAATTTTGAAAATTTTAAAATATTAAAGATTGGCTTGTATTTATTGTGAAGAATTCACTTCTTCTAAAGTTTGAATTTAGAATCACAGAAATTGCATGCGCTCCTAAATTTCAAATGCCAATTATGAAATATCACCTTAAATAAATCCATGCTAGGATTACACAATCTCGTTTCTTTTCTCATAATTAGGATGACATATAGAAGTATGTAAAATATACATATATATGGAATAAAAATATCACAACCTAGTCAATTATGAAAATGGTTAATTACTTTAGAGCTCTCATCGTTTGGACAATTATTAAATGTCTCCATGTCATTTGAATTTGAACATCCTTTACATACACCTTTAAACTTTTCAACTAGGTTGGCAAAATCACGCCCAACACGATGATGCACAAGCTAAGTCATACTAATATCATCTCGCCTTGGGAGACGCGAGTTGGTCTCTTTCGCGTCAACTAATAGCCTCCCACATTGTTATGTTATTAACTTGATTCTTTCATTTGAAATTTCTTAAGTTTAATTGTCAATTGAAAAATATAATGTCTTGCACGTATGATTTCGCAGGTGATCTCTTAAGTTTGTAAAATATTTGAATCCAACAATTAATAAGTTTAATTAGTATATCGGTGAACCCTATATTGATTGGTCTAATAATTAAAGGATCATTAAGGCTCAATCATAGGCATGAAGCCCACAAGCTTTGAAGAAAGAAGATTGATCGTGTCGAAAAAATCAAACTGATCTTATACACTCATTAGAAGTGTACCATTTTCCTCCTATTTCTTTTTAAGATTTAGATCAAAAATAAAACTTTAATTAAGTATGCCTATTAAACTATAATCCTCTAGAAGGTAACTTTCTTAGGCTAAGGGAAGGTACCTTTAAATATTATGAATCACTTTTAACACAAATTTGCCATATAACATGAGTCACCTAAAATTCAACATAAAAATTTTGACTAACATGCATTGGACTGGCTTAAGAATTGGATAGGAGTTGTCTTTGAAAGACTTCCTATTAACTATTGGATCTAATTATCCCTCATTATGTAGAGGTTTTTTCCCACTTATAAAAAGGCAAATAGCCACTTAGTCTTGATTGTTGTTCTCAATCAATCTTGACCATTGATCTTGATCAATATTGATGGCTCATTCCTCTACACAAGGTGTAAGATATGGAAAATTAGTTCACTTTCATTATTTTTCAAAGAAAAATCACCATTTCCTTTGTTTTTCTATCTACTTTCATGAGAAGGTTCAACATTAATGTGTTTTAACATACCTCACATTTTATAAGGGTATGACCATATCCTTTTCCTTTTTTTTTTACTATGGAGAGTAGTAAGGGTATTAAGACTAGTTTAGGAAGTAAGATTAATATCTCCAACTATGATAGATGAACGATATCTAATCGTAGGAATAATATCCCTGCATTCCATACTAGTTTAGGAAGTAAGATTAATATCTCCAACTATGATAGATGAACGATATCTAATCGTAGGAATAATGTCCCTGCATTCCATAGTTCTATTAAGAGTATCATATGATCCTAATTGATTAGTTAAGTTCAGGAAGAGGCTTCATCTTTGAAACTCCCTCTTAAACTCCCTGTTTGGGGACTTTCACTATAATTTTAAAATGTGACTAAACCCTACTAAACTACAAAACATTAAGTTTGAAAATATGAGGGTGATGTTCTTTATTTCTAAGGATATCTCACTAAAATATCTAGATAAATACAAAAGAACTTGTTATTGTTGTCTTGGCAAAGTGGAGATTTACTATAATTCTTTTAAAAGTAGGCTTCATTTCTCCATCCAACCCTTAATCCTTCAAATCCTTAATGCTACAAGCTTAAGTCCCAACTAGTTACATCTGCATGCCCAAAGCTTGTTAATTGAGTTCATTATTTCTTATTATATTTAAAAGGTGCCCTAGTCATGAATTATTCAAATTTATTCACTAATACAGGCTTGTTGGACCCAAAGTAGGTGATGTAGTTTGAGCATAAGGAGTGGGTCTTAGTTATAGATGACTCCTTAAAAGTTATATGACTGGAAGGACAAATTCTTCTCTCTATCAAACAAGACAAACTTGTGAACTTATAAGATCATTTATAAAGGTTTAAAAAAAAGGTTTTCACATTAGGATAGGAATAATGCATCAATGAAACTCCTATCTCAAAAACATGTATTACCTACCCCTTACCACATTAATATAATCTCCTTTATTATAATAGCCTAATCTAATCAGGGATGTATTATAATGAAGAGCATCCTCGTAGGTTCCTTTCTTTATTACTTATTTTAATTGTATTTTTAAATGTGTTATTAAAAATTATTTTTTACAGTAGCTATGAACATGGATAAAAGCTCATAAAGACCAGGGAAGCCAAGAAAAAAGGCCTAATTAGTTCATCCTCTAAGAATAATAAGAAGAAGGCGACTCACAATGAGGAAGTAACTACGATTAAGTCAACCATCCATATTGCTTCCACATCAAATTTTCTATTTTACTCTTCCCAACTAGTGGAGAATGTGATTTCTCTCCATATCCCCTTTAGGCCAATTAAGTCAGATGATAGCTTCTTCTTTAACTTGAATCTAAAGAAGACTAACATTATCTTTACCAAGATTAAGAGTGGGTCCAAAATAGTTTGTAGGATGGCCCCAAAATTGCGAGAACTTGGAGGACATGGATGCAAAATTCATATATGTGTCTTCTAAGAGGCATCTAGCTAGGCTAAGTTCACTTATTTTTAGTTTATATTTATTCTTGACAAAAATTCCTTTTGTTTTCAAACTCTCTATTGTATAATCATAAGTTATTAAAATGTGCGATAAAATCTTAAAAAGATTAAGAAGGAAAAGTAGGAGTTTAAGGATGTAGACATGGAAGACTATAAAACCTCGAGTTTTAACTAAAAAATTTTGTTGCTAAAGAACAATAATTTAAGCATCTTAAGTTTAAAAAAGAGAATACTCTCTAAAGGATGAGGTGGCAAGCTTGAGGGATAAGTTACATGCATATACTTATAAGTTGAAGAGTGATAGTTTCAAATTCAACATCATTAACCACTATTATAGGAATTAGAACTATTAACAATCTTGTTAGTTGAAAAATGGAAGGTCTAAAGGTCCACAGGAAGGATGCACATGATAAGTTCTCAAACTTGTCATTCACATATCTAGATTTTGTTGATGTTTTTGTTAAGCCTGAGCTAACTCCTACTAAGGAAACCTATGATATTTCTAGTGTTTATATAGATGCTAAAGTCATAGTTCCATAAGAGGGGAGTCTCACAACCTTAAACTCACACCCCTGTCTATCTAAACTCTTTATGTCTTTTTATCTCATTTTGTTTTCTCTCATTGTATACAAGGGTATAGGATGTATGGATGAATAGAATTTTAGCAATTTTTTTTTGTTTTGAAAAAGTTTCTCTTATACTATATCAATGTTTTTAGTTTGCTTTATTTTGGAAATGATAGTATTTGTTAAAATTATTCAAACCATTTTAGCAAAGTTGTGTAGAGCTCATAACTCTCTAAACATATCTTATAGGTGTTTCCTTTTTCTAAGCAATATTTTAGGAAGTACAATTGGACTCTAATTATCCTTTTAGAATTAAGGTTCAACTCAACTAATAAGTTTAATTATTCTTTGGTTAGGATTATATCTTTATATATGGATGAACCTTATCTTTATTATCTTATCTATGAAGGATCATTGAGGGTCACATAAGAAACAAGGATCACATAAAAGTGAACTAACTTATAAATAAGATTCATATTTTGCCTATTGAAATTCCTTGTTAGCTTACGAGGTAGGAAGCTTATGTTTCAATTTCAATATTGTTTCATTGATTGTTTAATCCGTATATAGTTGTATTTTTTGTTTTATAGCTATAAAAAATGCTTTATTGAATTAATGCCTTCAATTTTAAAGCTAAAACATTGATTAGAAGATTACTAAAATTATAAAATTATATTCTTTATTAATTCTCCCTTTGATTGATTTTTCACATTATCTTTATTTGATTGGCCAATTCTAGTTGTCTTTAAATCATAATAGTAAAGGTTATAATCATGCAAAATGAATATTTTGTTTGAATTTTAATTTAAACAATCATATAGGTTTTATTAACTTTATTTAAGAAAGTTAATTATTGAAGAAGATGATTCTAGAATTAAGTGTGATTTCTTTCTTGGTGGTTGTTTTGGATTTAAACTAAACATAATATATGAGGGAGGTGAACATGATACTTTTGTTATGGATTTAGACCAAATTAGTGTGATAAATTTCATGTTTGATACAAAGAATTTAGGTTATGGTATAGTTTGAAATTTATGAGAAAATTTACTCATGAATCATTTATAGATAGTTTTAAGGAACAAAAAAAACTAATGATGATGCTAGAAAGATGGTGTAGCTTATTGAAAAGAAAGAGAGTACAATTCAATACTCTGCATGGAAAGAATTTTGATGAAATTCTACACGAAAAGAATTCTGATGAGTTTCTAGCTTTATAATTCTATTTATAACCATTGGCCCAATCCAAAATGGTTTACATCCAACACTCCTAAAAGTTTGGTTTTGTGAGTGAAGCTTAATTACCAAACCCACGTAAACTGGGCCATTATCGTTCATATCCCACCAATCACCTGTTCGGCTAATAAAAATATTCCAAACTCTTATATGGTACAACTACAACGTTTCATTCACTCATGTATTTGAAAGTCTCTCGTTCAATATCTAAAGAATTAACCAAATTTTTTCTCATATACTAGTGCACCCATTAATCTTAGCTCTGAAACCTTAAAATATATCAAATCCCAGGGATTTTTATTTAATAATGATAATAATAAGGAATAATGCCAAACACTTTAATGGTAGACTTCAACCTTTAGGATGACATAGAAAATTCTTCTTCTTCTTTCTAGTATCTCTTAGTTAATTATTTTCTTTTTTTTGTTAACGAACTTTTGTTAATTATTTTGCCTTCTTTTAGCTGGTGCATGTCTTCTTACCTTTTTAAGCATGAAACTATATCTAATTTCTCTCCCTTTTAAGGTAGAAAAATGAAACTATATCCGCTTTCTCTCCCTTTTATGGTAAAACTATCTTTTTAATCCAATCAAAGCTCTTCTTTTGGTCCTAAGACTTCCTTCTCCTCCCATTACTTTGCAAAGTTCCCTTACCTTTAGCTACCAACTCTCTAACGTTCCTTACTTTGCTCTAAACCTTCTTGGGAAATAACCTCTTGTTTCACTACCTTATGGTGTTGATGCCTCTAGTTCAGTCTCACGCTCATAACCAACTCACTATAAAAGAATATGGTGTTAAGTTTCTTAACATCGTGCTCCTTTTGCCAAGATATAACATTTATTCCTTAGCTCCCTTATGCTTCTTTATATCCTTTATATTCTCCTTTGGACTTGTTTAGACCTTTCGTTCCTGAAGATGCAAACTTGGGCCTAATCTAGATGGTAATGATATGGACTTTCTTAGGTCCTAGTAATAAAAGATCATTATTTTCCCTTCAAGTTCTCGGATGAAACTAGTATGAGAAGAGTTCTAGAGTAAGGGCCATGCCATTTGTTTAGGAAGTCTAATATTCCTTAGTTCTAGAAACCAAGGTTGTATCTAGCTAAACAAGACCTAAAAACTATCTCTTTATAGGTGAATTTTCATAATATTCCCTTAGACTATTTGTCATCACAAGGCCTAAGCTATCTTACTAATTAACTCTTTAAATTAGCCTTTTTGTCTTAATGAGCACACTACCAAGGTGAGCAGAACAGGCTTTACCAAAATCTAAATTGAAATGGAACTTAAGAAAAACTTGTTAGAAATTTTAAGAATAATGGGGTTGGGAGATGATGTTGAATTAATAGAATATGAAGTATCACTCTCATACCCTTGGAAGATGAAGTATCACTCTCATACCCTTGGAAGATAACTCTTCAACAATGTTCTAAAATTTGGAAAGTAATAGGCACAACTTTAAACCGATGAACTTACCTGGAATTGATGAAACTTCATTTTGAGCTCATTAATCTTATCAAAACTCCAATTAAACGCCAAAAAGCTAACTTTGATTCATGAATGCATCCAACTATGCTTGAGGTTGGAGATGCTCCTTTCCTGGTAACTAGTTCCACTTTCTAATCAGATCTAGTTACTATTCCATCTGATGTTCCACAATCTCAACCCCTTTTAGCTAAAACCCTAAACAATCAATTATTGGCCATTCTTAGGTTTGGATAACAACCTAGACTCTATAACTTCCTAAGGTTTGGATATAGAAACTACTTTCACCTTAGTTAAAAGATCCTCATGTAGGGGAAGGAAGCAACAGATCTTTTCCTAACTCTCTTAATTTCCATTTTGGTTTGGAATGTCAGAGTTTTTAAACAATCTTAAGGAACAACAAGCTCTTTTATGTCTTTCTCCTCTAAAAAATATCTTTTTCTTGGTCTCTTAGAAAACAAAATAAAGCTCCCATCATTTCTCAAACTTATTTGGTTTATTAATAAGAATTGGCAAATTATCACATTTGTCACTACAATGGGAGAATTACCATTGCTTTTGACCCTACTGATTTTTACATATCTAATTCTACGTACACTGATCAATATATATATGTTTCTTGCCTCCTTGCTAATAATGCCAACACTTTTGATCTCACAATAGTTTATGCACACAACCTAGCCTCTCAGAGGTTAAAGCTCTATAATGATATCATAGTTATAGCTAGATCAGTCTTTAAGCCTTTGTTAGTAGTTGCAGAATTATGGCTAGATCAGTCCTTAAGCCTTTGTTAGTAGTTGGAGAATTTAATAATATCATTTTCCCTATTGAAGTAAAAGGCCCCTTTATTAATACATAAAAATAGATGATTTTAGGAATTGTCGTTATTAAGCTAGATTGGAATATCTTAAATATACTAGCAATCAATACACTTAAAGCAACAAGTAAGTAGATATCATTCAATAAAGGGAGAAACTATTGGAATTATGCCCATGTCTCAATCGTTATGTAATAGATTGAACACCTTTGTTTTGTGATTATTAACTTTGTTTAATAACCTGGCAAATGATTATAGTATCATATTATGTTTATTGCTTTTATCCTAATATGATAAGTCCTTGATTAAATTTATACACTTGCCATCATAATAGAGATTATGATAATGAGAGTTAAGTCTTTAGGGTTTAATATAAAGGTATTCTTGATCGTAGGTTCATCAAATAAGGACTTTAACAATCCAGTTAGATCAATATATATGTAATAGTATCTATTGGATGGATATTAGTAGATCTCATTTACTAAGTTACATAAATAGATGATGAATATGGAGATATGATCATTGAACTAACTAAATTGAGAATTCGTAATGGTTAATATTACATATGAACTGTCAAATGGGATATTCTCATAAGGATTTAAATTTATATGTTTCCTTTGACCTGAGATCATCATAGTAATCAATAGGTCACTTATTATGTTTTAATTTTAGACACCTAGTGTGCAAAAATGCTAGTTGAATGGTCATTGGATATAATTAAGTACCTATCTAATTAGTGGTGAGTCAAGATGGGATCCATCGACTTTAGGTAATGAGTTTGAGCTCTATGTTGTCATTGATCTTAACGGTTGTTTCAAGACCCTAGCTAGGGCGATTGAATGAGTGAGGAAAGGAGTTTCTTAAGTTATTCACCAATCATAACTGATCAACATGTAACATAGTTAGTTATCTAATAGGATTTGACAGTTAAACTGTACTTTAAGATAATACGGAGTTATAATAATGGAAGATAATAATACATTATCCTTAACCAGGTTCCATCTTTGTAAAGTTGTTACTTTACACTATCCAATCGTTGAGGAGTGTTATTAGACACTAACCTTATTTAGTAATTAATTGGATTAATTGCTACTGGCTTAGTAATGAACCTATGTGATCATACACTTACAAGTGTAATATTTCTTATTTATGATTATTTAATTTATTATGAGATAATTTATTAAATAATCTATATGACATTTTTTTTTCTAGCACAGAAAATATAATTAATATTGGAAACTCTCTTATACGAAATAAATTAATAAAATAAAATAGTTTTATTTTATTTCCTTTTATAAATAATAATAAGAATTAAAAAAATAAATTAATCAAAATGGCAAAGAAAGCGTCGGATGGTGACCTTGCCTTTGGTTGATTTTTGGCTTTACGTTTAAACCAAAATGAAAAAAAGTGAGGATATAGTCTCTCTCTTTTTTTTCCGTACGTTTAAGAAACAAATAGATAAAGTTGGTCTTTCAAGTTTTAAACATTAAAACACTTACGAAGAGAGGAGAGTAAGTATACAAGACTCTTTCACATTTATGACATTAATATAGGAAGAGAAGAGACAAAGGAAGAAAGGAGTCTTAAACTTCTTTTGTGTTCTCTACATTTAAAACAAAAACAAGAGAGAAAGAGACAAATTTGTTTTGTTCCATTTTTGAAGAAAGAGTTCTTCAAAATCCTCCATAGCCATATCAAGTGTTGAAAGCGGGATGTATTTCTCGGTGTGGAGTGCATAGAAACTTTGTATTCTCGAAGTTCATTACCGATTAATCCTCACAAATTTTAGGTATTTGTTTTTTCTTGTTCTTGCTATTAGTATGAATATTAAATGCAATAAACGAATTTAGGATTGCAATATTTATTAACCAAATGTCATTCCACTAAAGACAATTGGTTGAACTCTTGAATTACTAAATATTATGAGAATACACGTTTCAAATAAGATGTCCAATTGCAAACTTTATTATTAGCCAAATTATAGCCATCCACTCAATAAAAGGAAAAATTACCGTTTTGCCCTTATGTTGGTTTTTCCTTCTAGATCTCCTATTTTACTCTATATAGTGATTAACACACCAGATCTCACTTTAGTGTTAAGAATTAATAGGTAGCTAGTCCATCAAACCACTGGCTCCAGTTTAATCACCAAACTCCATAAAAACATCTAAAAGTGATGATATCACTATAAACTCTTTATTTGAGTGAATGTTCCCTGATACATGTTTCAATTAA
>JANZXR010000005.1:26054807-26080679 GCA_027575705.1 Erythroxylum echinodendron
GTTGAGACAAGTCATCAATGGGCAGATATCTTTACTAAGCCTTTGAATGAAGAAAGATTCAAAGAAATCAGATGAAAATTGAATATGGTAGTCTTTAGAGACCAATCATCTGACATGCCATGACCCAGACGATTCTTACAAAAAGAAGATAAAAAGTTTTAACTCTTCAAAAGCCAATAACTACAAGTTACAGACGGTAATATTTTTTGGAGGGAAATATAAAGAAAATCCTCTCAGACGGTTCAGAACTACACCTACTCTAGAAAACTCTTGAAATCCTCTGGAATTGATTTTTGCAAAACTCTCAAAACAAATGTTCATTTGGAGACCTTTCGGTTACACTCTCATTGTCAGATTCTAATCTCTTTACCTTGAGAAGTTCCTACTATCTAAAGATCACAGTGGAGCAAGCAATGATTTATAGAAAGCATGTTGATTTTGAATCTTTGGAGGAGAATTAGATGGACATTGAACCCAAAGTTAAGGCAGCCGGATGGAAAAACTTCTTTCAGGTTTGTGAAACAGTTTATCTGAATGAAGTGTATGATTTATGAAAAAATGAAAATGTGGTAGACGATACAGTAGTATCATTGGTGGATAGACTGTCGGTTATCGTCACACTGCAGTTAATCGAGAAGGTTAGTGGCTATCCGTGTGTTGGAGAAGAGGTGTCTTACAACCTTAGATGGATGATTCAAAATCGTCTAGAGAAGGCACTAGTAAATCGACAACTCTATGGGTGTAGTGACCTAAAGGACAAGAAGTCGTGGAACCTTGTTCCAAAGGCTAGGGTTCTACACAACATATTATTTCACTGCATTCTACCAAGAACAACATCAAGGAACATTATGACAACGATTGATGAGCAACGCCTGTTCTACCTACTCAACCATACGGCTATCAATCTTCCACACCTGATTCTCAAGTACATGATGAAGACGAAGAAGGATTCTAATGATTATCTGTATGGCATGCTACTGACAAGAATCTTTAGAGATTCTGGAATTTTCCTAGACAGAGGAAACAGGGTGAAGATGAACATTAAGAGTACTATTAATGCAGCAACCATTGGTAAAATGGGATTGAGTACAACTTTAATGCCAAAAGCAAGGATTGAGGGGGAGCATACACTCAGACGCAATATGAGTGGCAATATTACTCCCAAATAAAAATAGAAATCTCAATCTTCTGAAAGAATGGCTATAAAAGAAAAGAAGAAATCATCTAAAGTAGCAGTTGAAACGAAGACGATAAGGAAAAAAAAAGAAAGCCAGGTGAGTCTATCTGGAAAACAAATGTCAGTAAAAAGAAAGGCAGAGACACTTAACTTTGAGCAAGTGAAAAAATTAAAAAGATCACTAAGAGTATTAACTCTCCGATAAGAAGAACAAAAGAGAGGAAGGCGAATAACCCTTGGTGTACAATCTCAACAAATAGAAAGAACATCACAAGCCACAAGATCTCTAGTCTCAATTTTGCAACAAGTACAGATGGAGCCAAAGAAGGAGACTGGAATTAAGAAGAAATTGGAGTTTGAAAGAAAGCGAACTCAACCCTAACCACCTTCTGGACTGGATGAAGAAAATAAAAAGTTAAAGACCAGTCATAAAGAAACTACTTCAACTGGGAGTCAGCGAAAAGAAAAATCAATTGAAGATAGAGTGGAATTTCTTAGTCCTATTAGAAAAGAGGACTTGAAAATAAAGGTGATTGAGGAAGAGGTACCTGTAAGAAGCAGAAGCCTAACAATAATCAAAGAACCTATGAAAAGGTTGGTTAAGGTATAGCTGGAATCTATTTTGATCAATAATTGGTCTATGCATCTTCTTAATCATGAAGAAAGGAGATTATATAGGATTCTGAGGGATGAGAAGTCAGAACCATATCAACAGAAGATGACCAAAGATCAGTATACTATCACCTGACTTATAACCAAAAGCTTCACACATTGTACGCAATGTTGAAAAAGGGAAACAGAAGATGTACCCTAACAAAATAACAGGTGACTTAACAGAAGAACAGATTCATGAAACAGTGAGAAACATAGATGACGCATGTCACGCAGTATAATCAAGAGGAGTCTATGTTTCCCATCACATCTCAAAAGCATCAGGGAGTAATTGTGGACGCTTCACCACAGATGCTAGTTCTCAGGTAGTTGGCAGGGTGACTGAAGGACAGCATAGATCTATAAAGGTTAGAGGTATGTTTGTCAACTTAGAGACTTTTGTGCACTTGCTTATGCACTTTAGACCTTTAAGTTTCATTCCCTCACTTAAAGGTGTCCTTCACCTTCTTGGAAAAACCATTACTAAACTACCTAGACCTGATGACTTTGATCTCCCAGAAGGAAAACAATACTCAAACCTCCTACCCTAAAAATAATAGACCTAGATGTCTTACCCTTAGAAACAACTGTTTGTACAACCTCTATCCATCGAGTCCAATTCAAAAAGTCAAAACTATTGGAATGGAAGAAATTAGACATACTGAGCAGCGAAGTCAGGAAGCCTTAGTGAAGGAAATTGTAGAAATTCATACTAAGGTTGACAATCTCCAAGACTCAGTGGGTGATCTTTATGAGGAACTAGCTTATGTATGAGTTACAATAGAAGAAGACCTCAAGTTGATCAGATCAGATATGCAACATATGTTTTTTGAAATAATGAAGCATCTGAGGTAACATTTTTGATTGATAACAAATAGGGGGAGAAGAGGAAGAAAAAAAGGGGAGACAGGGGGAGACAAGAAAAAGAAGAAGAAGAAAAGAGAAGAAAAGACAAAAGAAAAGAAGATAGAATGTATATATGTTGTCTTCTTATTCTTTATTTATTGTTGTCTTCTTATTCTTTGTTTGTAGTTGCCTTCTTATTTGTTGTTTGTTATTGTCTTATTCATTTGATTGTTTTCTTATTCATCAAATTGAATAAAAATTCATTCACTTTGATTTTTCTAAATTATGATTATTTGTTATCATCAAAAAGGGGGAGATTGTTAAGTCAAAAGGACTTTACGATGATTAATTTTGATGACAATCAAATAATAATAATGTTAGAAACAAATGAACATTTTTTACAATTGTGTTAAGTGCACAGACGCAAAGACTATATAGACACAGACACAGAAGCAGATGCAGACGCAAAGACTATATAGACGCAGACGCAGACGCAGATGTAAAGACTATATAGGCACAGATGCAGGCGCAGACGCAAAGATTATATAGATACAGACGCAGACGTAAAGACTATATAGAGGCAGACACAGATGCAGGGACTATATAGACACAGATGTAGACATAAACACAAAGACTATGTCGACGCAGACCCAGACGTAGATACAAAGACTATATAGACACAGACACAGACATAGACACAGAGACTATATAGATGCAGATGCAAAGGCAACACAGACACAAAGAAGACATAAACGAAACCACGAAGATACACTAGCACGTCAGACAGTTATTTAATCAGAGTTAGTTACAGAACTCAACTAAATGACAATTACCTAGAAGCGGTTATCAAGAATTAAGAAGTTGTTATCAAGAACAAAGAAGCAGTTAGAGATGAAGGCTATAAATATTAGTCACAGTCGAAGATTCTAAAAGTTACAAAAACTGAGAAAAGTTATAAAGCTAGATAATCTGAGAGAAAAGTCTTACTGTGCTTACTTAGAATAGAGCTAACATTACTATAACAAAAGCTCACAATCTTTTTCTCATGAGAAAAAGAAAAGGATGATAGCCTAGAGAGGCTAAGATAGTGAAAGAATACTTTGTAAGAGACCTGAAGAGGCTCTGGAAGGGAAGAAAGAATACTTGTAATTGTTTGAAGATTAGTGGAACACTTAGACGAACTCTGAGGACTGAACGTAGCCCACGGTTTGGGGTGAACCAGTATAAAAATCGTATTGTCTATTCTCTACTCTTTACTTTAGTTTACTTTGTTGTTAAAATTCATAGAGAAGTAATTTGCGATTTAACTACATAATAAGTTTTCATATTCTTCTAATAAGAAATAGAAGCTCTTTTTGAAATTTTATATTCAAAAAGGAGGATACACCATTCAACCCCCCTTCTTGTGTATCTAGTTTCTTAAACGTAAAATCTTCATTAACATGTGATTTACTTCAGAGAGGTTGGTAAAGAGGTATATCGATGAGATTGTGAAGCTGCACGGGGTGCCAGTTTCCATAATATTAAATAAGGATTTAAGATTCACCTCTCGATTCTAGCCAAAATTTTAGGAATCTTTGGGAACTAAACTAAAGTTTTCTACGGCCTTTCAGCCCCGGACTGATGGTTAGTCAGAAAGGACCATTCAGACACTGGAAGATATGCTAAGAGCATATGTGATGGAGTTCTAAGGAAGCTGGGACCGACACTTGCCTTTAATAAAGTTTACTTATAACAATAGTCATCAGACAAGTATCAGTATGCCATCATACAAAGCACTTTATGGGAGAAAGTGCAGGACACCTCTATGTTGGGATGAGGTTGGTATAGCCAAAGTCGAAGGAGCCAAATTGATAGAAATTACCACTCAGAAAGTAAAAGTCATCCGGGAGAAAATGAAAGCCGCCATGATCGTTAAAAGAGTTATACAGATAAGAGGCGATGAATATTAGAATTTGTAGTTGGTGATATAGTTTTTCTTCAAAAATCACCATGGAAAGGTATTATTTGATTTCAGAGTAAAGGGAAACTGAACCTTCGATATATCGGACATTTCCATATCTGAGAGCATATTGGTACTGTGGCGTATCAGTTGGAATTGCCACCAAATTCGGATAGGTTCTATAATGTGTTATATGTCTCGATGCTTAAAAAGTATATACCATCTCATGTTTTGGAGACAGCTCTAGTGGAGTTGGGAGAAGACTTGAGTTCCCACGATTAAAGTTCTTTGGAAGAGTGACAGGCGAGGAGATGACATAGGAGCTTGAGAATTCTATGAGATGTCAATACCCCCATTTATTTGTATCCTCGACTTAGGAGTTTCGAGGATGAAACTCTTTTAAGGGGGGAGGACTTATAACACTAGAATTTTTGAGCCCTTTTTATATTGTTCTATAGTTGTAGATACTACTTTATATTGATATATACATGGTTGTATATGAGTTCAAAAATGTATTTGAATCCTTTCGTTATATATACTAGTGATACATAATGTTATATACCCTTATATAAACTTAGAGCTCATCGATATGTGAAATCTTGGAGATTTATGATATATAAGCTTCTAAGTGTGTAAAACTGAATCCATTGGAAGGATATAGCCATGGTGGCTGAGTTAAATTAGATATGATTTATAGACTTACTATATACTTAGAAAGCTTAATTGGAAAAGTTGATGTATATAAGGGATTTAAAAGTAATTGTTCAATTCTTGGCAGACCAATAAGTAATTTTGTAAAGTTAAGGGGCTTAATTATAATTTCAAAAGTCTGAGGACTAAAATGAAAAAACAGTTTTGTTCACTCTCAAAATTTGGGCTTAATTGTAAATTTAGGAAAATTTTGAAAGGTATAATCGTAATTTCATATAAGCTAAGGGCAAAAAGGTAAATTCAACATGTTTGGTCAAAGAAGCCTTCTGCCTTGGCTATTGCCGTGCACCCCAACATGTAGCATTAAAACACTTTGTTTTAATTAAAAGAAAGGAGAAGGGAGGAGAAGAAGAACACTCTTGGCCATCACCTAATTTCCACCATTATTTAATTCTCCAACCCAAACTAAGGTGTTCTAAGTGAATTTGGGATCAAGGAACTCGAATCTATCACTACATTTGAGAAATTCTTAAAGGATTTTAAGATATCACCAAAGGAAAGTTTAGGTAAATTTTGTCTCATCTCTCTCTACATTATGATTTTAAGTTTGGTGTTAAGATACGTTATTCTCCATGTTTGAATATGCATGAAATATGGTTTAGATGAATGAAATGAGTCATGGAGAAGTCTCCTTAAGACAAAATTGAGATACCCTCTTTTGGGTGAAAGTTCGTAAAATTTTGAATATATTTTGAAATTGATGACTTAAATGAAGGGAATTGGATTTAAAGGAGTGGTGAATGTGTTATTGTTTAGAAGTGCTTGTTATATAACATGATAGTAGCATTAATTACTATGACAAAGTCTTGAAAATATGACTTGAAAGCCACGCACCTTAGGTGTTTGATAAAATGCCTAAGTGAACTTGGCTTAGGATTTAAGGATTGTAATTGTGTGCATTAAAAAGAGGTTTTCATGTTTACTTAGAGTAAACTTAAATTTTTGCATGGATTGATGAGTAGTGACCTAATGTGCTTGGATAAAAATGTGCTTAATTATGCTTTGAAATGTGTAAGTATTATATCAAAGGCATTAAACGCCTTAAAAAGTGCAAAAGAAAGTGTATGCGAATAGTAAGGGAAGTAATCGTGTGAGAAGCTTAATGGCCAAATCCTATAACTTAAAAATAGTGATATTGTGTTTTATACACTTATGTGATGGTGTATAAATATGAGATACATATTTGAATAGTAAATACATTGCATATGATATGTATAAAGGCTTGGGAGCTGTGGATCAAAGAGCTCGTACCGAGGATTGTTGAAGTCAAAAAAGTTTACACCTTCTTTTGAGGTGAGTTGGGAAAAACATATCTCTCAAATGGGACTAGGATAACCTAAGACATGCATAATGGCTTGTATGTGAATTTTGAACCTAGGTAATGAATAGTAGAATTGAATCTCAAATAGACGCTAGTATACTTGTATATTTAATAAATGACATTTTTTTGAATAACTTTGCACTTAGAGTGCAAAAAATGACTTTTACTGCATGAAATAATATTTTGGAACTTACATATATATGATCGAGTCATGTATGCTGCGTGTATGTGTTCTCTTTTGGATTAGAGCAATAGCCAGATTCCATTTTATCAGTTGGACTGATGAGTAAAGGCATCGTACCTTACTTCATTTTAGTTTTAAATATTTGTGTATGATTTTTTTGTGATTGGTGAGGTAACAATTGGCTATTCGTGTGCTAGGCATAACAGATTAAGTGATGCCCATACCCTAACGTTGGTACATAAAAGCCCATACCCTAACATTGCACACCTATAAGTCTGATAACCAATGAGGTCATCACCTACAGTTATAATGCTCTTGTCGACCATAGTCTGAATTCACCACAGATGAAAGTCGAGCCAACATTGAGAATCGGTGGGTGTGCACACTAGTTTGGCCGATTAGTGGAGACAAACATAACTATTTTGGCTTATTGTGAAATTTGGCTTCTTAATAAGATTTGGTTTTACATGTGATGCTTTTCTTCTCTTATGTACTAAAACTGAAACCTTTGTTCACTAGATGAGTGATTAATAGGCTAAGCCTATATGGTTCCTGACCAGTATAGGATAAGTCATCGCCTATGTGTTTCTATCTCATATATATTCACTTTATAGGTGGTTATATGCATGTTAGATGCATAAAACCGTCCTTTGGTTATGTAGACTGTTTTGGTGTATACCGAGTTCTATTTGTGATATCTGTTTTTTTCCTATGCACGGAGTACATAGTGTACTCACTACCTCCACTTTCCAACCATGCAGGTTAATTTGTTGAGCTTGAAGCTCTGAGTGGTTTATATGGTCTTTGGAGCATTACTGCACGTGGTTAAACTCTGTTTTGTACTTTTGTTGTATAATGACTCATGATTATATTGATATGCTTTATAAATTTGTAAATTAACTCTTGACTATCTTGCAGTTTGTAAATGACCTTATGTAACCTTTTGTATTATTGTTTAGATTACTCTTGAGTGGACTTAAAAGTCTAAAAGTTGCGGTAGAGTTTTAATGTGAATATATAAATGCATTTAAAACTGACTTACAAGTATTTTAATTAAGTTTTGGGATTTTCAAAATACAATCGTTGTGTTGTCCAAATGTTGTTAAAGATATTTGATAGGTGTGCATTAGGATATGTTTTTATAGGTAATTGGCATGTGTTTTCTAGCATAATTGTTCTTTATTGTTCTAGCTTAGGATTCATTTTGTATGTTTTCATTAAGTTTCATCTCCATTGTGTTCTTATGTGTTGGATGCTAATTAAGGGTAAGAATTGCTTATTTTTGTGTAGGAAAGGAGAGGAAGCAAGTTGGAGGATGAACAAGAGAGTATAGAAGAGAAGACAAGAGGATCACATCTAGGAACAATTCCCATGTTCGTGGAAATTAGGCAAATTCCCACGGACGTGGGAAATCAAGATAGAATGTTTCTGCCTATAATTCCCACGCTCGTGGGAATCATGCAGATTCCCACAGATGTGAGAATTGTAATCTAAGGCAATCTGTGAGGCTTCATTAAACCTAGGATTTTGGGACTATAAAAAGAGCATGAAGCCTCCATCTCGAGGGGAGATGACACCCACCTATAGAGAGACCATCCTTAGGCTTGTTTGGAGCATCAAGGAAGGATTGAAAACAAGGATCATCATCAAGATTGGGTAAAATAGCACATCAACACCAAAATTCCACATTTGGTCAAAGAAGAGGAGTTTTCTTATTCACTTTATATCATTTTAATCTCTTCCTTTCTTTGTAAAGATGAATTATTTGAATGTTGATAGTGTTATGGAGACTATATTAGGCTAATTTCATATTAGGGATTGCTTGTTCACTATTTTGTCAAAACTCATGTTTTATTAAATTGAATGAAGCGTCTTTGATAATAGTTGTTCTTAATTGTCATCTTGCAACAAATCGAGAGAGTGAGTGAGATGAAAATCATGTACAATTGTATAACGACAGTTGGCGACCTATAAACTAGCAATTATTAGTCAATTGAATAATTAGAAGAGAGATCTCAATTGATCATCCATAGGATAATGTAATAACTAGTTGAATCGGTAGAGTCACTGGGTAGGTTAAAAGATCGTTCCATCAATTCCCATCAATTCAATTAGGGACAAAAAGTTGAACCTTAAGAGAGAGTAATTGGTACGTTCAGAAATCTAGGATGAGACATCATAAAACATGAGGGAGATAGAATGAGGAAAATGTAATCTTTAGCGTTTAGATACTTGAGTTCAGATTTTCTGCAATTGCGGTATTGTCCATTATTCACATTAGTCTTTTAACTTTAGTTTAATTTTCTATATTAATTGCATTAAACAATTTTATTTCTTAAATAAAGTCTTTTATTAATTAATTGGTGTCTGGACATCAATCCCTGTGGGATCGATATCTGCTCTTTCTAACTATAAGTCATGACCCATTCACTTGTAGTTTTTGAGTGTAAAACAGGGAGATAGGTTTTACAATCCATCAACAATTTTTTTGGCATCGTTGCCGGGGATTGATTGTTTAGCATCTTTTTTAATTTAGATTACTTTGATTAAAGAGTTTTTGACACTTTTCCTTGTGTATTTACAAGTGGATAAACATAAGAAGTACATAAAGATCGACAGAAATTAGTAAAGAAGAAGTTTGGGGCGTAAAGGAGAGACACATCAAGATATCTTAAAATAAGGAATGAGAAATCTAAAGAGCTAGATGTCGAGAAGAAATAGAAAGCACAATGACGGAAGAAATTATTATAGGGAGAAAAGAACTTTTGCAAATTACAGTAAAGTGCAATATGGTTGGGGAAGTACCAATTCTTATTGGAACATGTATATTGCAAGATGGCAAAACCACCTAGATTTTTATTGGTCCAACAATTTAAGTACTCACATGGGACATCAAGACCTATTTGAATTTCAATAAGATCAAATTGGAGCAATAGAGAGTAAGTTGGAAAAGTTTATGGAGATTTTTGGTTCCAAACTGACAGCTTAGGAAGAGAACTAGAAGAGAATGTTTTCTAGCTAGGAGGAAAGTTAGAAGAGACTGGAAAAGAAATTCGACCAAAATTTTTAAAATCATGCTGCTTCTATTCACAACTTGGAGATCCAAGTAAGACAACTTTCCCATAAATTTTGTAAGAGAAATGTGGAAGAATCTCTGAGAAATATAGAATTACATCAACTAGAGCAATATAAGGCTATCACACTTAAGAATGAGGAAGAGCTAGTAGAATACCATGTTGATACTTTATTGAAGATCAAAAGACAGAAAAAGAGATTGAAGAAAAGAATGTCAACTCTCCCTATTATTTACTAGTTCTTGATATACCAAAGGTGAACATAAAAAAAGCTTGGGCAGATGTTCATAAAAAGAATTATATCTTTTGGATTGATGATTATCAAAAGACATTTAACATGAATGACGTATCTAAGAATCCAAAGGATAGTAGCTCATTCAAGACAATTGATGTGTTCAAATCTTCTGAAGAATAAACAAACAAAGAACAGATGACAATAGACATCAAGTTTGAAGAAGTTATAAAAGTCTCTATCCGTGAAGAGGAAGAAGCAGAGGAGACGAAGGTGATTAAGGAAGAAAGAGACCAACTCACCTTTGTATAGAACAAACTGTTTGATTTGATGGAAGACTTAGGGAGTTTTGTTATTCCTTATTTTATTGACAGTTTGTTAACGAAAAGGACATTGATGAAATTAATTGGTTTGTTTAACTTTATCAATATTGTCCTTCTGTTCATTTTGCAATTTGTAGCTTACTTACAGGCTATAAATTTGATGTTGAATGAAAAAGGTGGAAGCAAGCCACTTATAATTAATCCTTGATAAGTTTCCAATGAAAGAAGGGCGTTGAGCTATCGACGTTAAAAGAAGCGCTGCATGGGAGGCAACCTATGGAATTCTATTTCCTATTGACTGTTTTGTTTACCTATTTGTTTGTTTGCTTTCTTTAGTTATAATCGTTTTTTAATTGAGTTTATTGATGTTCATGTTGATTTTGTTTGAATTTCAATTTATATTTCTTTTCAAATTTCTTGTTAATGATATTATCTTGATATGTTTGTAGGTTTTAGGATCGTGGAGGATGAAACTAAGCTTGGAAGAAGTTTGAAAGTGTGAGGATCACCAATTCCCACGTTTTTGGGAACTGTGATAATTCCCACGGACATGGGAATCCTCTCCAGAGAGCTTCTGAAGAGGAATCCCACGTGGGAATCCCATCCAAGAGGGGTTTAAAATTTCCCCTTCTCTTCTCTCATTCATCTTTCAAAAATTTTCACTTCCTCTCTCTCTAGAATACGATTCTCTCTCCTCCCACTCTCTAAAACTCCTCATTTTTATTTAAATTCTTGGTATTTTCTTTAATTCTTTCATTATTCTTCATTCTTTTCATTTTCATACATTAATCTCTACAAACAATAAGGGTTTTGGAAAGTTTTGTTTGTTCTCTCTCTCCAAAGCACGAATTTCACTTTCTCGCTCTTATTCTTGTAAGTTTTTCTATAAAAATGGCACCAAGAAGATGATGGCTCAAAAACTGGGTGACGAAGTGCACCTTTAGGTTTTTGATGAAGGCAAAAGAGATTTGGTGGCAACTTACCAATCTCCCTTCCCAATTTACTCGAAAGATGAAGGTACTCGCTTTTGTGATTTTAGGGATAGAGGAATAATCACTCTGAGGTATTTCGATTTTTCATTGTTATAAGACATAGGAACGAGGAAAAAGATTGAGTGTCTAGCTGACAATATAGGGTGGAATAGGTTCATTTGATGTGACATGCATATTTACCCTATGATGACAACTGAATTTTTCATTACTGTCCATTATATCCCAAAGATGGACGTGTTTTGATTTAGATTATTTGTTGTTGTGTATAAATTGTATTATAATGTCATGCATCGTCTTTTCGATTTCCAAAATGCAAAAGTTTTAGATGAACCTCCTGAATTTAATGTGGATTCCTATTAGAAAATTTTAACAGGGGAAGATAGTTTTGATTCATGCAATGCACTGACTGCTTTAATACATAGTGTCAAACATTTATTGTTGCATAAATTCATGTGTTTAATTATGTTTAATAAAATCGAAAGTAGCAAATTTTCGGCTAAAGAACTTTTCTTCTTATGATGCAGGATCACAAGGTTAGAATCAACACACCCTTTAGAATTTTTTGACCAATGGTCGGTGTTGTCAATAAGTAAAGTTCATATTTTGGAATGGGGCATATTGTTACTACTTTAGCTCGTTTTTATAACTGTAATTTGGAAGAGGTGCGTACAACGCCACGCGCTATGTTTAACATATAGTTTTTTAGGCATCTTGAGATTATGGAGGTTCATTCTATGGAACTCTGTAATCCTCAGACGTGTACTATAATGGAAAACAGGAGAAGCATTAGTATAACTGCGTCCTGACCTTCCACATCTCGAGCAACTGAGGATCTAGAGAACGAAGCAAAATCATCAGAACCTAGTGCCCAGTAAGGGCTGACCAACTCCTACAAACCCTTGAACAACTAGCCTCCAACTAACAACATATGACATCTCAACTAAATGAGCTTAGCACATAAATGCAGATAGTATATAAGGAGCCGCATAGTTTGAAGAAGAGGTTCCTCAACTTTTATCAGAGGAAAAATTTTGAAGCTCTTACACTATCACCGTCACCAACATCATCAAAATAAGCTTTTCTTATTCCTTAAACTTTTAAATTTTGTTATTTATTGTGTGAGAGTACCTTTCTTTTCATATGTATTTGGTTTCATATTATTTGTTTGTGTGTTATGTCTTTTGTTTAGTTTTAATTTTTTTAATGTTGATTTGACTTCAGTATCTTATGCTTGGGTTATATCATTCGTTTGTTTAAATTTCTTTTGTTTGGTTTGTTTTCATTTTTTTGTATGGTTTGATGGCATTTCCCTTTATTTGGTTGTTGACTAGCCACATTGAGGACAATGTGATCTTTAAGTGTGGGGAGCTGACGTCAACTTTCTTAATTGCATTTTTTTAATTGTGTTGAATAGGATGCATGTTTAGGCATATTGTATGTGCTTTGTATTAGCAATGGAACCACTTTTGAGTCACTCTGATAAATATTTCCATAAAATTTCATCATGTAGTTGGAATTAGATTGAATGCATGCTTGAATTCAAATTAGGCCCTTTAAGTAGAAAGTGAACCATATAGAGTGATAAAACATAGTTGGTTGCATAAACTTAGTCACAAATTTTCGTATGAACAATGAGGTAGTGTAGAGATGCATAATGAGTTTTCAATTGAGACAAAGTGAGGATTGAGCCATATGACTCCATTTATAGTCATTTCATTTCTTTATCAACTATTATTCCTTAGGTTACTACCTTCAGAACTTGCTTTAAATCGGTTTGAGTCTATTGGATGCATGCTTAATAGAGATGATCTAGGCCCTTTTTGTGTTAACCCTTGGCTTAAATGACCTATACCGTTATTATCCCTTGCTACCCCATTGAGCCTTAACCTTTTGTTTCTTAAAAAAACACCTAAAATTTAAAAAAAAAACCTTAAACCCCATTAACCAATCCTTTCACAAGCTTCGTAGAGTATTAAGTACAATATTAGTTGGGATTGTATGAAATTTGTACCAAGATAAGTTGAGTAGATATCTACCTGTGGACTACATTGTATATAGTGCTAGTGTTGACTCATAGATCTTCCATGTATGGAAATAAAGAAAGAAAAAAAATGAATGAGAAGAAAAGAAAAAGGAAGGACAAGTGAGTAGCATTAATAAGTGCAGAATAGTGGTGTAATTCTCGGAGTTATGTTCTCTTATCCCATTTTATATGCTTCCTACTATACTTATGCTTGTGCTTTACCTTTTTCCCTCTCTTTTGACCCACCTTAACCCTTACCACATTACAACCCTAAACAAGTCCTTTTGATCTATTTATGCATGACAATCATTGTAAAGGAGATTTGGTATATTAGCAATCCTATGGTAATGTAGTTTCCTATAGGAAGTTTGAGCAAAATACTAACCCTTAAACACTTAAGCAAAATGAGTAAAAACCTGAAGAAAATTCATTTATGCATTTAGACTTACCTTTGAGTGATTGTGCAAATTGTGAGTTTGCTTGTGTACACTAATGAAAAAAGTAGTCATGATATATGCATTAACTTGATATTTGAGTTGGCTTAAATTTGAGGGATTGTGTATTTTGATCTTTGCAAAAATCAAGTGATTGAATTGATTGGTTGTAATTATTTTGCTTGAGGACAACCAAAGATTCAAGTGTGGGGATATTGATAGGTGCATAGGATATGTTTTTATACGTAATTGCCATATGTTTTCTAGCATAATTTTTCTTTATTGTTCTAGTTTAGGATTCATTTTGTATGTTTTCATTAAGTTTGATCTCCATTGTGTTCTTATGTGTTGGATGCTAATTAAGGGTAAGAATTGTTTTTTTTTTGTAGGAAAGGAGAGGAAGCGAGTTAGAGGATAAACAAGAGAGCATAGAAGAGAAGACAAGAGGATCACATATGGGACCAATTCCCACGTTCGCGGGAATTAGGCAAATTCCCACGGACGTGGGAAATCAAGACAAAATGTTTTTGCTTGTAATTCCCATGCTTATGGGAATCATACAGATTCCCACAGACGTGGGAATTATAATCTGAGGCAATCTACGAGACTTCATTAAACCTAGAACTTTTGGAATATAAAAAGAACATGAAGCCTCCATCTTGAGGGGAGATGACACCAACCTGTAGAGAGACCATCCTTGGGTGAAGAACACTTGTTTAGAGCATCAAGGAAGGATTGAAAATGTTGGGCCCCAAATTTTTTTATTTATTTTAGTAAGCATGATTTGAATAAATTTTATGCTCTTGCTAGATAGATCATTTTATTTGGATTTTAATTATTATATCAAGTTTGGGAGGATTTATTTCATGGATTGGTGGAATTAAAGCATTAATGTTGTAAGGTGATATAAGGGCATTTTTAGAAGATCACTAACGGTTAAAAGGCTAAGGCATTACATGGAAGGGTATAGTGGACTTTGCTCATTCATTTATGGTATTAGTGAAAGAAGAAATGGTAGTCTTGCATTTTAGAGAAGCAAAAATCGTGAGTGGAACAAGAGAAGAAAAGAAGTGGAGAAAAGAAGAAAAACAAGATAGGGTTTTGGAGATTCTTGAAGAATTTGAAGTCATTGAGGCTAATTAAGTAAGTATGAGCATTAACCCTTCTTGATTGTTAGATGAAGCATTTTTAGGGTTGTTTAGAAGTGAAATTAAAGTGAATATGTGTAGGAAGTTGTTGATGAATGATTATGTAAGTGATGTGTTCGGTTAATGATCAAAAGCTAGATTAAGAATCGTTGAGAATGATATTGGATTGGAATTGTGTTGAAAATGAAGTAGAAGAGATAAGTTAGTGATAAGATGGGTTATATGTGAAAGGTGGGAAGTAAAAAGAGGAGAAATGTTAGAAACACGTTCTTGCAAAAAGGGTGTTCGCCGCGACGTCATAAAACATGTTTTCAGTCTGAACAATTTCGTCGCGGCAAACTTAACTTCTAGCACAGAACATGCTTTGGTATTTTGGGCATGATGTTTGGTGTAGTTATCCAAATGGACTGATTTTTAATTAGTTGTAAACTAGAGACATAGGGCTACAAATTGTAGGAAGGAATAGAGTCTAGATACAATCTCTAAGGATTTCAATTTCAGGGTGGAAGTTGAATATAGAATTTGGTTTTAGCATGAGAAGTAGTTTAAATTGTTGAGGAATGACTTTCCGATTTCTAAACTAAATTGAATGAAATTTTGGTTATTGTTTAAGGAAATCAAGAAGGTGATCAAGAGAGACAAGAGGAACAAGAGGAACAAGAGGAAGGACATTCTTAAGTCACTTCTATAAGCAAGGATTTCAAGGTTGGCTACACTTTTATAATTAAGTAATAAGCCCCTCATGTTTTCTTCAAAACCAAGAAAATTTTAAAATGTTTTCAATTATGTTATAATTGTTTCGTTAAGGCTATTTGAATGCTTTGATAATGTGCCACACGTTTGTATATGAATTATGTTATTGGTTTATGAAATGAATGATGAAAATGATTTTTTTAAAAGGATATTGATCTTTGAAATGATATCATGGCTATGAAATCAAGTTTTGGAAAAATGCCGTTGAGGCAATATGTTTACAAGTTGTGAAATGCATGATTATGTGGGTTTATGGTGGTCCCCTAAGTTAAGTCAAGTACACTTTGATAAAAGGTTTCTCCTGCCTGCCTGCTAGTGGCATGGAGCTCCTTTATGAACTCCCATAAGTTCACAGCTACGTAAGACCATTAAGTGGAATTGCAATAGTACATTCTGTTAATGGCTACACAAGAACCTTATAGGAAATGTGTAGTACGTTCTGTTTTGGATCCACCCAAACCATTTTGATGTGCTTATGTGTTGATAAGTTTATTGAATGCATGATTTGAATTGCTTATAAAGTGTTTGATGATTTGAGAATTGAGAAATATGTGTTTATGATTCAATGTAAACTATTTCACTGATTTTGCTTGTTACTAGTTATAAAATTGTTACCCATGAGCTTTAAGCTCACCCCCTCCATCTTCCTTCCCATCTTTAGGTAATGAACAAGTTATTGAGTGATTGAGTCAAGAGTCAATGCATCACTCCAATTTGCATGTTTTGTTTTGTTTGTTTTTGAAGTTAGATTATGTAAAACAATACTTTAGTAGCATTTTTAGCGATTCTAGTTTTTATAAACTTTGTATTTTGGATTATGATGAAAGAAGGTTCAAAATGTCCACTAAAGCATTGTAAAACTCTTACTTTTGATATTAGTGAAATATATGTTGGTTTTCTATATGATTCTTCTAATGTTTTTGCAAAGTATTCGATTTTGGAAATGGGATTAAGATTTTGAGAGTTTGTTTGTGGTTAGGTTCTTATCCATTTTTGTTTTTGGGTTGTACAAATGAATGTGGTTGAACGATTTTAAGTTTGCATTCTAGTAAGATGGGTAGCTTGGGTTTTGAATTCTGTTGCAAGGGGTTTTCGCCGCGGCATAATTCATGTGGCGACTTTGCCAAGGCGAAGATTATAATTTTCCCCGCAACGAAATCGACTAGCATAAGTTCGCCGCAACTAAGAGCCCACCTTTGCTTCCGAATGATTTTTCTTTCAAATCTTCAACTTCTAAGCCCTCCACCATGCTCAAGATTCACATCCCAAGTTCGATGTTGGGCTCCAAAAACAGGGTCCAACAGAAAACAAGGATCATCATCAAGATTGGGCAAAATAGAACATCAACACCAAAATTCCATATTTTGGAAAAGAAGAGGAGTTTTCTTATTCACTTTCTATCATTTTAATCTCTTCCTTTCTTTATAAAGATGGATTATTTGAATGTTGATAGTGTTATGGAGACTATGTTACGATAATGTCATATTAGGGATTGCTTGTTCATTATTTTGTCAAAACTTATGTTTTATTAAATTGAATGAAGTGTCTTTGATAATAATTATTCTTAATTGTCATCTTGCAACAAATCGAGAGAGTGAGTGAGATGAAAATCATGTAGGATTGTACAACGAGAGTTGACGACCTATAAACTTGAAATTATTATGTCAATTAAATAATTAGAAGAGAGATCTCAATTGGTCAATTGATCATCCATAGAATAGTGTAAGAACTAGTTGAATCGGTAGAGTCATTGGGTAGGTTGAGAAATTGTTCAATCGATTCCCATCAATTCAATTAGGGAAAAATAGTTACACCTTGAGAGAGGGTAATTAGTACATTTGGAAATCTAGGATGAGACACAATTCAATTAATAAAATATGAGGGAGACAGAATAAGGAAAAAGTAATCTCTAGCGTTTAGATCCTTGAGTTCAGATTTTCAGCAATTATGGTATTGTCCATTGTTTACATTAGTATTTTAACTTTAATTTAATTTTCTAGATTAATTGCATTAAACAATTTTATTTCTTAAACAAAGTCTTTTCTAAATTAAGTGGTGTTTGGGCATTAATCCCTGTGGGACTGATATCCGCTCTTTCTAACTACAAGTCACGACTTGTTCACTTACGGATTTTGAGTGTAAAATAAGTAGCTAGGTTTTACAATCCATCAACAATATTTAGTAAGCCTTATATGGTCGGTTTAAAGGTATCGTGAGTATTTTTAGCCCAGGTATACGGTGGTTGTCATGTGCCCGATGTGGTTCTGGGTCGTGACAATTAAATTTGTATCAGAGAAAAGTTTTTAGGTTTTCAAAAATGTTATTACCATTTACAAAAGGTTCATGAGCCTTAGGAGTCAATCTCTAGATGGAAACAATCTTTGGTTGAGAAGTTGAGTCTCAGATCGTTAAGTAGATGGCCTTAACGGTTGGATGATTTTAACCTTAGTGAGGGTACTTGTTAACATTACTTGGAGTGTAAGGGATATCAAATAAGCTAGGCTTATTCTGATCTATTTTATTAAATAACGACTTTTGTTTTCTCTGATTTTATAGTGATAGCATAGTTAGACGAGGAAGGGGAAGTCATTACAAGGTTGGACCTTTACGACCTGAGCTAGAGGAATGCAACACTAAAGCAGTCACATAACCTAAGATTGCTAGCTCTTCGGCTCATAGGTAGCCTCACATTAAAGCACCAACAGAGGTAGTATACCGAGCTTGACACTGGTGTTGAGGGAGGCTCTGCAGCAAGTGATGACATAGTGGGCATAGTACACTGCATAGCAGCAGCCTGAGGCTAGAGTGCCATAGACACCACTACAGGTACTACCACCTCAGCAGCCAATAGCAGTACCTAGTCCTGCATCAAAGTAACATCCGATGCTTGAAATATCGAGGTATATTAGGGAAGCAAAAAACTTGGGGGGTAGTACCTTTGATGGACATGGCGATGTTATAGAGGCCAAAACATAAATGAGGCAAACCATAAAGACATTCCATGATATAGGGTTGTCTGACGAGATGAAGCTGAAGGTAGTTGACTTATTGCTGGAGAGTGATGCTAGAGTTTAGTGGGAAAATGTCCGAAGATGCTACAGTAATCAGATTTCTAGGATGGATTTTATCAATGAATTCAACGAACAATATTATACTAGATTTGATAGAGATAAGAAGAAGGCTGCCTTCTTTGAATTGACACAGGGGAATAGGTCGGTGCATGAGTTTGAGATGGAGTTGAGAGAGCTTGCCACCTATTTCCCAGAATACATGGCAGATGAATAAAATCTATATGTTCGATTTGATACTGGATTGTATTTGGCGATCTAAGAAAGGATGACAGTTACCCCTACCACCATGTTCAAAGAGATGGTACAGTCAGCTAAGGGAGTTGAGAGGTTAGTGAAAGAGCATTAGAGATAATGGGAGGAAAAGAACTAAAAAAGGAAGGAAGGAGGTTCCTCTAGCTAACAGCCCAAGAGGAGCTGTGGTGGTTCAACTCCAAATAATACTAAAAGCGCTGCATCATCAGCTGTCAATTTATGGTCACCACGACCAGGAAGTCAGAGCATTGCCCCTATTACTAACTCTATTTCCTGAGAACAACCATCTTAGTTTGAATAGTGTAGAAACTATAGAACGGTACATTTAGGCAAGTGTAGATAGCCAAGAAAGTGTTTTCATTCTGGAGAGATAGGGCACTTGAGGAGAGATTGTCCAGAGCTGGCTTGGACTTTAGCTCGAGAGGGAGATAGCTCAGTGCAACTAGTGAGACACTAAGGGGAGACTACCAGGGCCTTTGTTCAGTCTTCTGGACCTATACAGAGGACCAGTGTGGGCAACAGTATACCTCTAGTATGTCAGTAGCATTTTGCTTTATAATCTTAAGCATGAGTTTCTGCAATGACAGAGGAGGATGTTCGAGCCAATCCAGACACAATTATAAGTATTTTTAGGATGAACATTTTTATGTTGTTGTATTGTTATATTGTGATGCATGTTTTGTGTAGTACTAGTAAACTCGTAAATAGTATGAGCTACTAACATGCAGTGCTATAAGATGTTATGTGTGTTCTCGATAGAGACGCTAAAGTTTTGATCAATACTGGCATGCAAAGGTCCTTTATTAATGTGACCTTCACTGAGAACATTAGTCATCCCCTGAAGCTATTAGATCCCCCTCTCATTATAGTCACTCCTCTTAGAGAGCATGTGGCTTGTGATAAAGTATATATAGTTTGTGAGATAAAGGTCAGTGATGTTGTGCTAGAGGCAAATCTTGTTCCCCTCGATCTTCAAGATTTCGAAGTGATATTGTGAATTGACTAGTTAAAGAGGCATCGCGCCATGATTGTTATAAGAAAGAGGTGGAGTTTGACACTTAGAGTGGAGTCCCGATTAAATTTACTGGTGACCGACAGATGTTCCCGAGTTGTTTGATATCGATGGTCAAGCCTAAGAGGTTAATTTGTGGGAAATGCTAGGCATACCTCGTATATGTGATTGACACTTCAGTAAAGAGGGTTAAACTTGGAGATGTTTCTATTGTATACAAGTTCCCTGATGTCCTCCCAGAGAAGTTACCTAGATTGCCACTAGATTAGGAATTTGATTTTGCTATTGACTTGGTCCCGGGGATAACACCAATACCTATACCATCGTATCACATGACACCATCAAAATTGAAAGAGTTGAAGGTTCAATTGCAAGAGTTATTGCATAGGGGCTTCATCAGTCCAAGTCATTCACCATGGGAAGCACTAGTATTGTTTGTCAAGAAGAAGGATAGGACCCTTCGCTTATATGTTAATTATCGACAGTTAAATAAGGTTACCATAAAAAAAATATCCACTCCCCAGGATCGATGATTTGTTTGATCAGTTGAGAGGAGCTACAGTATTCTCAAAAATAAATGTGAGATCTGGGTACCATCAATTGAAGATTGCTAAAAGCAATGTACACAAGATTGTTTCCAGATAAGGTATGGACACTATAAATTTTTGGTGAAGCCGTTTCTATTGACAAATGCACTAGCAGCATTTATGGATCTCATAAACAGGGTGTTTTATCTTTATTAGATCAAATTTTCATAGTCTTCATTGATGACCTTTTGATTTATTCTAAGGAAGGGGAGGAACATGTTAGACATCTCCAGATTATGCTACAAAAAATTCGCGAACGACAGTTATATGTAAAGTTTTCGAAGTGTGAATTTTTGCTAAAAGAGATAGGATTCCTTAGGCATGTAGTATTATGGGAAGGTATTTTTGTGGACTCAAAAAAAGTGGAATCTATACTTGATTGGAGATAACCCAAGAATGTGACAGAAGTTCACAGCTTTATGTGGTTAGTTGGTTGTTATCAGAGATTTGTTTAGGGTTTCTCAATATTTGCAGCCCCTTTATCAAGGCTTACCCGGAAGGGAGTAAAATCTTAGTAGGATGACAAATATAAGGAGAGTTTTTTGGAACTAAAGATACAATTGACTTCTGCACTATTTCTTTCTCTACTTATCCAGGGGGTTGGGTATGAGGTATACAGTGATGCTAGTCATTAGGGACTTGGTTGTGTACTTATACAGGCTGGGTAAGTGATCGCATATGTTTTTACATAGCCAAAGAACACAAGCTAAATTATCCTACTCATGATTTAGAGGTCGCAGTAGTGGTGTTTGCGCTTAAGATTTGGAGACACTATCTTTATAGGGAGACTTGTCGTATATACATCGACCATAAGAGTCTGAAGTACCTATTGACAAAGAAGGAGTTCAAAATCAAACAAATGAGATGGTTGGAGTTGATTAAGGATTATGACTTAGTGATTGAATATCACTTGGGAAAAGCAAATATAGTAGTTGATGCACTGATTCGTAAGTCCTATTAAGTAGTGACTGGCAGGCAAAATCCTTATATGACTCATTTGATGAGTATATGGAGCCTTGGGGTTAGGCTCTCAATGGTTGAGAATGATGGAACACTGTTAGCATAGTTTGAAGTTCAGCCAACATTATTTGATGAGATCAGGAGATCACAAGCCAATGATCTCGAGTAAATGGTCATTTGAAAGAAATTAACATCCAAAGAGGATGAGTGGATCTGAGTAAGAGAAGATAGGTTGTTAGTCTTTAGAGACAGAGTCTGTGTGCTTGATGACCAAGGTCTCAGGCGACCTATCTTGGAAGAGGCTCACAGTTCATCTTATGTTATGCATCCCGGTAGCACCTAGATGTATCAACCTTTTAGAGAGAGCTATTGGTGGCCTGGGATGAAGAGAGAGATAATGGAATTTGTGGCCAGATGACTTCCCTATCAACAGATAAAGGCAAAGCATCAGAATCCCACAGATATGTTACAGCCTTTGCCTATTCCAAAATGGAAATGGGAGCATGTGACAATGAATTTTGTAGTTCGAATACCTCGTACATCGAAGGGTCACGATGCTATTTGGGTTATAGTGGATACATTGATGAAATCTGCTCATTTTCTGCTTATCCACATAACCTATTCGTTGGAGAGGTTGGCAAAGTGGTATATCTACGCGATTGTGAAGCTGCACGGGGTGCCAGTTTCTATAATATCGTATAAGGATATGAGATTCAACCCCCAATTTTGGCCAAAATTTTAGGAATCTTTGTGGACTAAACTGAAGTTTAGTACTGCCTTTCACCCCTAGAATAATGGTCAGTCGGAGAGGACCATTCAGATATTGAGGGCATACTGAGATCATGTATGATGGGGTTTTAAAGAAGTTGGAACCGACACTTGCCTTTAATAAAATTTACTTATAACAATAGTTACCAGACAAGTATGCCATTATATGAAGCACTTTATGGGAGAAACTGTAAGATACCTCTATATTGGGATAAGTTTAGTACAACCAAAGTCAAAAGAGTCGAATTGATAGAAATTACCACTCAAAAAGTAAAAGTCATCTTGGAGAAAATGAAAACTACCCAAGATCGTCAAAATTTATACAGATAAGTGGCGACGACCATTAGAATTTGCAGTTGGTGATATTGTTCTCCTTCAAAAATCACCATGGAAGGTATTATCATATTTTAGAGCCAAGGGAAGCTGAACCCTCGAAATATCAGACCTCTCTGTATCCGAGAGCACATCAGGACTGTTGTATATCGGTTGGAATTGCCACTGGATTTAGATAGGATCCATAATGTGTTCCATGTCTCGATGCTTAAAGTTCTTTGGAAGAGAGACAGGGTCAAAGAGATGACATGGGAGCTTGAGGATGCTATGAGACCTCAATACCCCCATTTATATGTATCCTTAACTTAGGAATTTTAAGGATAAAACTCTTTTGAGGTGGGAGGACTTATAACACCGGACTCTTTCAACCATTTTTGCATTAGTTTGTACTTGGAGATACTACTGTATATTAACATATACATGGTTCTATATAAGTTCAAAAATGAATTTGAATCCTTTTCGTATATATGTTAGTGATATATAATGTTATATGCCCTTACATGAACTTAGGTATGTGAAATCTTAGAGATTTCTGACATATAAGCTTTTAATTGTGTAAAACCAAGTGCATTAGATGGATATGGCCATGGTGGCTGAGTTAAATGTGTTCTAATGCCTGAGAGGTGATTAGCATGATTTATAGACTTATTGGACACTTAGAAAGCTTAACTGGAAAAGTCGATGTATATAAAGGATTTAAAAGTAATTTTTCAATTCTTGGTAGACCAATATGTAATTTTATAAAGTTAAATGGTTTAATTACAATTTTCAAAAGTTTGAGGACTAAAATGAAAATAAAAATTTTGTCATTCTTAAATTTTGGGCTTAATTGCAAATTTAGGAAAATTTTGAAGGATAGTCATAATTTCATATGAGTTAAGGGCAAAAAGGTAAATTCACTATGCTTGGTCGAACAAGAGTCAATATTCTTGACCCTTCTTCCTTGGGTGCGGCCGCGCACCCCACAATTTAGCATCAAAACACTTTGTTTTAATTACAAGAAAGGAGAAGAGAGGAGAAGAACACTTTCGCCATCACCCAATTTCCACCGTTTTTTTTATTCTCCAACCCAAACTAAGGTGTTCTAAGTTAATTTGGGCTCAAGAAACTCAAATCTATCATTAAATTTGAGAAATTCTCAAAGGATTTTAAGATATCACTAAAGAAAAGTTTAGGTAAATTTTGTCTCATCTCTCTCTACATCATGATTTTGAGTTTGGTGTTAAGATATGTTGTTCTCTATGCTTGAGCATGCATGAAATATGGTTTAGATGAATGAAATTCATCATTGAGAAGTCTCCTTAAGCCAAAACTTAGATACCTTCTCTTTGGTGAAAGTTTGTAAAATTTTGAATATCTTTTGAAGTTGATGGTTTAAATAAAGGGGATTGGAATTAATAGAGTGGTGAAATGTGATGTTGTTTAGAAATTCTTATTATATATCAAGATAGGAGCATGAATTACTATGATAAAATCTTAAAAATATGATTTGAAAGTCCTACACATTAGTTGTTTGATAAAATGCCTAAGTGAACTTGGCTTAGGATTCAAGGATTGTAACGGTATGCATTGGAAAGAGGTTTTCATGGTTACTTAAAGTAAACTTAAATTTTTGCATAGATTGATGAGTAGTGACATAATGTGCTTTGATAAAAATATGCTTAATTATGCTTTGATATAGCTTTAAAATAGTGATATTGTGTTTTATACACTTATGTGATGGTATATAAATATGAGGTACATGTTTGAGTATTTAATACATTACATATTATATGTATAAAGGCTTGGGAGCTATGGATCAAGAAGCTTGTACCGAGGATTGTTGAAGTCAAGGGAGTGTACACTTTCTTTTGAGGTAAGTTGGGGAAAATATATCTCTCAAATGGGACTAGGACAACCCAAGTTATGCATAATGACGTATGTGAATTTTGAACCTAAATAATGAATAGTAGAATTGAATGTCAAATAGATGCTAGTATACTTACATATTTAATAAACGACTTTCTTTTCAATAACTTTGCGCTTGGAGTGCAAAAGATGACTTTTACTACATGAAATAATGTTTTGGAACTTACATATCCATGATCGAGTCATATATGCTGCATGCATATGTTCTCTTTTGGCTTAGATCTATCATAAGGCTCTATTTTATCGGTTGGACTTATATATAAAGGCGTCATACCTTACTTCATTTTAGTATTAAATATTTTTATATGATTTTTTTAGATTGGTGAGATAATGATTGGCCATTCATATGCTTGGCACAACAAATTAAGTAACCCCTGTACCCTAACGCTGGTACATAAAAGTCAAGTCCTCATACCTAGAGGTTTGGTCACCAACGAGGTCATCACCTAAAGTCATGACGCTTTTTTGACCATAGTCTGGACTCATCATAAATGAAAGTTGAGCCAACACCCGTGAGTGTGCATACTAGTTTGGCTGACTAATGGTGACACACGTAACTATTTTAGCCTATTCTGAGATTTAACTTCCTGATGAGATTTGATTTTACATGTGATGCTTTTCTGCTCTCATATATTGGAACTAGAACCTATGTTTATTGGATGAGTGGTTAATAGGCTAGGCCTATATGGTTCCTAACTAGTATGGGATAAGTCATAAACTAGGCCTATATGTTTCTATGTCATGTATGTTCACTTCAATAACTGGGAGTTAAACAGAAATAATCAATTCTAGTGAGAACATCTAGGTTACTCACAATATGCTCCGAATTATGCTATTGCCTGGATGGTCCAGTAATGTCAGGATGATGGTGTTCGACTTGAGCATCTAAATACACATACATTGTACACATTACTAAAGTAATCAAACAATTACATATTCAATTTTGCACACACACACACACACACACACACACACACACACACAAATATATATATATCAGGATGATGGTGTTCGACTTGAGCATCTAAATACACATACATTGTAATGCATTACTAAAGTGATCAAACAAATACATATTCAATTTTACACACACATACATACATACATATGTGTGTGTGTGTGTGTAAAATTGAATAGGTATGTGTTTGATCACTTTAGTAATGCATTACA
>JANZXR010000005.1:26080779-26117025 GCA_027575705.1 Erythroxylum echinodendron
GTAATAATTATTTGGGTCCCAAATAATTATTACAAACTTAGTCTTGTCAACATGAAATTGGTTATATATATATAGAATATAAAACAACAATGTTAATATTTTGGATTCAAGATTACATTTTTTAAATCTTTTTGGTCAAGGGTTATGAGACAACTTAAATAAGGGATCCCCTTTACTACAATAAGAGATATTTTATGATAAAACCATGTTCTTTGGTGTTGTGCCAACATCTTTTGACGTGTTAAAGTTAAATCCCTTTCCATAGTTAATCATTAATAATCGACTCAAGAGTTCTATATTTTGTTATGATTTATACATATTGAAGGAAATAATTCATAAGTAGCTTTTTTTCCTAATGTAAAATTGTTTTTAGGTTTGAATAACATTTATACTTACTAAGGGTTTGTCATCATTTATTGTGATTTGAACTTAGAAGGTTTTGTTTGACGAAAAAACATCTTTTGGGTTGACTAAACAATTTCCACACACAATCATTCCCTGAATATCATAATCATATGGCCTAAGAAAGAGAAGAATACATCAAGGGATATTAGAAAATAGATAAGAAGAGTACTTATGAGATATTTTGGTCTTCAACTTTTTTATTGTATAGTATATGTATATACTTGGTATTGTCTTAAGGAAAAATAAAATTGATTTACGAAAAGATATAAAAATATTTATAAGAAATTTAAAGATATCTAAAGGAGTATCTAAGCATTCGATAACTATCGTTATTTAGTACATCTAAAACTAAGAACTAAATAGAAAAATAATTCATCCAAAAGTAAAATTTAGCACTAAGACATGTCAAATTTAAGTGAATTGTTTAAATTTGTAAAAGGTCAATATTAATAATAACTTATGTCATAGACCTAGCAATGGCCTAAGTAGATAACAAATATAAGGACAAAAAATAACATTAGAGAAATGAAGATGATTATTAAGTAGATATAATTTTGTTGATGCTTCTTTGTTTTAAAAAAAATTGTACCCATCAATTCAACTTGAGTGTGTTGAAAAGGGATTATTTTTTATGCTTAGTCCACTCTTTTATAACTTTACCCATTTGTACTTAAAAAAGATCTACCTTTATTATAGAAGGTTACATAAGTTTCAAATGAATGCCTTGTAGCCTTATTGTCATATTCACATTTCAACTTTGGGTTACACCAATGAAGGTATGTATAGAGGCTTAAACTGCTTATTAAGTATAGCTTAATCTTGTTCAAGCTTAGAAGAAGTTTGTAGAGCTCTACAAAAGTAACTAACATCTATTGAAAAGAATCCTTCTTATTCCCCTAACATCTTTGATTTTATTGTACTTGTTTTGCTTATTTCTATTGTTGGTCCTCTTTTCTCTAAGAGTGATTTATAGCTTCATATGCTAGGATTAAGGAAATGGTTATTAACATATAAGAAAAGGTAGCTAAATGGTAGGGGCTAAATAGTTAGGGTAAGCCTAGGCAAATGACAGTTAAAGAGTGTAAGGAATTAGTAGTATAGGCACCGTAGAATAGGAGTAAAGGAATTAGGGAGGTAAAAGAACAACTAAAACTCTCTATTTAGCTTAACAATTCATCTAGTTATTAAATCTCAAATGTGAGTGCTAGAGGTTGTTTATACTCATTTGACTTCTTTTTTCTTCTTTATTTGGAAGGGATTCTTTATGTTTTCTTGCATAGTTATTTTAAACTTTTCTTTTTAATTGCATTATCTAAGATTTCATATTAGCTCGCCAGCTCATTGAAGGGGATGTTTAAAAATATTCGTAATTTATCATAGTATGGCTTTAAAGTCTCTAAAAATTGGCGCAATTTTCATTGGAAAAAGGTAGTTATATTGTTGCTTCCTTTTCTCACTACCTTCTTATGTGTTAGTTTAAAATCTTAATAGATTTTTTCTTCATGTTTTGGAAGTCCTCATAAGTCACCATGAAATCCTAATTTAAACTATATTGATTTAAAAATGAGCTTAACAAGTCTTTACAGCATTTTATAAATAATTGGTCTAAATTAAGAAATCATCACAATGATAATCTAGTAAGGCTCTTTGGAAAATAGTGACTAATAAGTCTTTATTATTAATATATGTAACCAATTTTCTATAAAACATCTTCATATAAGGTCTTAAGTATGAGTTTACATCATACCTTTCAATTATGGAATCTTAAATTTGATACAAACCCACCTAGAACTAAAAGCTCGATAAATTAAAAATAAGAATAAAATATTACCAAAATTCAATTTTTTAGGCACTAACCTATTGATTGTGAAGAATCAAAAACCAATTTTATAAAATTTTTAAACATCATAAAGAATGAACTCTTTTATAAGTTTTAAGTTAAAAAAATAAGTAAAAAGGAACTCATAACTCTCAATATTTCATAATTCAAATATGAATTTGCTAACTACAAATGTCCTCTTTATATAAGGTGAAAATAAAAAAACATGATAGATATCCTAATTATGGCAAGGATTTCTACTTAAGTTAGAACATAACTACTGATAGTTCTTAAATTAGAAGCAAAACAATTAAGCAAAATACATTTTGTGATTTAAAATTATAGCCTAATTACAATTGTCATTCATAATTAAGCAAAATATAGCCTAATATATAGCCTAATTATAATTGAACAAAGAATCTAGTAATGAATAAGACTTAAAAAAAGAAATCAACTATAATTTTGTGGGCTTTTGCTTTCCTCAAAGTTCTTCTTTTGTAATTATTCCAATAGGCATATGTAATGGATCCCTTTATTGGCTAGTAAATTAAGGAGACAATTCAATATTTACACTAAGAAAAAGTCATAATATGCTCAAACATTAGCAAATGCATTCATCTATATCGTTATTTTGTACTTCTATGCCTACAACCCCCTTATTATCTTTTTTTTCACTTTAAGTTTCATGAGTTCATAAAAAGAAGGTTCAGGCATAGGTGTTGGCTATATAGATGAAAATTTTGGTGTTAAATGAATTGACATATAATGCATAAGGTAAGATGGCTCCATTTCCAGCGTAAAATGTGTAGGGATAGGTAGCATAAAATATCTAGACATCAGTGGTAAAATGTGTAGGGATAGGTAGCATAAAATATCTAGACATCAGTGGATTATAATATTGAAATTAAAGGGAACTAATAAGCAAATTTTAGTGGAAATTGATAACTAATATAGGTGAGAGTTGGAAAGCTATTAGGAATTGAAAAACTGAAACTAACAAGGATCAAGAGAGTAATGCAAGTTCAGTCTTAAACTATTGATCAAAAGTGGAGGTGGTTCACTATAAATCAAGCACTTTGAAAGTATTTGGTTGCTTCTCCTCCTTAACAAAAAGACTTACTTTTGTTTAACTTTTTATTCTTAAAATATTTTTGCATTCATTAAAGTTTATACTTTAATTCCTCTATTTTGGAGTATTCTAAGTATGAAGGATTCGTTACTTTTTCTTTTGACTTAAGAGTTTCTTTAAATTATTTTCTTTCCCTTTCTAATGGGAGCTATACTTATTAATATAGAGAATTACCTTAAAAAACAAAAACATTTATAACTATATGACCATAATTAAAAATAAGTAATTTCTTAAATAAGAAACTAAGCATAAGGATATAGAAGGACTTGAATAACTAGACTTGCCCAGGTCCTTATTTATTATTATGCAAAACTGATTCTTCATCGTGATAAGATGATCGATTCAAATCCTCTCATTTACACTTTAGCTCATTCAATTGGTGACATATCTAGACAAATGTTTCATCTTTTATCCCAATCTTCTCATAAGTGATTAAAGGATAATGACTTCACCTTAGTTTTTGTAATAACATATTTATGATTTTTTTATCCAACATTCTAAAAGTGTTAAACCATTTATTTATATATTTAAAAGATAATGAAATGAAATGTAAATTTTTGAAAAATAAAAATTAGAAAATGTTAAAAACTAAAAGATTTTAAATAAAACTTTAATCCTTTTTATTATTTTTCTAAACAATAATCCTTTAAATCTAAGGATACTGTGTGATCTAAAGAAATATTTAGAATAAATTTTACCTTAATTATTGAAATCATTCATGATAAAAAATATAAAATGATATAAGGTTTAAGGAAGACAACATTGATTCCCTTTAATATACCTTAACATTTGACATCTCCTAAAGATTGGCACTTCATTTGAGCTCTGAACTAATTAGTGATAATAGTTAAGGGGTAATATTCTATTGTTAAAGATCGGATAAATCCTTAAGATGTAATGTATCCAAAACAAGTTTTCCATTGTATTATTCCTCTTATCTTTTAAAGGTTTCAATCCTAAGGGAAGTAAGGAATAAATAACACATAAATCAAGTCTATTAGTTACATTCCTAACCTTAAATATTATAAGTGATCATTTATTAGTTGTAAACCAAAATTTGAATTTTTTAATGGATTTATTACCTATCAAATTTGAAGGAAGATAGGAAAAACATAAAAAAAAGGATCTAAAAGTCTTAACTAAAGAATTAAGTTCAAGGTTGAATTGTAAATTGAGAAAGATATTAAGTACCCTATTTTACTCACTTAAGTGGTCATAAGTTTGAAAATGTTTTGTAAGTTTAGGAATTATGAAAACCAAATTAGGGTGCGGTTTTACAAACATGTTAGATAAAAGAATTAAAATATGTGCTTAAATGCCTAGGAGTTTATGATTTTACCTAGCACTTAAAATAAAATTTCTAAATATGCCTAGAATTTTGTCATAGGGCTTAAGAATAAAGAGGAAGTCTATAAAATGATGATTTAATACTTTGTTTAAATTAAAGAGTATAATATATTTCCAGTAGATGTCTAATATTCTGACAACTTGAAAAGGATTCTATAGATCATGAAAGACTATAAAATAGACTAAAAAGTTTCATTAAAGGGTAATTACAAAGCTGTGAAGTTAGAAATACACCAATGGAAATCACTTGAAAGTTCTTTGTAGTATGAAGAGAGGCTGATAAGTTTTTGGCCTTAAGTTACTAAAAGTAACTTGAACCAAGGAGTGATGAAAATGTCAGCTCTCCAGTTTCATTATTGGTTCATGATTCTCTAAGAGGATGCTAACATTATATTACAGAAAAATAGAATTTTTTTGAAATTAAAGAAATATATATTAATAATTTCTTCTAAAGAGAAATAATTAACAAGTGTATAAGGCTCGAATAAACCATAACAATTTACAATAATGTATAGATAGTAGTCTTCTCCTAGTATGTACTACTTTGAGCTTATCTTATAATAGTTTCTCCATTCTTGGATGACCTAACCTCCTTCCTTTCTTACTCACTCAATTTCCTACCTCCCCCCTACCTCAACTTCATCTTCCTACCTTCTCCATTTTTCTTTCCCTGACCATATCATTCACCCATTATATCCATACAACTCACCTCTACTATATCCTTCCCATTTTTAACCCCTAGTAGTCATCCTTCGGTCTTTTTAGTGTCTTAAACTCTCTAATCCCTCAAAGACTTATTACTTTTATATCCCTTCCAAGTAAGCTACACATACCTCCCCCACCTTTGGACCTCTCTCCAACATTTGTACCACGGTTGAATAAGGTTAACTGCCAACTAGGTTGGAAAGTGTAGTGGATGAAAGTGTTAAAACCTACTATAGTACATCCCCCTTCATGTGTGGAAGGAAAAATCATGATATGCCCTATCCTAAAAAGTCTTTAAAAAGTAGCCATCATATGGAATTTAACCCTAGTACGGTTCTTCATGGGTAAAAGCACAATTTTTCTAATGATGTATGGCAAGCCTTTAAGCCTTGGAAAGTTAAGGGACCGACTAAATTTCTTTTATCCAAAGATAATATTATTCAATTTTGTATTTGATGTCAGTGTAACGTTGGACTTTGTATTGGTCTGTACTTGGAGATACTATTATATATTGACATATACATGATTGTATATGAGATCAAAAATGTATTTGAATCCTTTCGGTATATATGCCAGTCATATATAATATTATATGCCCTTATATGAACATAGAGTTCATCGGTATATGAAATCTTGAAGATTTCTGACATATAAGCTTCTAAATGTGTAACACCAATTCTATTGGATGGATATGGCCATGGTGGCCGAGTTAAGTAGAGGTGATTAGACATGATTTATAGACTTATTGGACACTTAAAAAGCTTAATTATAAAAGTTGATGTACATAAGGGATTTAAAAGTAAATTTTCAATTCTTTGAGGACCAATATGTAATTTTATAAAGTTAAGGGGCTTAATTATAATTTTAAAAAGTCCGGTGACCAAAATGAAAATAAAAGTTTTAATCATTCCCAAATTATGGGCTTAATTGTAAATTTAGGAAAAGTTTGGAGGGTATAATGATAATTTCACATAAGCTAAGGGCAAAAAAGGTAATTTCACCATGTTTGGTCAAAGAAGAGTCAACATTCTCAACTCTTATTTCTTGTGTGGCCGTGCATCCCACCATTATATATTAAAAACACTTTGTTTTTAATTGAAAGAAAGGAGAAGAAAGGAAAAGAGAGGAGGAGAAGAACAACATACGGCCACCACCAAATTTCCACCATTTTTTTAATTCTCCAACCCAAACCAAGGTGTTCTAAGTTAATTTGGGATCAAGGAACTCAAATCTATCATTAGATTTGAGAAATTCTCAAAGTATTTTAAGATATCACTAAAGGAAAGTTTAGGTAAATTTTGTCTCATCTCTCTCCTCATTATGGTTTTGAGTTTGGTGTTAAGATATGTTGTTCACCATGCTTGTGTATGCATGAAATGTGGTGTAGATCAATGAAATGAGTCCTGGAGAAGTCTCCTTAAGCCAAATCGAGATACCCTCTCTTTGGTGAAAGTTTTTAAAATTTTGAATATCTTTTGAAATTAATGGTTTAAATGAAGGGAATTGGATTTAATGGAGTGGTGAAATGTGCTATTGTTTGGAAGTGCTTGTCATATAATGAGATAGGAGCATGAACTACTAGGACAAAGTCTTGAAAATATGAATTGAAAGTCACGCATATTAGGTGTTTGATAAAATGCCTAAGTGAACTTGACTTAGGATTTAAGGATTGTAATGGTGTGCATTAGAAAGAGGTTTTCATGTTTACTTAGAGTAAACTTGAGTTTTTGCATAGATTGATGAGTAGTGACCTAATGTGCCTAGATAAAAATGTGCTTAATTATGCTTTGAAATGTGTAAGTATTAGATCAAAGGCATTAAATGCCTTGGAAAATGCAAAAGAAAGCGTATGCGAATAATAAGGCAAGTAATCATATGAGAAGCTTATTGGTCGAATTCTATAGCTTAAAAATAGTGATATTGTGTTTTACATAGTTATGTGATGGTGTATAAATATGAGATACATTTTTTAGTAGTAAATACAATGTATATTGTATGTATAAAAGCTCGAGAGCTGTGGATCAAGGAGCTCGTACTAAGGATTGCTCAAGTCAAGGGACTGTACACCTTCTTTTGATGTGAGTTGGGGAATATCTCTCAAATGGGACTAGGACAACCCAAGACATGCAAAATGACTTGTATGTGAAATTTAAACCCAAGTAATGCATAGCAAAATTGAATCTTAAATAGATGCTAGAATACTTATTTATTTAATAAACAACATTGTTTTGAATAACTATTTGCACCTGGAGTGAAACTAATGTTTTTATTATGTATTTTGAGGAATGATATTGTTTTCAACAAACTTGCACTTAAAGTGCAAAGGACAATATTTTATTTTCTGAAACTACATTTTTGAACAACTTTACACTTGGGGTGCAAAAGATGAATTTTACTATATGAAATAATGTTTTAGAACTGATATGTGCATAACCAAGTCATGTATGCTGCATGTATGTGTTCTCTTTTGGCTTAAAGTCATGGTAAGGTTCCATTTTATCAATTGGACTAATAAATAAAGGCATGGTACCATACTTGATTTTAGTATTAAGTATTTATATATGATTTTTTTATGATTGGTGAGGTCACGATTGGCCACTCATATGCTAGGCACAATAGATTAAGTGACTTCTGTACCCTTAACGCTGGTATATAAAAGTTGAGTCCTCGTATTGACCTTTCTACGGGACTCGCGAGTGATTGCACACTTAGACACTTAGAGGCGACGCTCTTATCGACCGTAGTCTGGAATCACTACAGATAAAAGTCGAGCTAACACTAGGAATCGGTGTGCACACTAGTTTGGCTGACTGGTGGCAACACATATAGCTATTTTGGATTATTATGAGATTTGGCTTCCTGAAGAGATTTGATTTTACATGTGATGCTTTTCTGCTTTTGTGTACTAGAACTAGAACCTATGTTCACTAAATGAGTGATTAATAGGGTAGGCTTATGTGGTTCCTAACCAGTATAGGATAAGTTATAGATTAGGCCTATGTGTTTCTATGCCATGTATATTCACTTCATAGGTGGTTATATGCATCTTAGATGCGTAAAATCGTCCTTAATTTATTTAGATTGTCTTCATGTGTATCAGGTTTTGTTTGCAATATATGTTTTTTCAACTCACTGAGTACATAGTGTGCCCACCCGCTCCACTTTCCAACCATGTAGGTTAATTTGTTGAGCCTGAAGCTCTGATTAGTTCGTGTGGTCTTTTGACATTTTCGGGACATTACTGCACGTTGGTAGCCTCTATTTTGTACTTTTAATGTATAGTGGCTTATGATTACATTGATATGCTTTATAATTTTGTAAATTAACTCTTGACTATCTTATGGTTTGTAAATGATCTTATATATGATCATTTTCTGTTACCATTAAGATTGCTCTTGAGGAGACTTAAAAGCCCAAAAGTTGCAGTAGAGTTTTAATGTGAATATAAAAGTGCATTTAAAGCTGATTTACAGGTGTTTTAATTAAGTTTGGGATTTTCAAAATATAGCCATTATGTTGTCCAAATGTTTTTAAAGATATTCAGTTAGCCTTGCATAGTCCAGTAAAGGGTACCGTGAGTATCCTAAGCTAGTGTATGCGGCGGTTATCATGGGCCCGATGTGGTTCTGGGTTGTGACAATTAAATTGGTATCAAAGCAAGGTTTTTATGTTTTCAAAAGTGTTATTACTGTTTTCAAAAGGTTCATGAGTTTTAGGACTTGAGTCTGGGTGTTGACAGTCTTTGGTTGAGAATTTGAGTCTCAGATTGTTAAATCAATGTCCTTAACGGTCAGATGATTTTGACCTTGGTGAGAGTATTTGTTGGCATTCCTTATGGTGTAAGGGACATCGGATAAGCAAGGCTTAGTCCGATATATTTTATTAAATAATTTCTTTTTTCTTTGATTTTATAGTGATAGCATAGTTGGATGAGGAAGGAGAAGTCATCATAAGGTTGGACCTTTACAACCCAGGCCAGAGAAACACAGTGTTGAAGCAATCGTAGAACTAGCGATTGCTAACTATTCAGCTCATAGGTAGCCTCACACTGAAGCACCATTGGAGGTAGTATAGCCAAGTTTTCCATCAATGTCGAGGGAGGCTCTGCAGCAGGTCATGACATGGTGGCAAAGTACACTGCGTAGCAACGGCCTGGGGCTGGAGCACCATAGATGCCACCATAGGTACCGCCACCTTAACAGCCAGTAGTGGTACCTAGTCCTGCGTCAGAGCAATATCTGATGCTTGAAATCTCGAGGTATATTAAGGAAACAAGGAACCTCAGGTGTGGTACAATTGATGGACGCAGTGATGTTACCGAGGTCAAAACTTGGATGAGACAGACTGCAGAGACATTCCACAATATAGGACTGTCTGACGAGATGAAGTTGAAGGCAGTTGTCCGATTGCTAGAGGGTGATGCTACAGTCTGGTGGGAAAATGTTCGAGGATGCTACCGTAATCAAATTTTCTAAGTGGATTTTATCAACGAATTCAATAAACAATATTATACCAAATTTGATAGAGATCAGAAGAAGGCTGCCATCTTTACACTGACACAGGGGAATAGGTTAGTGCATGAGTTTGAGATGGAGTTGAAAGAGCTTGCCACTTATGTCCCGGAATAAGTGGTAGATGAAGAAAATCTATGTGTTCGATTTAAAACTGGATTGCATTTGACGATCCAAGAAAGGATGCCGGTTATCCCCACCACTATATTCAAAGAGATGGTACAATCGGCGAAGAGAGCCAAGAGGTTGGTGAAAGAGCACAGGAGACAGTGGGAGGAAAAAAACTAGAAAAGGAAGGGAGGATGTCCCTCCAACCAACAGTCCAAGAGGAGTTATGGTAGTTCAGCTCTGAGTAGTATTGGAAGCGCTGCATCATTAGCTTTCAGTTTATGGTCACCACGACCAGGAAGTCAGATCACTGCCCCTACTACCAGCTCAGCTTCTCAATCCCGATCATCTCAATCTGAACAGTGTAGAAACTATAGAAAGATCAGGCAAGTGTACAGAGCTAAGAAAGTGTTTTCAGTGTCGAGAGATAGGGCACCTGAGGAGAGATTGTCCACAACTGGTTTGGACTTCAACTCAGGAGGGAGATAGCTCAGTACAACTAATGAGACATTGAGGGGAGACTTCTAGGGTAGGTGTTCAGTCTTCTGGATCCACATAGAGGACTGGTGTGGGCAGTAGTATACCTCTAATAGGTTAGCAGCATTTTGCAAGCTGAAACACGTGCTTATGAAATGACGAAGAAGGACGTTCGAGCCAATCCAGGCACCATTACAGGTATTTTCAGAATGAACATTTTTATATTGTTTTATTGTTGTATTGTGATGCATGCTCTATGTAGTATAGGTAAACTCATAAATAGTATGAGCTACTAACGCATAGTGTTATAAGGTGTTATGTGTGTTCTTGGTATAAACGCTAAAATTTTGATCGACACTAGTATGCAAAGGTCCTTTGTAAATGTGACTTTTGCCAAGGACATTAGTCATCCCCTAAAGCCGTTAGATCCCCCTCTTATTAGAGTCACTCCTCTTGGAGAGCAAGTGGCTTGTGATGAAGCATATATAACCTATGAGATAAGGTCAGTGATGCTATATTAGAGACAGATATTATTCCCCTCGATCTCCAAGATTTCGAGGTGATATTGCGGATTGACTAGTTAGAGAGGTATCATACTAGGGTTGATTATTTTAAGAAAGAGGTAGAGTTTGACACTCATGTCCCGATTAAATTTATTAGTGATCGAATGAGGCTCCTGAGTTGTTTGATATTGGTGGTTAAGGATAAGAGGTTGATTCATCGTGGATGCCAAACATACCTCGCACATGTGATTGATATTTCAGCACAAAGGGTCAAACTTAGAGATGTTCTCATTGTATGCGAGTTCCTCGATGTCTTTTCGGAGGAGTTACCTAGAATGCCACCTGATTGGGAGTTTGATTTTACAATTGACTTGGTCCTAGGGACAACACCGATATCTTTACCACCGTATCGCATAACACCAGCTGAATTTGAAGAACTGAAGGTTTAGTTTCAAAAGTTATTAGACAAGGGCTTCATCAAACTAAGTCATTCACTGTGGTGAGTACCAGTATTGTTTGTCCAGCAGAAGGATGAGACCCTCTACTTATGTGTTGATTATCAATAGTTAAATAGGTTTACCATCAAGAATAAATATCCACTCCCTAGGGTCGATGACTTGTTTGATCAGTTCGGAGGAGCTATAGTATTCTCAAAGGTAGATCTGAGGTCTGGTTACCATCAGTTGAAAATTGATGAAAGAAACATGCAAAAGACTACTTTTTGGACAAGGTATAGACACTGTGAATTTTTGGTGATGCTTCGGATTGACAAATGCATCTGCAGCATTTATGGATCTTATGAACAGGGTGTTCCATCCTTATTTAGATCAGTTTGTCATAGTCTTCATTGGTGACGTTCTGATTTATTCTAAGTATGGAGAGGAGCATGCTAGACATCTTTGTATTGTACTGCAAATACTTCACAAAAGACAGTTGTACGCGAAGTTTTCAAAGTGTTAATTTTGGCTAAAAGAGATAGGATTCCTTAGGCATGTGGTATCAGGAGAAGGTACTTTTTTGGACTCAAAAAAAAATAGGAAGCTATACTTGAGTGGGGATATCCAAGAATGTGACAGAAGTCTGCAAATTTCTGTGGTTAGTTGGTTTTTATCAGAGATTTGTTGAGGGTTTCTTAGGCCCTTTATCGAGGCTTACCTGGAAGGGGTAAAATTTTAGTAGGTTGACAAATGCGAGGGGAGTTTTTAGGAACTGAAGAGGCGATTAACTTCTGTACTAGTGCTTACTCTACCTACCCAAGGGTTGGGTATGAGGTGTATAGTGATGCCAATCGTCAGGGACTTGGCTGTGTACTTATGCAGGACAGCCGAGTGATTGCATATGCTTTTAGATAACTGAAGAAGCACGAGCTAAATTATCCTACTCATGATTTGGAGCTCGCAGTGGTAGTGTTTTCATTCAAGATTTGGAGACACTATCTTTATGGGGAGACTTGCCATATATACATTGACCACAAGAGTCTGAAGTGCCTAATGACACAGAAGGAGTTAAACCTCAGACAAAGGAGATGGTTAGAGTTAATTAAGGAGGAGATGGTTGGAGTTGATTAAGGATTATGACTTAGTGATTGACTACCACTTGGGAAAAGCAAATTTGGTAACCGATGCACTGGGACGTAAGTCCTGTTCAGTAGTAACTATTAGGAAAAATCCTTATATGACTCATTTGATGAGTATATAGCGCCTTGGGATTAGACTCTCAGTGGTTGAGGATGACAGAAAATTGCTAGCACAGTTTGAAATACAACCAACACTATTTGATGAGATCAGGAGATCACAGACTAACGATCCTGAGTTAAAGGTCATTTTGGAGAAATTTCCATCCAAAGAGTGGTTTTGACTGAGAGAAGACGGGTTGTTAGTCTTCAGAGATAGAGTCTATGTGCCAGATAACTAAGGTCTCAAGCAAGCTATCTTAGAAGAGGCTCACATTTTGGCTTATGCTATGCATCCTGGTACACCAAGATGTATCGAACTCTTAGAGAGAGTTATTGATGGCCAAGGATGAAGAGAGAGATAGCGAAATTTGTAGCCAAATGCCTTCCCTGTTAATAGATAAAGGCAGAGCATCAGAAACCAGTGGGTATATTACAGTCTTTGCCTATTCTGGAATGAAAGTAGGAGCATGTGACAATATATTTTGTAATTAGACTACCTTATACATTGAAGGGTCAAGATGCTATTTGGGTTATAGTGGATAAATTACTGAAGTCTGTTCATTTTCTACCTATCCACACAACCTACTCGTTAGAGAGGTTGACAAAGTTGTATATCGATAAGATTGTGAAGCTGCATGGGGTGCCAGTTTCTATAATATCAAATAAGGATCCGAAATTCATCTCCTGATTTTGGCCATAATTTCAGGAATATTTGGGGATTAAACTGAAGTTTAGTAGTGCCTTTCACCCGAGATAGATGATCAGTCGAAGAGGAACATTCAGACACTAGAGGACATGCTGAGAACATGTGTGATGGAGTTCCAAAGAAGATGAGATCGACACTTGCCTTTGAAAGAATTTGCTTATAACAATAGTTATTAGACAAGTATCGATATGCCACTGTATGAAGCACTTTATGGAAGAAACTGCAGGACAACCCTATATTGGGATAAGGTTGGTACAACCAAAGTCGAAGGAGTCAAATTAATAAAAATTACCACTCAGAAAGTAAAAATCATCTGGAGAAAATGAAAGCCACCCAAGACCAACAAAAGAGTTATACAGATAAGAGGCGACGACCATTAAAGTTTGCGGTTAGTGATATGGTTTTCCTTCATATATCACCATACAAAGGTATTATCCAATTTCAGAGCCAAGGGAATCTAAGCCCTCGATATATCTTGGAGCGTGTCGGGACTGTGGCGTATCGTTTGGAATTGCCATTAGATTTGAATAGGATCCATAATGTATTCCATGTCTCATTGCTTAAGAAGCATATACTTGACTTGTCTCATGTTTTAGAGACACCTCTAGTGGAGCTAAAAAAAGACCTGAGTTTTGAGGTGAAACTAGTTTAGATTCTGGATTGGCAGATAAAAAGGTTGTGCAACATGGAAGTTCCCACAGTGAAAGTTCTTTGGAATAGCGACAAGGTCGAGGAGATGACATGGGAGTTTGAGGATGCTATGAGATGTCAGTACCCCTATTTATTTATATCCTTGACTTAGGAGTTTCAAGGACGAAACTCTTTTAGGGGAGGACTTATAATGTCGAACTCTTTGAGCCCTTTTTGTATTGGTCTCTACTTCGTGATACTACTGTATATTGATATATACATGGTTATTTATGAGTTCAAAAATATATTTGAACCCTTTTGGTATATATGCCAGTGATATATAACATTATATGCCCTCATACGAACTTAGAGTTCATCGGTATGCAAAATCTTGGAAATTTTTTACATATAAGCTTCTAAGTGTGTAAAATTGAGTCCATTGGATAGATATGGCCATGATGGTCAAGTTGAATGTGTTATAATGCCTTAGAGGTTATTAGACATTATTTATAGACTTATTGGACACTTAGAAAGCTTAATTGTAAAAGTTGATGTACATAAGGGATTAAAAGTAATTTTTCAATTCTTAAAGGACCAAATGTAATTTTATAAATTTAAGGGCTTAATTATAATTTTCAAAAGTCCAGGGACCAAAATGAAAATAAATTTTTTGTCATTCCCAAATTTTAGGTTTAATTGCAAATTTAGGAAAAGTTTGGAGGGTATAATGGTGATTTCACATAAGCTAAGGGCAAAAAGGTAATTTCACCATATTTGTTCAAAGAAGAGTCAACATTCTAGACCTTTCTTCCTTATGTCACCGTGCATCCCACCGTTAAATATCAAAAACACTTTGTTTTTAATTGAAAGAAATGAGAAGAAAGGAAAAGAGAGGAGGAGAAGAACATCATATGGCTACCACCAAATTTCCACTATTTTTTTATTCTCCAACCCAAACCAAGGCGTTCTAAGTTAATTTGGGATCAAGGAACTCAAATTTATCATTAGATTTGAGAAATTCTCAAAGGATTTTAAGATATCACCAAAGGAAAGTTTAGGTAATAAGATATGTTGTAATCCATGCTTATATATGCACGAAATATGGTTCAGATGAATGGATGAGTCATGGAGAAGTCTCCTTAAGACAAAACGATAAAAGTTTGTAAAATTTTGAATATCTTTTGAAATTATGGTTTAAATGAAGGGAATTGGATTTAATGGAGTGGTGAAATGTCTTATTATTTAAAAGTGCTTGTCATATAACAAGATAGGAGCACGAATTACTATCATAAAGTCTTGAAAATATGACTTGAAAGTTATGCACATTATGTGTTTGATAAAATGCCTAAGTGAACTTGAATTAGGATTTAAGGATTGTAATGGTGTGCATTAGAAAGAGGTTTTCATTTTTACTTAGAGTAAACTTGAATTTTTGCATAAATTGATGAGTAGTGACCTAATGTGATTGGATAAAAATGTGCTTAATTATGGTTTGAAATATGTAAGCATTGGATCAAAGGCATTAAATGCCTTGGAAAATGTAAAAGAAAGTGTATGCGAATAATAAGGGAAGTAATTATCTGAGAAGCTTAATGGTTGAATCCTATAGCTTAAAAATAGTGATATTATGTTTTATACAGTTATGTGATGGTGTATAAATATGAGATACATGTTTGAGTAGTAAATACATTGTATATTGTATGTATAAAGGCTCGGGAGCTGTGGATCAAAGAGGGATTGATGAAGTCAAGGGATTGTACACCTTATTTTGATGTGAGTTGGGGAAAACTTATCTCTCAAATGGGCCTAGGGCAGCCCAAGATATGCAAAATGACTTGTATGTAAATTTTGAACCTACATAATGCATAATAGAATTGAATCTCAAACAGATGGTAGTATACTTATGTATAAATGATTTTTTTTGAATAACTCTTTACACTTGGAGTGAAACTAATGTTTTTGTTACATATTTTGAGGAATGATATTGTTTTCAACAAACCTGGACTTAAAATGCAAAGGATAATATTTTATAATCTGAAACTACTTTTTTGAACAACCTTGCACTTGGAGTGCAAAAGATGACTTTTATTACATTAAATAATGTTTTGGAACTTATATGTGCATAATCGAGTCCTGAATGCTACATGTATGTTTTTTCTTTTAGCTTAGAGTCATGATAAGGTTCCATTTTATTGGTTGGACCGATAAATAAAAGCATGATACCTTACTTAATTTTGGCATTAAATATTTGCATATGATTTTTTTGTCATTGGTAAGGTAATGATTTTCCATTCATATGTTAGGCACAACAAATTAAGTAACCCCCGTACCTTTAACGTTGGTACGTAAAAGTCGAGTCCTTGTATCGACACCTTTCTACAGGACTTGTGGGTGATTGCACGCCTAGAGGTTGGTCACCGGTGAGGTCATCACCTAGGGTTATGATGCTCTTGTCGATCGTAGTCTAGACTCACCACAGATGAAAGTCGAGCCAACACCGAGAATCGGTGGGTGTGCACACTAGTTTGGCTGACTAGTGGCAACACATGTAACTATTTTGGTCTATTATGAGATTTAGCTTCCTGAAAAGATTTGATTTTACATGTGATGCTTTTCTACTCTTGTGTACTGGAACTGGAACCTATGTTCACTAAATGAGTGATTAATAGGCTAGGCCTATGTGGTTCCTAACCAATATAGGATAAGTCATAAACTAGGCCTATGTGTTTCTATGTCATGTATATTCACTTCATTGGTGGTTATATTCTTATTAGATACGTAAAACCATCCTTAGGTTATTTAGACCATCTTGGTGTGTACTGGGTTTTGTTTACGATATATATTTTTTCCCGCTCACTGAGTACATAGTGTACTTAACCCCTCCACTTTCTAACCATGCAGGTTAATTTGGTGAGCTTCAATCTCTGAGTGGTTCATATGGTCTTTTGACATTTTTGGGGCATTACTGCACATGGGTAGCCTCTGTTTTATACTTTTGTTGTATAGTGGCTCATAATTATGTTGATATGCTTTATAATTTTGTAAATTAACTCTTGACTATCTTATGGTTTGTAAATGACCTTATGTATGAACCTTTTGTATTGTCAATGAGATTGCTCTTAAGTGGAATCTAGAAGTTGCGGTAGAGTTTAATGTGAATATAGAAGTGCGTTTAAAATTGATTTATAGGTGTTTTAATTAAGTTTTGGGATTTTCAAAATACAGTCGTTGTGTTGTCTAAATGTTTTTAAAGATATTCAGTTAGCCTTGCATAGTTAGGTCAAGGGTATCGTGAGTATCCTTAGCCCGGGTATGCGGAGATTGTCATGTGCTCGATGTGGCTCTAGGTCGTGACAGTTAGGGCCAATAGAAACCTCTACGTAGGACCATAGTATATTCCAAGCATTTCATTTTGTTTCTCTAACCTTAGAAACTATATGAGAGTGTGCCATTATGGATTAATTTATAAGGTGTCTCCTTGGAGTATTGGTCCACCAAATGGTTGAGCATTTTAGCTAGCTATGTGGAAACTAGTGTGTATGGATAAAATGACAACCATTAAAAGGAGAATTAGTTATATGAGACTATATGTTAATTTTGGTCTAGATAACGAGTTGCTTGATATCGTTCCTTTAGTTAGGGTTAACAAAGGAGATATACTCACTAAAGACTCCATAAGAATTATATATTAATAGAAGCCTACATTAAAATTCCAAGGAAAGAAGTGGCAAGATACTGGTAGAAAATTCATTAGAGGTGACTAAAATAAGCTAATAGATTTGGATGAAGTTGAAAAATGGATGTTATGAGTATCTAACTTAAAGTGGTACAATTATCAATACGATCCATAATTGTACCAACAGACTAAATTCTATTGAGAAGTCTAAATCTAACCTTATAAGATGATTAAGTATGGTAGCTAATGAGGGAGAAAACTAGATGTTGGATGTTAATCTAATGTTATATAAGGAAGAGAAAGGAAAAGAAGTAATAATGAAGAGTCCCTAAATGTCATTGATTTCATGGAATGTTAAAAGCAATAACTACTCTAGTAAATAACAATCCCTTAAAAGGATTCATTTTTTAGAATAAGCCTAAGATTATAGGCATGTTAAGGACAAAACTTAATAGCGAAAAGTTACAAAGAACATTATTAATCAAACCCAATGTGCCTTCTAAGAAGGAAAACAAATAAGGATAACATGTTATTCTGTCAAGAACTTATAAAAGGTTACTTTAAGAGGAATGGTTCAAAAAATTGTACTATTAAGATTGATTTCAATAAAGCCTATGATTTAGTTAGTTGGGAGTTTTTCGACCATGTACTTAATGCGTTTAATTTCTTTAATAAATTTAATCCATAAAATATATTGTTTGTTACTTCCATTTCTTTCTTAGTCCTTATCAATGGAGAACCAACACGGGTATTCAAAGGTAAAAGAACATTGAGACAAGGACATCCAATCTCCCTTTACGTATTCATACTTTGTATGGAGGTCTTCATAAAGCTAATTAGTTATGGCACTAGCAATGAACTAAAATTTTAGATATCATAGTAGGTGCAAGGAACCTAAATAAAATAATTTGTCTTTCATTTTTAGATTATCTGTTCATACTATCTATAGTTGATCAAGTTTCTATGAGTATTCTCATGTCTTCCCAATATGCAATTAGTGAATTATCAGGGCTAGTTTGGAATAGAGAGAAGGTCACTTAGTAATGTCAAATAATGTAATGCTTATCTCGTAAAGGCTTTCTCATATTACTAGATTAAAAATCACACATCCCCTTACAATACTCAGAATGCATCCTTCTAATTAAAAAATTAAAAAAGATTTGAATTTATGGTGCAATAAGAAGTTATCACATCTTAGAAGGATATAATTAATAAAATCAACATTAGATCCTTGCAAGTCTTTTAGTCATCTCACTTCTTCTTATCCAAATAAGTAATTTAGTTTATAAAGAGGGAAATTCGAAGATTTCTATTGGTTAGTGAAAAGGATGGGATATATCAATCAAAGATTGATTGGAATAAGGTTTGCTCTCCATTAGTCAAAGGTGGTTTACAATTTTTTTCCCTTAGATTGCCTAATAAAGTTTTATTAGGAAGATTCTTTAGAGATTTATAAGAAATAGAGAAGCCCTTTGGATTAAAAGGATACGCAGTTACATTGTAAAGGGAAGAAGTTTATAGGAAATTAAAATCAAGCCATCATATTATTGATATATCAAATAATTACTAAATTTAAGGAACTTTATGGAAGAATACATAAAGTGCAAGATTGAGGATAGGAAAACAACCTTTATTCTTTATGACAGATAGAGTTTGTCAGGATCTTATTAAAAAAATAAACAATATAAATCTTTGATTAGTGTTATTTAAAGTGATGCTAAAGTGAAAATATAGGTGGGAGGTAATCATTGGAGTGGTTTGAATGTAGCAGTATAAATCCTTCCATCCTATAACCCTAATCCGAATAAAAAAGATGAGTATGTATGGATTGGTATAAGTTCTGATCAGTTTACCGACCGTTCCTATAGGGATATACTAAGAATTAGAGCGGATATATAATCTTGGAATATAATGTTGTTGGTTAGATGTCTACTTCCAAAATTTCCTTCCATATGTGGATGGTAGCCAAAAGGAGGCTAAACACCATATATAGACTATGGTTCTTAAGTATGTCTAATATTGTTCTACTACGCAAAAGGAAGTAAAAACAATGGTGCACATGTTGTTCATATGTAGATTCTCCAATGGGATTTGTAGTATAATCAAAGACATATGCCACTAACAATGGACTAAAGATGGATTCCTATAAGTGCTCGAATGGTTCTTATCTTGTAATAGTTTTAATTGCATTTGGTACCTTCCTCTACAAACTATAGGATGAAAGGAATTCTAGATGTTACAAGGGAGTTAAAAGACTAAAATAGCATTGAAAGTTGAGGCAGTCCAATAGGATAGAGAGAATATTATTTTAAATACATATTCAAGCAATTGTAGTATGTTACTAGGTAACTCATGGAGAATATATTAAATTATAAACATGTAGGGGTTACCAAATTCACAAACATCATCTAAGGCATTAATAAGAAATCGTGAAAGGAGTGGATGGTATAGTTTTATAAAAAATGTATACAAATAACCCAAAGAATAGTATGGTGAGGGAATTTACAAGTAATATGTTTTCATAAAAGGATGTGGCTATTTTAAATCCAAATAGCTTTAAAGAGAGTCACACAACATGTTAGCCTATAAAAAACAAAGAGTAAAATTATTACCCTCGAAACAATTTAGTAACTAAGAAATTTGATGAATGTATAATTCTATATCTTTTTCATAATTACATTTAGTGTATTAGGATGTTAAATGTCTTATTATTCTTATTTATAACTATTTTTATGTACGAGACATTATAATGAAACAATTGATGAAATACATTTTTATCTGAGAATTTTCAGCATCTTTTTTAATTGTTCTTGGGATGTTTCGAAGTTTTTAGAATAGATGGAGAGTCTGAATCTAACTATAATCTTTAGAGAATATTTAGAGGATATCTCAATATTTTCCATAAGCCCAGATTTGTAGCTATTTGAATTTTTTTGGACTAGTAACCTTTTGTCAAAGTAAACTTTATTTTATAAAATTGTCAGCTTGACCACTGGAGCTTTAAATAAACATATCTAAGGCTTTTAAAATTCAAATGAGGTGATTAAAAAGCTTAATGTCAAGACAACACCTTGGGCCATAATTCCTTTATAAAACTAGAGGCCCAAAAGTGGTGTTTTGAGGTGGTAAAAAGGCTAAGAATGAGATATGAAATCTATCTTAGACTAGTCTGACCTTCCTTTGGTTTTTGGCCTATAAATTTAATTACAGGGCTTTGTTTTAAGCAAAAGAGAATCCGTTGGAATGCCTATAAACAGAGACACAATTTATGTTAGTAGATTTTAATCTAAATATGAGTATATCAGGTCAGAAATTAAGGGGATGTATCTAGAAAGAAATACAGTTCCATACATGGTTTTCAGCAGTTGGTTGTTTCACATAATTTAAGAGGCTGAGTTGTTTTAAGATACGTTTCAATACAAGTTGATAGAATGTAGGAGAATTTGTAGGGCTTGGGAAGTGCATGTGTATATATATATTTCTCATCTTTTGTTTTAGCAATGATGTGTGCTTAATTGTTTACACATTTACTACTTAACACTTAGTGATTAATGTTTTGAATAAATAATTAAGCACACATGATTCCTAAAACAAAAGATGGGAAATCCATCCTCTTGATGTTCAAACTCATTTATCTTTGTGGAACAAGAAGGAGATGAATTAGGGTGAAGACTGGACAAGAAATTGCAAAAAGAATCATCAATTCAACATAATTTAGGGAATACACGATCGTGTATATACTTATATAGCTGTCTATAATCAAAAATTGGGAATTTTTATTGTTATACACAGTTGGATACACAGTCATGTATCAAACTGTGTATCTCCTCATAACCTTAACTTTTTATATAAATAGACATTTGAGAGGTTAAACATAACAAGAATCATTTTTAGACAAAGAGGAGGGACAAAACTCCTAATTCTTTGGCATCTACGGAGGGCTAATCTTCCTTCTTTTGGTTCAAAAGTGACATTGAAGCCTAAGAACACATTTGGGAGTATCCTAATTGTGTATTATTGTTCTTTTTTCTCTAGGGATTATTTATGTTATTCTTTGCTTATTGATTTGGGTGTTCCTGTATGAATGATTAATACTCTCATTCTCATTTAATTGTTTATGTATGAACTCATTGTTAGAATTTGAAATACAATACATAATAGTTAAGTTTTGGATTAATTTGTGGCAACTAATGGTATCGAATCATTAAGGATAATATAACATAGTTTAAATGACCCAAGCTTATGTAATTGTTGTCTAGATTAATCAGTTTTCCTAGTTTAAAATTTAGCTGTCCTATTAAATCTAGAGAGCTTATTCTAAGTTTTTTAATAGCTAGGTTTAATTAAGAGCTTGTTTTAATTAAACATAACCTAAGGGAAAATCGAGTTAACAAAGATTGTTGTTAACCTATGATTAATAGTTTCTAAGAGAGGTGTGAAAACAACAATTCAATAAAGTATACTTGTTTATGTGCAAGTTGAAATTGAATCGAGAACCAGATTCCAAACTCATTCATCAATTTTATCATTTTCTCACTGTTTAATTTGAATTAGTTTTATTAGTTCAATTTTACTTTATTTTTCCTTTTCATTCCATATAAAACCCCATATCCTACGATGTTTCCTTCCATTGCAAAAGCTTTACACACTCTTTCTGTGGATACGATCCCTATTCACCACTTCTATGAAATTAGTTGTGCATAGTTAAGTTTATTTTCTGGTGCATTCGTGTCCCATCAATAAGGAAGTAGATATGATTTGATAAATTCATTTTCTTTATTTTGTTCTTTGTTTTCAAGTATACAAGGTTAGATCTTTGATTCGGTTCAAGAATAGTGTGGCTTCAATTATCAAGTTGGAGACTTTCGTTCTAATTTTATATTTTGTTCATGTTTCCTATCATATATTATTCCGTGTTTAACAAAATAAATTCTTGTTATCAATTGCTTAGGAGGCCTACTAGATGATTTTGATAAATAAATAATTGATAGAGTAGAGTTTGTGATTCATATATGTTATAAAATCTATTCATGAGTAGCATTTAGATTTATTGATTTCCATTATTGATATCATTACAATTTAAGAAGAATATTGAGTAGATTAAATTGACTGAGTTTGTGTGTTGAATATCTACTTTCAGTTGTCCAATGATTCATTAATGCTATTATTGAATTACATATGGAAAGCTTGTTTTATATGGTTCAATGATAAGAATTCAATTAATGCGCTTGCTTTATTTGATGATAAGGGAGGACAAGATTAATATATTCTTTTATGTTAATCTAAACTTAATGGTAATTCATAAGTGAAGTGTTATATTGTTGTCTACGATCAACTTACGATTCTAAGGTAAAGTTTTTCTTAACCAAATTCTCTTGATTTATTAATTTTTTTAATTATTAATTTTATAGTTCTATTAGATTAACTAATTAATCCCCTCCCAATTTAATTTATTGTTTACATATAAATAGAATTTAGAAAAGTGATTTGATTTAATCTCTGTAGGATTAACCTAGACATTCTCCTTGTTCAGTTAGCACCCTGCATTCATTACTTATAAATTTAACTAACAAACCATCATCATAAAGTTGGCTTACACTCACCAAATTGGCTTTTAGTCTATTAACATGGAGCACATTCTTGAGGGGAGGCAATCCATCCACACATAATGTTCCTTTACTAATCATCGAAGTTGTTTTTCCATCTCCGAAGATAACATGACCATCCATACAACTATGCTAATTTGTTAAGTAATTCTTTTCCCCTTTCATGTGATGTGAACATCCACTAGTAAAATACCAACCATTTTGCAAATTTGCCTTCATTGATTTAAGAATCACGAGAGCTTGCAATTGACTCTTTTTAACCCAAGTAGATTTCAGTATTGAGGGCTGATGTTGAGATTTTTGTAAGCCGAGTTATCTATGTTTTTCTGTCATAATCTAATATTAGGCCTTGAGCTAAGTTATCTATGTTTTTCTCGAAATTTTCCAATTCCCCTTTTTCGTCTTCAGTTACTTCCTTCTCAGTTACTATTAAGTAAGTAATTGGACTTTCGTTGTATAAAGCAACTAACGCAGCATTGTTAAGGATTTCTTCGTCACTATCATATTCACTCTCAGGTTTCATTCTCACTCCAAGATCTCTTAAAGGATTTCCCTTTTCTCTTCTTCAAAGTATTAGCATATTCAACTAGAATGTGCCCTAAGCCTTGACACATGACATTGGATTCTCTTCATCTTCCTTTCACCCTTTTGAGTTTTGGCTTATTGTTTGACATTGTTGTTCAATGAACTCCCACCATATTGTCTAAACTCAATTCCATCCTTTTTCACTAATTTCAACCATTTACCAAAATTTTGTGTAAGTAGCACCAAGTCCTCATTCTCATCAGATTCATCTTATACATCATTCACACCTTTTTCATCCATCTTTAGTTATTCAAACCTCATAACTAACAACTGTAGTTTTGACACTATCATAGATTTGGAACCTTCATGAATAGTCTGCAAAGCATCTCACGCTTCTTTAGCTGATTCACAGGATGATATCATTGAGAAGCGTCCTTCATCAACAGCACTAAAAATTGCATGCATTGCTTATGAGTTTCCAATTGTACTTTTTTTCAGCTCTTGTCCATTCAGATGGGTCTTTTTGAACTACCTCTTCTTTATTGTCAATAATCATTGAATGTGTCCATCCCATGTACTACTGAATGCCAAGCTTTTTTACCCTAAGCTTAGATGAAGACGCTAATCTATGATTTCCATATAGGATAGTTAGAGTTGTCCAACAGTAGTGGTCTGGTGATTGATGCACCCTCTCTTGTAGCCATGTTTGCTAAACTTGGATCTACACCAACTTGCTACCAAGTTCTGATTTGGTGACCTCTCTGATGCCAATTGAAAAACTGTATAAGTGGTTATTTCATAAACTTTCTAATCTATTTCTAGCAAACACAAATAACAGAAAAATTAAAGTACCAAATTAAATGATATCGAGATTTGCTAACGCAGTTCAGCACACCTTGCCTACGTCTATGGAGCCCTTACCCAACTTAATCAATTTCACGAAAGTGCAATAGATTTACATAATTCCTTACTAAGCCAACACTACTCAATCCTTGTAACTATCTATCAACCTCACTTCTCGTGAAAGATTTTCACACCCATTAACACAACCGATTCGTGTTAACCTCGATAGAGGATTTTTCTAAACAGCTTTTAATAGAAGACAATTAAACAAATAACTCAAGTAATCAATCAACTAAGAACATAACAATAATGGTTCTGCGTTCGTTTCTTTATACAACAACAGTCCAATTACTTGCTTAATAGTAACTGAGAAAGAAGTAACTGAAGACGAAAAAGGGGAATTGGAAAATTTCGAGAAAAACATAGATAACTCAGCTCAAGGCCTAATATCAGATTATTACAGTGATGACTCGGCCATGGACCATCATGGCCCGACCCATTGACATGCTTAATTGAACTGACTTTAGAGTTAGTAGAAAGTCCATTCCATGAGTAGAGAACTTGTGGAATTCCAATTATGGGGCCTAAACTTATCCAATTATCATGCCACAAAATTTCCTTCTCTCCACTTCTAACCTTACAAAAAACTGTAGGCTCTAAGATTAGTCTTAATTTCAAACGTTGAGTCAACAACGAAGAAAATGTGGATTTTATAGGAATGGAACAAAGACTAAAAAATTTAAGAATTTAGCTATGGAGATCGATAGTGAATTCTTATCCAAAAAAATGTTCCAAAGTTTTTTATCAAGTTATTCTATTAAAGGTTCCAATAAAGGTCAATCTTGATCCACCCTCTTATTTTCTCATACATACAAGTGAACATTTGACCTTGAAAAAGTGGTTCTATAAATTTAAATTACCCTAAAGAAATCTTCTAAACAGCTTCTCAATAGTTTTTATGACTCTTTTAGCTAGAGTCATGTTGGAAGACCAATAAATATGAAGGGAATTCAAGATACATTTAATGAGTTACAATCTGACTCCAAATGAGAGCACTTTATATGTCGATAAGCCCAATCTTCTTTGTATTTTCTCTACTAAAGGGTAGCATTTAGAGAATTGTATTCTTTTGGTAGTAATGAGCAGCCCGAAATAGGTCAAAGGACTAGGATTCCTATTTATTCAAATGATTTAGGAGATTTTATTCCCCATCATGTTTGCACTAATAGCCAAAATAAAATGACTCTTTTTGAGGTTCACCTCCAAACCTGAAAGATCTATAATTATAGACAATGTTGAGATGAGTTGCTCAATAGATTTACTATGGATTTTGGAAAATAGTAAAAGTTTATCTACAAAGTATAGGTTAATAAGCCTTACTCTCTTACATCTACTACGAAATTTAAAGTACTTATTGCTTCCAAATTTATGAAGAAATAATTAGCTTGGCAACTCCATGCATATGATAAAGAGACAAGGGGAAATGGGATCCCCTTGTCTTAGTCCTCTAGAACCTTTGAAGATATTAGTATGCATGCCATTAATAAGAATTAAGTAAGATGGAGAAGTAACACAAGCGTCAACCCACCTTACAAACATATTAGGAAATCCTAAGGTCTCCAAAGTCTAAAGGATATCAAAAGCCTTTTTAAAGTCCACTTTTATGATACAATTAGGAGAACTATTCTTCCTCTTATACCCTTTCATCAGTTCTTCAACAGTAAAGGCGTTATCCCCAATTATTCTTCCTTGAATAAAGACACTATGATTGCTAGAGATTAGAGAATCTAGGATAGCTTCCAAACTGTTAGCCAAAATTTTAGAAATTACCTTATATAAGAAGTTGGAGCATGCAATGGGTCTGAAATCTTTAAAGGATGAAGGGCAAAAGGACTTTGGAATTAAGCAAATATCAGTTTTGTTGATCTCCTTTAGTAACACTCCTATAGAGAAGAATTTTAAAACTCCTCTCTTCAACATTGGGCCAATTTCATTTAAATTTTTTCAAAAGACTTAATCATTAAAACCATCAGGACCTAGAAATTTGTTAAGGCTGATTTGAAATACTACCTCTGCTATCTCTTTCCCCTCCACAAGCCTAGAAAGAAGATCAACTTACTCCTGAGAGATTCTGTTGGATCATGTTTTAAGGATTTTTATATTTTCATTTTATTTTATTTATTTTATTAACTTATCAAGCATGCAAATAAATTAGCATTTATGAATTAGAAATTTTTGGAGTTTAATATGGTATATTATGACTTTTATAAGGTGGTATGAACTAAAAAGAAGGATTTATAATAAAGTGGAGGAGTTAGTAGGAAATTTCTTTTATAAGGAAGGGTAAAATTGGAAACTCAAAATTTTTGTCTTAAATTAATAAGACAAAAAAAAGAAGGAGTCGTGAGAGTTAAGAAAAAAAAGAAAAAGAGAGAGTGTCATGGAAAACCTAGAAGGAGGGAAGGAGAAAGAAAGGGAAGAAGAAACAAAGAAAGAAAAAAGAGAAAGAAGAATAAGGAAAAGGTTAGGTGAGTTCTTTTGGTATTCTTTGTATATTCTTTTTGTTTTGATAGATTAAGGAAGTAGAAAATATATGTTTTATGTGAAGAAAATGAAGATGAAGCAAGAACGGAAGAAGAAGAACAAGAAGTTGATGTTTTATTTAGATTTTTATAAACCTTAACTAGATCTTAGTTTTTCTAGTTATATAGAATCAAGAATAGATTAAGCTTAAGTTTATTCATAGATAGCTAGGTTTAAGGAAAGCTTCATGCATGTGTGTTGATTAAATAAAATATGATTGTTCTTAGGGAATCAAAAATATCTATGCCAAGATCAAGGAGAAGATCAAGCTTGATTTTGGAAAAGATCAAGTTAAATAGAAGGGTAATATGTTTATAGTTTTGTGATGATGAGCTAACATTTATGTGTACGTATGATGAATATGTTTGTTTTATTCATTGTGAATGTGGGAAAGATCTTCTATTAATGTACATCATATTGCTTTGTGAGAAATTCTGTTACTTTTGTGTGAAGGAAAAACAGAAAATTTAAGAAGCATGAAAGCATGAATATATTATGATATGAATGAGCATTGAAAATCTGTTATATGGGAAAGAGAGGAATTCGTTTCGTTAGTCTCGTGCACGATGACCTATAGCCTTCTCCCGGCTGCCTGCTTATGGCCACAAGATCCTGAGAAATCGGACTCGTTTCGTTGAACTTCGGTTTCACCGTTGCATTCCATGGAACTCTCGAGCCATTATGTTGTACATTGCATTTTTGATATGTTAAGTTATTATGCAATTTGAGTGTTATGCTTTGATGATAAATTTCAGCTAATATGTTCTATGTGATGATGTGTTATATTATGAGTATTCATATATGTTTGTGTATGGTTCATTATCACCGGCTATAAATATATTAGCCACTGAGCTTTCTGGCTCACCCCATAATTTTCTACTCCTCAGGTGAAAAATCAGCAGATCATTATTGAGCCTTGCAAAGTTTTTAGCAACCTCCAAGAATTTCAGATTTTTGTTACTAAGTTAGCGTGAATCATTTTTGGTGACTTAGAAGCATATCAGCATAAACATTTCTGTATGTATTTTGTAACTATGATACTGATATGGCCTTTTGATATGAAGTATGAAAATGTGTATCAACTTTGGTGTTGAAAGTTGACAGTGAAAGCGCAGAAATTTCTGATATATGTATGCATAGATATATATATATATATATATATATATATATGCAGATTCTTCTTCTTTTGTTAAGTTAGCTTTGTGTTGAATGTTGGGAGATCTTTGGATGGATATGTTTGAAGTAAATTGTGTATCAAAGAGTTTTAGTATATAGGAAATTGACTGTTGGTTCAGGTCCTTTGGAGTTTGTATTAGAAATGTTTGTGATCAGATGATGAAAAACAGAGAATAGGATAAAAATGTGATTTGAAACTTTAAGGAATAAGCTGCATTGATATAGGTAGAATTAGGCTAAGTGTTCTTCATAAAAGTTGTAGATTATTCTTTTAGCTTTTTAGATTATTCTTTTATCTTTCTATTGGTATAAAGATTGAAATTTTTGGACTTCAGATGCAAGAGTTATGGCCTTTATAAGATAGCATTATTATTGAACAATTTTTGCAGAATTGGTGTACAATTTTGACTGAAATGGTAATCCTTTCTTAAATGATTAAACTGTATCGATACAGGCTGAATTAGAAAAAATTGTCTTCATGAAAGTTGTATATCTTTTTCTTAGCTTTCCAATGATATATAATTTGTAATTTTTGGACTTCTGGATTGAAAGTTGTGTTGTTTAGAAGTAAGGGTGTATAACTGGGAAGTCACGATCGTAACACAGTACGATCGCGACAGTCCCAGAATTCATAACGATCGCGATCGCGACGAAGCATGATAGCGACAAAGCCTCGAGATCGCGACGAAGCCAGAAAATCGCGATCACGACAGTACAGAAATTTAGCAAAGTCGCGATCGTAACACAGTACGATCGCGACCAGGCTGTTTTCGTCTCCCTCTCACGGGCGTGAGAGATAAAAGTCACGCCCCGTGACTTTTGTCACAGGCGTGACTATATGAGTCACACCTGTGACTTTTCCTCTTTTGAATTGTTGCAAATTAATTCTTTTAAATGCTCAAATCAATTATTCTTTGATCACTTTTGCTATGGAAAATTTTTTATTAAATTGTTGGGTACTATTTTTACTTCTCCTGTGAATTTTTATTTATTTAATATAATTAGTATCTATTTCTTTTATTTTGATATTATCTATTAATTGTGTATCTTATTAATAATTAATTGTTTATATTAAATCATTTTTTGAATAATTTAATTTTATGTCTAAAATCATTCTACAACATTTTAATTACTATTTGCTTATATTAGAAAAGTCCCACCACAAATCTTCCTTGTCTGTAATTAAATTTAAATAATATATTTTATTTTATTGCAATATTCCCAAATATATTTATTTTTATTTAAAATAAATTCTAATTGTAACATGTAGTTGCCATAAAATCCAAATGGGGACCCGGGGCCAACATCTTTGGTATCAGAGCCCATGGTTTCTAAGAATTCCTAGGCTTAGAATATGTTATGTTATGTTAGGAATTATATGCTATGTGCTTATTGTGTTTAATATGCTATGTGATTATTGTGTTCAATATGCTATGTGATTATTGTGTTCGATGGATTGATTGCATAAATTGATTAATTGCATTAAGTGACATGCATATCATGCATACATTTAGGGCAACGTGTAAAATAAAATGTAAGCTAAATATTAGTGTTTTATTGAAGGAATAAAATGCCACCTCATTAAAGGACACTTCGAGAAATTTTGCAAGGATCTGCTACACCTGATTCCCCATCAAGGGAGGAGGGTACTGATGAGTCCAGAGCCCCAGCAATTGCTGAGGCAATAGTAGGGCAGGATAGCCAGCCCGTTCCACCCCAAATGCCTGAATCGTCCCTCCCTCAAACCCAAGCTCCTAATCCATTTGATCCTAGAATGTTTCAAGCCTTTGCTCTAGCTTTTGTACAAGCGATGGGTCAGATGCCATCCACATCTACTCCAGCCCCATCCAAGAAAGGAAGAGAAATTGATAAGTTGAGGAAGTATGGTGCCATGGATTTTTATGGAACTACTGATCCTGAGGAACCTAAGACTTGGTTGAGAAAGACAGAGAGAATATTGGAGCAGATGGATTGTAAAGAGGAAGAAAAGATTGTGTACGCCGCGAGCTTGCTATAGGGAGACGCCCTGCATTGGTGGGAAAGTATACCTAGGAGCTAGTTAAAGTTGTCAATGTTGACATGGGCCGATTTTCAAGCTGCTTACAAGAAGAAATATCTGTCTGAGGTGTACATCCAACAGAAGCAGAGGGAATTTTTTAGTCTCACTCAACGGGAGATGACGGTGAGTGAGTACGAGCGTAGGTTTACCCAGTTATCTAGATATGCAGCTGAACTGATGATGAGTGAAGCAGCCAAGTGTCGAAGATTTGAAGCAGGTTTGCATTTGGCCATCAGAGAGAAAGTGATCGTGCAAAATTTCTGCGACTTTCAACAATTGGTAGAAGCTGCATTAAGAGTGGAGAATATTACAAACATAAAGAGCGCATTGAACAGAAAGAGAAAGGGAAGAGAACAGCTAAGCAGGAGAGGTAGTATGCCTGTGTTAGGAAAGAGTACCAAGACTTTTCCTACACCGTCTGAGGTTCAAATTCGTGGCTCAAGTAGATCCAGACCGATGAGAACTATTTCCCTTCAAGCCTGGACTGTTGGAAGAGGTAAAAGAGGATAGGAGAACAAGCCAACCTATCCAAAATATGACCACTATGGTAAATTTCATAAAGGGGACTGTTATTGACTCATTGGAGCTTGCTTTAATTGTGGAGAGAGAGGGCATATGGCCAGAGAGTGTCTAAAATATGTTAGACAGGTAGGAACTCAAAGGCAAGAATCAAAGAGGGTTGAGACTGTGGAAGTTATGTCTACAAATGAAGTGGGCAGTTCTGGTACAGTTAATAAGGCAAATCCTTTAGGAAGACCGAAGGGGCAACCACCAGCTAGAGTATTTGCAATGATTAGGGAGGAAGCAGAAGCAGCTCCAGAAGTTGTAACTGGTACAGTTTAATTATTTCTAAATGATGTTATTGTTTTGATTGATCTAGGGTCTACCCATTCTTTTAATTCTACATGTATGATTTTGCATTATAGAACTTTGAGTCCATTAGATGGTCCTTTAATGGTTAGCACCCTGATGGGCCAGTATGTTATAATTAGTCATGTTTATTGGGAGTGTGAAGTATGTATTGTTGAGGCAAAATTAGTGGTAGATTTAATGTCATTGGAGATGAAGGGATTGGATGTGATTTTGGGCATAGACACTTTAGAAAAATATACTGCCACTTTAAATTGTAGGCAGAAGATGGTAAAGTTTATGCTGGATAAGGGTGAAATGGTGCTGTTTATGGGAGACAGAAAGGCAAGCTCACCTAAATTTATTTTGGCTCTAAAAGCAAAGAAAATAATGAAGATGGGGTATGAAGCATACTTGGCACATGTGGTAAACACGAAAGCAGATGAAGTAAAGTTAGAAAATATTCCAGTAGTCAAGGAATTTCCAAATATTTTTCCAGAGGAGTTACAAGGACTACCACCACACAGAGAGATCGAGTTCGCCATAAAGCTTCTTCCAGGTACCGCACCTATCTCCATTCCACCCTATAGAATGGCTCCAGCAGAATTGAAGGAGCTTAAAGAGCAGTTAGAAAAGCTGATGGAGAAAGGCTTCATTAGGTCTAGCTCTTCGCCTTGGGGAGCTCCAGTTCTTTTTGTGAGAAAGATGGATCCTTAAGGATGTGTGTAGATTATAGGAAACTCAACCATGTCACCATCAAGAATAGATATCCTCTTCCGCGCATAGACGATCTGTTTGATCAATTGCAAGGAGCAAAAGTCTTCTCCAAGATAGACTTGAGATCGGGTTATCATCAATTGCAAATAAAAGAATCTGATGTGTCAAAGACTGCTTTCAGAACACGGTATAGACATTTTGAGTTTTTAGTGATGCCCTTTAGATTAACCAATGCCCCCGCAGCCTTCGAGGAAAGGACTAGGGTGCGTGTTGATGTAAGAAGATAAAGTGATTGCGTATGCTTCCAGACAATTAAAACCCTAAGAAATGAACTATCCCACGCATAACTTAGAATTGGCTGCTATAGTCTTTGCATTGAAAATATGGAAATATTATTTATATGGAGTCACCACCAGGGTCTTTACAGATCATAAGAGTCTTAAGTATTTGATGAGTCAAAAAAAGCTGAATTTGAGGCAAAGAAGGTAGTTAGAATTATTAAAAGACTATGAATTGATGATACACTACCACCCTAGGTAAGCAAATGTAGTGGCAGATGCACTGAGTAGGAAATCTACTATAGCTCATGTGAAGACTATATATCTACCTTTGTTGAAGGAGTTGGCCAAGCTTAAGGTGAAGTTAAGACAAGGCAATTTCGATGGTATATTGGCTAATTTTAGAGTAAGCCCAGTATTGAAGGAAAAGATAAAAAAATTGCAAGAACGAGATGAATACTTAAGTAGTCTCAAAGAAGAAATTAAAAAGGGTAAGTCTTCAGAAATAGAAGTGAGAGAAGATGGATTAATGGTGGTAGGTAACAAATTATGCATTTTAGATATGCAAGAGTTAAAGGATGACATTTTGGATGAGACGCACAATGCTCCATATGTAATGCATCCGGGAAGCACAAGAATGTACAAAGATTTAAAAGTACATTTCTGGTGGCGAGGAATGAAGAAAGATGCTGCTGAGTATACTAGGAAATGGTTGGTATGTCAACAAGTCAAAGCAGAACATCAAGCACCCGCCGGTAAGCTTAAACCTTTGTGTATTCCTGAATAGAAATGAGATAAGATTACTATGGATTTCTTAATGGGATTACCGAGGACCAGTAGGAAGCATGATGCAATATGGGTAATTGTGGATAGACTAACCAAGTCGGCACACTTCTTGCCTATCAGATAGATAGATTCCTTGAATGTCTTGGCTAAGAAATACATAGATAAAATAATCAGACTACATGGAATTCCAAGTTCTGTAGTCTCTAATATAGATCCCAGATTTATCTCGAGATTTTGAGAAAGTTTGCAAGAAGTTTTGAGAACCAAACTGCATTTTAGTACAGCCTTTCATCCCCAGACGGATGGACAATCAGAGAGGACGATAAGGACATTGGAGGTAATGTTAAGAGCTTGTGTAATGGACTTCCAAGGTTCATGGGATGAGCACCTACCTTTGATTGAGTTTGCTTATAATAATTCTTATCATTCCGGAATTCAAATGGCACCTTATAAAGCCTTGTATGGTAGGAGGTACAGAACTCCTATCTGTTGGGACGAGGAAGGTGAAAGGAAACTTTTAGGACCTAAATTGGTACAAGCTACAGTTGACAAGATTAAATTAGTGAAGCAGAGGCTTAAAGCGGCTCAAGATAGGATGAAGAGTTATACAGATGCACATAGGAAGGAGATGGAATATGAAGTGGGAGATAAAGTGTTCCTTCGAGCTTCACCATGGAAAGGAGTTTTAAGATTTGGTAAAAAGGATAAACTCTGTCCAAGATATATAGGCCCTTATGAGATTATTGAGAAGATTGGGCCTCTTGCCTATAAGCTAGCTTCCAGAGTTATCCAAAATTCATAATGTCTTCTATGTATCAATGCTATGAAGATATAGATCGGATCTGTCACACATAGTCCAACCTTCGGAAGTTCAATTAAGGGAAGATTTAACTTATGAAGAATAACCAGTGTCGATCCTAGATTCAAAGGACAAGGCCTTGCAAAATAAGACTGTGAAGCTGGTAAAAGTGTTATAGAAGAATCATGCAAGAGAAGAAGCAACATGGGAATCTTTGGAAGCTATGAAGGAGAAGTACTCACACCTATTTGCAGACTCAGGTAAGAATTTCGAGGACGAAATTTTTTAAGGAGGGGGGAAATGTTGGATGCTGTTTTTAGGATTTTTATATTTTTATTTTATTTTATTTATTTTATTAACTTATCAAGCATGCAAATAAATTAGCATTTATGAATTAGAAATTTTTGGAGTTTAATATGGTATATTATGACTTTTATAAGGTGGTATGAATTAAAAATAAGGATTTATAATAAAGTGGAGGAGTTAGTAGGAAATTTCTTTTATAAGGAAGGGTAAAATTAGAAACTCAAAATTTTTGTCTTAAATTAATAAGACAAAGAAGAGAAGGAGTCGTGAGATTTAAGAAAACAAAAGAAAAAGAGAGAGTGTCATGGAAAAACCTAGAAGGAGAGAAGGAGAAAGAAAGGGAAGAAGAACGAAAGAAAGAAAAAAAGAGAAAGAAGAAGAAGGAAAAGGTTAGGTAAGTTCTTTTGGTATTCTTTGTCTATTCTTTTTGTTTTGATAGATTAAGGAAGTAGAAAAAATAGGTTTTATGTGAAGAAAATGAAGATGAAGCAAGAAAGGAAGAAGATGAACAAGAAGTTGATGTTTTATTTAGATTTTTATAAACCTTAACTAGATCTTAGTTTTTCTAGTTAGATAGAATCAAGAATAGATTAAGCTTAAGTTTATTCATGGATAGCTAGGTTTAAGGAAAGCTTCATGCATGTGTGTTGATTAAATAAAATATGATTGTTCTTAGGGAATCAAGAATATCGACGCCAAGAGCAAGGAGAAGATCAAACTTGATTTTGGAAAATATCAAGTTAAATAGGTGGGTAATATGTTTATAGTTTTGTGATGATGAGCTAACATTGATGTGTACGTATGATGAATATGCTTGTTTTATTCATTGTAAATGTGGGAGAGATCTTCTGTGAATGTATATCATGTTTCTTTGTGAGAAATTCTGTTACTTTTGTGTGAAGGAAAAACTGAAAATTTAAGAAGCATGAAAGCATGAATATATTATGATATGAATGAGCATTGAAAAACCTGTTATGCGGGCAAGAGAGGAATCTGTTTCATTAGTCTCGTGCACGATGACCTATAGCCTTCTCCAGGCTGCCCGCTTGTGGCCACAAGATCCTGAGAAATCGGACTTGTTTCGTTAAACTTCGATTTTACTGTTTCGTTCCACGGAACTCTCGAGCCATTATGTTGTGCATTGCATTTTTGATATGTTAAGTTATGATGCAATTTGAGTGTTATGCTTTGATGATAAATTTCAGCCAATATGTTCTATGTGATGATGTGTTGTATTATGAGTATTCATATATGTTTGTGTATGGTTCATATCACCGGCTATAAATATATTAGCCACTGAGCTTTCCGGCTCACCCCATAATTTTCTACTCCTCAGGTGAAGAATCAGCAGATCATTATTGAGCCTTGCAAAGTTTTTGGCAACCTCCAAGAATTTCATATTTTTGTAACTAAGTTAGTGTGAATCATTTTTTGTGACTTAGAAGCATATCAGCATAAACACTTCTGTATTTTTTTTGTAACTATGATACTGATATGGCCTTTTGACATGAAGTATGAAAATGTGTATTAACTTTGGTGTTGAAAGTTGACAGTGAAAGTGCATAAATTTCTGATATATGTATGGATAGATATATGTATGCAAATTCTTCTTCTTTTGTTAAGTTAGCTTTATGTTGAATGTTGGGAAATCTTTGGATGGATATCTTTGAAGTAAATTGTGTATCAAAGAGTTTTAGTATATAGGAAATTGAATGTTGGTTCGGGTCCTTTGGAGTTTGTATTGGAAATGTTTGTGAGATGATGAAAAACAGAGAATAGGATAAAAATGTAATATAAAACTTTAAGGAATAAACTGCATTGATATAGGTAGAATTAGGCTAAGTGTTCTTCATAAAAGTTGTAGATTATTCTTTTAGATTTCTAATGGTATAAAGATTGAAATTTTTGGACTTCATATACAAGAGTTATGGCCTTTATAGGATAGCAGTATTGGTGAACAATTTTTTCAGAATTGGCGTACAATTTTGACTGAAATGGTAATCTTTTCTTAAATGATTAAACTATATC
>JANZXR010000005.1:26117125-26133955 GCA_027575705.1 Erythroxylum echinodendron
GTTCTACTTTCTCTGATTTACCACACTTGGACCCGTTTCTCTGGTCCGACCCGTTCTATGGAAACGGGATGTTACATTAGCCCTTTCTTGAACCTCAAGATCATTCTAGTTAATCCATATAATAACTACCAAAAATTCATGTGATTAAGCATTAAAAACAAAACATAAGCATATCATCTCTTCATGAAATTTCTGCACAATTTCTACATCATTTTGATGATCTTTCTATCTCTAAATCATCACTACAACATCTTATGAATTATTAATAATCAAGTATGTAAAAGAAAGACAAGAACATATCCAAGTTACTTATTTACATTTCAACATACATACCTTACCATTTCATGAGCATTTAACTTCCAACTATCATCAAAACATGTTTCATTTAACAAATCATAAAGAGTAATATGTTACTTACTTATTTAAGCTTCAAGATCTGCAAAACACACTTAACCCTAGCTTCCCAACTTAATACGATCAACATCATTTATGAAGGAGAGATTAGGTTTTTAATGACAAATGAAGAAGATGATACGTCCTTAAAGAAACAAGTGAAGGAGCTTGGCAAAATCAAAGATCATGAGGGTTATAAGAAGAGAGTATCGTGAGAAGGAGAGGAAGATGAAGAAAATGAGAGTGTTTGTGAAACAAAATGAAAGACAACGAAGATGTATTTCAAATGGGCATAAAATCATAGATGGGTGTGTGGCATGGCAAGTAACACTTGTCACTAGCTACATGTCACCACCTTATGGTCCCTAATTGGTCCTTTATTAACTAGTCTATTTGTCCTCCAATTTCTAATCGAATTGTCTCACAATTTTCAATGATACTTTTCATTAAATCCTAAAGTCACTTATCAAAAATTCTACTACCATTTGACATTTATTTCTACTAACATTTATTATTTTTCTTACCACTTGGTATTTTTCCTAGTCCAAAAATACCCCTAATTTCAGAAATCTCTCAACTTAACAAATAATTTCCTACTTCACCAATTATCATTTATTAACCAGAATTCAAGACATAATAATTATAATCCACATCATAATCACATTAAAGTCATTTATACCAAGAAAATGTCAAATGAGTGTATGAATAGTCATTATAATGTGTGAGAAAATTCAAATTCATGTGTGTGTATGCTAATATTATACATGAGTATGAAATGCATTTTTCTAATATCTCATTGCTATTTCTCATTCACAAAAATCTAGGGTTCTAACCCTTAGTATGGAAACGGGATGTTACATGTTTAGATGATGCTCTCTAGGCATACAGAACAACATATAAAACTCCAATTGGTATGTCTCCATATCATCTCATTTTTGGTAAGCCCTGTCACTTTCCTGTAGAGCTTGCACATTAGGCCTACAGGGCTATCAAGCAATGTAACATGAGCATAGATGAAACAGGTAATCTAAGAAAATTACAATTGTAAGAACTTAATGGAATAAGGCATGATGCTTGGGAGAATTCTAGAATTTATAAAGAGAAGACTAAACTTTTTCATAATAAAATATCTCTAAAAATAGTTTGAAGTTGGTCAAAAAGTTCTCTTATTTCATTCTAGACTTAAATTATTTCCTAAAAAATTAAGGTCGAGATGGGTAGGACATTTTTTGGTAACTAAAATGTTTTCTCATAGTGCAGTTGAAATTTAGAGTCTTCGTAGTAATAAAATATTCAAAGTTAATGGACAATGTCTTAAACCTTATTATGAAGAATTTCAAGTGAACAACTTAGAGGAAATCACTTTACAGGTCCCAAATTATCGAGATTGATTTGGAACTTCACCTAACCAAAGACATTAAATGCAAATGCTGGTTGGGAGGCAATCTAACAAAATTGTATAATTAAATTATCAAGGTAACTATTCCTCATTTTACATTTTCTATTAGTAAGAAGGAAGTTATACCAGCAATAGCAACATATTCGACGTTAAGTCTATTTTTATGCTTTGTTACTTTTAACCGTTGTTATTGTCAAGTTGTGTTTTTTCACCATATCTTTAACCTCCAACAGAGGTTAAAAGATCAGTATGAATATAAGCGAAATTTGTAGCAACTACACAAGTTAGTAGAAAAGCAATATGGTTGAAATTACTATTCGAAGAACTCAAGCATAAATAACATAAAGTTTCATTTGTTTTTAATAGTCAGAACGCCTTACATTGAGCCAAGATTCTAATATTTCATTCAAAAACCAAGTACACACGAGTTAAATTTTAGTTTGGTTACTAGAAACTAGAGAAAAAAATTATGGGTATATAAAAAAGTCAAATACAATATAGCATATTTTAATACCAAAAACAGTCAATAATGATAAGTTCATTTAGTGTCGATCTTTTTGTGGCCTAATGAAAATATAAGAAATATATCAGTGATAAGGTGGTATGAAGATTGATTGGTACTCAAGCAAATCTTCAAGTTGGATATTGGTGGAAGGATTTTGATATTACTTATAATATCTAGATAGTATTCACATTCTATGATTAGTTTGATACACCTTTAAATATCCATCAATTTTCTTGTTTCATGTATTAAAAAACAAGTCCAAACTGCTAGTGTTATTAGTCCAAAACTCGGTCCCTACGGTTTCTCAACATTACTATCCCAATAAAGGTCATAACGTTTTACCATTGTTATGCAAATTATGGCCCACAACATTATTAACGTTCCCTTTTAATATGTCTTTATTGCCATTCAACATCTAAAGCTTTCCTTCTATATATATAATGCATGCATCTACTCTTTTTCCTCTCTCCTGTAGTCGTGCTTTTCTCGTTTTTTCCATATAACGCACTATTGTCTTCCTGCCCATAGACAGACGCCTTGATACACAAATCTTCTTATCTTTTATGTTATACCCTTTAGACAGTTTTTGCTATTTTTCATAGACAGATCCTACTTTGCCCTTTGAAGTATGCCAAAGTTGATGAAGGAGGAGTTAATCTTGTGGTCAGATCCCGTTGTCTTGTTGCATCGTAGAGGGAGAATTTTCGACTTAAAGCAGTGATTTTTCACAACACCTTACATTTTCAAATAAGTTATTCAAATTTAATTATTTATGCGATTTTCGCTAATACAAACATTTAAAAATAAAGCTTGTAGAAATTCCAATCTTATAGATTCTAAGTTACAAATTAAATTTTGTGACTTATAAGTTAGGGAATATTTGTATTGTAATTTCTCTTTTTTAATCATAATAAAATTTTGTGTATTCTATTTGTTTTAATTATAATTGAGTTACAATCCCATTATATTGACCAAAACATTCTAAAATTGAAATCTGTAACTAGATTATGAAAAGTTTTACATCCTTCCATGAAATATGATATTATCAGTTTGACCATGAGTCCTAGCCAAGTTGAATATGCAATCCTGCTTCCCAATCTTGAGCTTTGACTCTTCTCGTGAAAGATTAGAAAAACTACAACTAACAATCAGCCCTGAGCGCCAGAGGGTTTTATTTTCAAAATCTTGGTTCTCTTAATTATTTTACAAATAGAGCCCAAACTCATGATTTGACACTTTTGGCAGTACATTATTTTACATGGTCCATAATTGTTCCGTCATATATGCATTTATTATATGGTTCAATCAGTTAGAATATTAGAGTAAATTACATACAAAGTATTAAAAATTATTTCAGCTTTAGTTGTTAAGAAACAAAATCATGAACTTTATATATATGTTTTAAAAACTAACACCTCATCCACATTTATAGAAATGATTATTAGTTTTATTAGCACAACATATTAACTTTTGACAAATAAACAACATGAGAAAGATCGCATGAGGGCACCATATCATTTATGAGGATTGAAGTGGCATGTTCATAAGACCAAAATGATCTAGGAGCGCTTACCCGACAAATCATTTAGGAACCAGTACTTATTCATGTGGCCTTTGAGTATGTTCTCCAACCTCCACCTATTGACGACTTCTCTTCTCTCTAAATGACGGTAAAAAATCTCCTGGTTCTTCCTTTTCTGTTTCTGTTTTCATAACTTATTGTAAATCTTTATAACTTTCTTTAGTGAAACCTTTTTCTGGTATCATTTTCATGACGCATTAGTTACATTTCAGTGAAATGCAATAATATGACTTAAGGTCATTTCATCAACTTACTTTACACATGGGTCTTATGTGGCGCATCAATTTTAATCAGAAAATTGTGAGTTAAGGCTCAATATACATAATTAGCCTTAAAATTGAGAGGAGAGATATTATTCCTTGATCCTTTTTCTTATACTTTTAATCAACTAAACAAATTTTACAATCAATGTGAATGTGACGTGGTCATTACGAACAAGGAAATAGTCAAATGAATAACAATTTTTTATTGTGACCACATTCGGGTATAATTAGTTGATGAACTAGTAGTCACTACAACAAAAATGTGTATTTGACAAAAAAATTTTGGAGACAATCTGAAAATCATCACGAAAATTTACGTCGTTTAACCAAAACGTTAGAAAAAGGAAAATATTTAGCGTATGAAGATGTTTACAAATTTCTGTCTCAAAAAAGAAACATTTGGCGATGAAGAAAATTATCATTGCCAGATGTGGGGGAAATCAACGTGATTAGCATTGATTATAGTTAAGCACTGTTAATTGTTCGAACAAATAGTGACAGAAAGCTAAGTTGCATTGTTAAGTACATTCCTTTTTTGCGACGATTGGCTTAATCGTCACAAAAGGTAGTGCAAAGATAATACGAAGAGACAATAAAAGAAAAATATCGCGGAATGTTCACTTTTGGTGACAATTATTATCATTCATTACTAACATTTGGCAACAAGTTGCTGAAGCATTGCGGTTTGTTGCACATATGGCGATCATTTGTTGTAGTCATTGCAATTATGCTAGGATATTGAGACGATGTTTTGTTTCGTCGCTAAAAGTGATTCTTAAATATTTTCCAAAATTTTTTAATGGAATTTTGATGAAATTTTATATGTGAGAGTACTGTTAAATTAATAATATCGGGAAGATAGTTTGTTAATGCTAAGTATACTTAAATATTGTAGTTAAGTTTAATTATAATTGACATTTTTATAATCTATCCTAGTTAAGATATGTTTTGTTGTGAAGTTGTTTTCAATGTTTAAAACATATCGTTAAAAAACACATGGTAGGTTATTTAAAATATGAAAAGTAAATATATTTTGGACATAAAAATAATTTGTGAACCAAAAATTTTAAAATTTAACAATATTTAAAATATCATAATTTTAAGTTAACAACTAGTCTTAATCATTACTATTTAGTAACAGTAAAATGATTATTTACAAAAATTTTGGAAATGGTATCAAGATAATATAATGATATATGGTAAGTAATACAAGATTTTAATTAGAAATTTAACAATTCTTACAGACATAGAACAACAACGATAGTACGCTGCCTTACTCCTAATTAGTAGATAGGTTTTAAAAATTCTTACGAATAGAACAATAAATAAAGTTTGAAGCTGAGTTTAGCTAATTCCATCGATTAAGGACAATAATGTAATTATTTTTTTGGATTCCAAATGATATGAGAGTCAGTAAAGGTACCTTATGTCTGAAATCATAAGAATGGTCCTTGTACGTTCGAAGGCATTAATTGAAATAATGAAAGATCTTCCCTCAGGTGTAGGATTGTTGACACCCTCTTCCAATAGCTTCTTTGTTATAACTAAACTTCTAGAGGATACAATGAATGAGTCCCCAAATTTAGTATGGAAGACAACTTGATCAGATGAACTGCTAGTACGATGCATTTTATTTAAAACACAATCAGTGTAGAACTTAATTGCTAGTTTAGTGAAACCGTATAATGAACCTAAAATGGAAAACATGTATACCTGATTGACTAGATAAAGTCATTGGAATTGACGAATTTTTCAAAGTAACCAATTTTCCTAATCCTTTACAAACCATTATGACATTGCCCTTCCCTCCATTTCCATCTATGTTCTCTTAAAGATTCAATAAAGCTTAACCCAACATATAATATATACAATCAAATGCTCATATATATAATAGCTTCATAGCAGGAAATGAGATTTAGATAATAAGGAAAGTGAGGTAGTTCGGATGATACTAAAAACCTTAAAGAAGAAGATCAGCTATGAAAGGCAAACGATTATTTAGTGTATGAAGAGGGGATTTGTTCTTCAATGTTTTTTTCTTCAGTATGGACAATTTTGCCACATTCCTCCCAATGGAATAAATTTCCACCATCAGAAACTAGTCACCCGTCGACATTCTTTGATAAATTATGTTAAGAGTTATATTCTACAAAAGTGAATTTAGAATAAAATTCATTATGTTGAACTTCAATTTTGATAATAAGTGAAAGTACCACAGTTTTGTACTTATACATCTTCAATTTGCTTAATAAGATGAATGTTACCTTTATTAAAATAAAAGTAATGCATTTACCTTTTATATTATAGCTTAAACTTTAAAGTAGATTACATATGACCATGTTCTTGATGTACAAAAATATAGTATTATCTATATAGGGTTATATTACTTTTATTACAAAAAAGTTAAACACTTTTTAAGACCTTTCATCAAATAGTTAGCAAGCTTTCTTTAAAGAAGCATTAATGGTCATAAAAAGAAGTGAACCCATATATAATTAACAAAGGAAGACAATAAGTCATCTTCGAAACATAAACACAAACACAACCCATATTCCATATGCTGAAAAAAGACCTCATAATAAACACCAAAACATATAAGTAAAACAGAGTATAAGAAGGAGAGTTTGAAAAAAGAAAAGAAGAACAATGCCAACACAGTTAAGGGTGATTCTTCGACGGTGATGAGCACAATAAACGAGGCGAGCACAAGAGAGGGGACAATGGTAATTGGACTGTGAATGTAGAGGAATGTTGACGGCTAACACGAAAATGGAGGCTCATTTTCCTGTTAATAACCTAATACAAAATGACGTCTTTTATGGTAAAGGTAAACGATGTCGTTTTCGTTTTTGTTGGAAGAAATATAGTACAATTTTGTTAGTAAAAAAATTATTGTCAAATAAGAAGACATTGCCACATTGTCACCTTTGCCTAACATAATTGTATATAATCCAAGTGGTTTATATATTACAGTACAGAAGTTGACCATAAAAATTAGATAATTATGATTACACATAGAGCAATATATATTACATAAGTAAGATATGGAAAAATTTTATATATAATGTAATATTTAAAAAATCATTATAATAGTTAGGATGAATTAATATGTATACATTAATAATACATTAAGTAAATTATCATATATGATGATGATGATGATGATGATCATACAAATTTATTAGAAATAATTTGCTAAATATTTTATTAAGTGAACAAATTTGATTGTACAGATGTTCACTTTTCACTTCTTATTAATCATTTTAGCAAACTAAAAAAAATGTTTGAAAATATTATTAATTTAACTTATAAGAAAAAAACGCTAGGTGACATTATTTTCCAATATTCTTTTCTAAATGGTAATCAACATTAAATATTGATAATTTCAAAACATGATGTTAATGATCTTGATTACATAACTGTAAAACAAATTTAGTGAACAATTATGATTTCAATATGAGAACTTCATATTAATCATTTTAGAAAAATAAAAAATTGTATGAAAAAAGTTTAGTATTGGCAAAGGTTTTTTAGTTTGGTAGCAAAATGTCTCTCAATTTGATAACCATGTTTTTTTAGCAAAATGTGGAACATTTGGTGACCAATGTTATCTTTATCACTAAATTAACCAGATAGACAAAAAATAAGCTGAGACGAAACGATGTCATTCTAGTGTCTATTTTAACACAGACGCGCAAATTTTGTATCTTCCCCCCTTTTTGGGTTTTCGTCTCTCTCTCTCCACTTTCCCATTGCTATAACACGAAAAACCACTGAAGTTTTTGCCATTTCTTCTCCTCTCTCTACACAGTTTTGTCCTCCATCGTCTCCCTGTGGTCTCTCTCCATCTGGTGAATGGTGTTGCATTCTTGATTCATTGAAGTCAAATGTTGGTGTTTGTGACCTTCGATTTTTTATGTTAACTGTTGAGATTTTTGCGTTAATTGTTGATGATAATGGTTGAACTATGTTGAATATGTGTTATTGAGGTTGAAGAAAGGGAAAATAAGAATTGTTTTGTTAATTTCGGTTGAAATGTCCCTGCATATAACGTGTTCGAAGAAAGTCCCAAATAGTCTACTTTTGAATGTTGAGAATGATATTAACACGAATAGTCATCTATTTTCAATGGCTGAACAATTTTTAGCTACCTAATCGTCTTTGTTACACTAAAATGCTTTAGAGATGTGTTTATGTTTCATCTCTGAATGCTCATCGAAGTATATTACATTTTGGTTCTTAAAGAATATCTGTTTGGCAACAATATAATCATCCCAATATGCCTCGCGACCTTCGATTTTCATGTTAAAGATATACTGTTTGCCTAAAAAATACATTATATGTATGGAAGAATGTTTTCATATTATCTCCTTTAGATTATGTGAGCTCCCTGATCATTTTAAAGTGAAATCATGTCTTATTTTTTGGTACTAACATTTTTATGATACCGAAAAATATTTGTGGTGGGATAGTAGTGTTGTGCATTTTCAATTAATTACACTCAAACTCTATAAGTTATGATTTTCTCAAAATGTCATTTACATTTTAAATGTGACTATAATATGTTTAAAATTTATCATAAGTTAAAAAATTATGATAAGTCATGATAAACTCTAACAAATTGATTATTATGTTAATTATGAAACCACTTTGTATGTGCACTAATTTGAAATCTACGTTGTGAAGATGGTAATATCCTTGCATTCCTCAATTCATGTTTTGATTTATACCCCCTCAACCTAGTCTCTAAATTGAATGTTGTTAACATAGTAATTTATCGTTACTTCAGTTTCCTAATATTACTCCATTTAGCATAATAAATCGCTTTTTTCTTTACTTTTCTCACTTTTATCCTAACTTGACAAAACAAGTTAACATTTATATTGTAAACATGTTTTGGTATGTATTAGCCCTCTTAGCCTATTAATTAATCAAATTTTATTATACTAAATATGAATTTGTCTTTTTCGTAGGCTATAATTTGTGTTTTAGAGAATCTATAACCAACCAACCTTGCCCTTTTTCTATTTACTTTGCGGTTGTTCGTCCATTTGAGTAAGTCGTCTAACTAGTGTCCACCTTATGTGTTGATTTAATAGTACATGAGTTTGTGTTTCGGTTTTGTGTTAATGCAAATGACGTGAGTTTGTGTTCGGGTTTTGTGTTAATGCAAATGATGTGTTGGTTTTATGTTGTGGTTTGCAATATTCTTAAAAACATAGGATGGTATATAGGCTGGAAAATTGGTGATGTAGTTCTGATGAGGCTTAGTTGTGAAAAATTCCACGAGTCTAGAAGCGACAGCGAGAAGTTCCTTTTTCGATTCACAAGTATAAACAATGCCAGACACCTTAGTATTTCTTTGCTTTCGAACTATGTGAACGAACTTCAATCAAGAAGGCTTTAATTAGTTTACCATTTTTTTTTTGAAAGAGTTATTCAAATAGTTTGTTTCTTACTTTGAAACTTGATCAATCTGTCTTTCCATCAATTGCGGAGCTTCTCAATTTGCATTCCAAATATATCGTAGTTATGTAATTGATGATTTCCATCAATTGTTCGTTAGACTAAAGTTAGAAGTTGATCACTACAAGTTACCTTAAAGAGACCACATTTAGTTATTAACTAGATTTCATTAGTCATAAGATGATTTTTCATAATAAACCATGTTGCCTCTTTAAATACCCACCAGATGATGAAAATTCTATAAAGAAATGTCTTCTTCACTATCCCTATATGTGGCTAAATAGAAAATACTTGCCTACGAAGCATCCCATTAACTAATGGATATAAATAAGCCTTTAATTTGAAATCTGATCACAATTAGTAAATAAAGTCAAAACACGAAATTGACATCTAATCGCACATCTTTAGCCCTTTCAAAAGTAAATATGTAGATTGGGTTTCCTAAAAACCTACAACGTGGGTCATCCTTGCATATTGTTACGTAAAATTAGTATGAGTTTAATCGATAATAAACCCGTAAGATGATACATTGGCAAAAAATTGGGGATGTAATTATGAGGGGAGTTTTTAGTGAAAATTTTCATGACCTTAGGAGTAACAACGAGAAGTGCCTTTTTATAAGTTATTATTATATTAGTTAATGGGTTAATTACTAAAAAAAGTCTAAATTTTTGTCAAATTTTCAATTATAGCCTGATCTTTAAAAAGTAACAATAAAATATCCAAATTTTCAATTTTTTTCAAATCAAGCCTGAATTTTAAAAAGTAGTAATAAAATGTTCAAATTTTTGAACTTTTTCTAACTCGATGTTAGTATTTTCGTTAAGTTTATTGACGTAGCTTGCTATGTGTTTTAGAAACTTTAATTATTAATACACGTCAACCAAAATTAACACAAAAAATAATTAATACAAAAATTAACACAAAAAATGAAGATTAATGAAACGACGTCGTTTACTCATATAATTAAAATGACGTTGTTGTTTAAAAATAACCTAAATTAGATTACGCAACTTTGATGATCTTAAACTTTGATTTCATTTTTTTCTTCATTTTAAATTTGTTTTCTCAATACTTTCACCTTTTGATTTTCATATTACGCGGCCTTAACACTCTTACACTAGGAGAATCTGGAGAAAGAACTAAAAATAAAGAGCTTACTGATGCAGTACGTTGTAATGTAAGAGTAGTTTGGGACGTCAAAAAAAACAAACAAAAAACAAATGACCGAGGGCATCGGAAGAACTACAGATAACATCGGGCTAAAATTGAAAAAAAATAAAAGTTTGGGTATTTTATTGTTGCTTTTTAAAATTTGGGCTATAATTGAAAATTTGATAAAAGTTTGGACTTTTTAAAATAATTTTTCCTTAGTTAATACAATATAATCTATTTTTTTCAAATTTTAAATTCATATAACAGAGTCAGACTTAACTACATGGACAACAAACTGACACACTATAAAGAAGGTGAAGGCTGGACGTTTGAAAAAACGCAAAATAATTATGTAAGTATAAAAATTTTAATTTTAAAGTTTATTTATTTATGTAATACTAACTAATAATATTTAAATTACATATCCATTTTGTGTTTAAAATTCTTAGATAAGATGCAACAGTTATTGCAAGGATCATTGATTGATAGGAATGAGCCTAATGTGGACGACATTTGCAGCAACATTCTTGGTACAAGATAAGGGTATATGAAAGGTCATGGGCATGACTCTAAGCTATTTGGTTTATCATCGTCATGACTAGCATTTGTAATGACACTAGCATTTGTAATGACACTTTAAGATGAGAATCGGTCACTTAAGGCTTAACTACAATGTAATGAAGAAAAGTTATATCGTAATGAAGAAAAATTACAACATAATAAGCAAAAATTATACTGTACTAAAAGAGAGTTAACCAAGCTTAAAAAAATGTCAAATTATGTAAGTAGTAGCAACGATGAGAAGTCTTAGTTTGTCCATAAATGTTTTTCTTAACTTTTGTAATTAACATTCAATTACATTTTATTTTTTTATAAAATGCGTTTAATTTTTAATTATGAAACATTTTTATTTGATTTTACTTAATTATTATTTAGAAAATATCATCAACAATAATTACAAAATGTGACTTAATTATAATTAAAACCATGTTAAAAACAATAACATGAATTAAAAATATTATTAATAATTATAATTAAATAATAAATTAGTAATATGAAAGTATAAACTAAAATAAAAATTCGGCATCAAAACTTCTAGCTATAAATACAAAATTGTCACACAAACTTTTAACCTACATTTCATAAAACATCTCTAATAACCTTTGGCTACCTTAACATATTCTTCTAGACAAAAACTACACAAAAAAAACGTCAGTAAAGATTATTATCTACGTCTACATTAACAAAACTAATTACCTTTACTCACCAAAATGAAACGTCGCAGTATGTTATTTGCGAGAATTTTTTATCTCCTCGCCTATTATGTTTTGTGACGAACTACTGATCGTAGCAAAATCAATTAGGCGATAAAATTGTGAAAACGTCACAGATAATTATTTGCTTCCGAGCTTTCACGACTACTAGTTCAATGATTTTTTGCCGTTGCAAATCTTTCACCAACAAAACTAGTTGCCGCCAAAACCCTCTTCTGTTGTATTGAGTTCATTCTTACCTTGATATAATCCAATAGATATTTTGTTTCAATTTGAGACATCCATATTTACTTTTATAGGGTGTTAATTAGACAAGCAACTAACTCGTAAGTATCAATTCAAAAACTTATGATGGCCATGGCAAGCGGAGGCGCGACAAGCATCATAATCAAGCACCCCACGATTTATGCCAAATCTAAAATGGAGCTTCCACCTCCATACAGTTGAAGACTTCTATTTATGAACGGTTGGGTAGCTCATACGTCTGTTAATGGATAATTAAACGGTCAGTGCCACAATAGTGGAATGGGACACTAGTGGTATTATCAAAATGCTAAACAAACCAAACAATGCCGTCACTGAACAGGCTTATTCGTACCATTGATGACTCTCTCAAGTGTGATTGGAGTGTCACTCTTGTCCATAGGGTCCATAGACACATGATAGCGGATCATTTGGCCAAGTTAGCCCTTGTTGACACACGAGGCGTCCAATAGTTCGAGAACTATCCAGAGTCAGACGCAACAGATCATAGCTGCAGATTTGGAGGGTCACGTCCGACGACGTGCCAGTACTATTAAACCGATGACTTGATTTTAGTTTAAAGGCATGCCCTCAATGTTTTTACAAAAAAAAAAAGGGTCAGTGCCACAATCACCTTTAACCTCTTTTATTGATTACATAAAAATTACATTTATAAAAATTTAATTACTTTCACTAAATGTTATGACATGGTTTTGTAAGATTCTCATCTATCCTTAAAATACCATACGTGACGCCTACTTCAACACGCAAATAATTATTAACTTGAATAAGTGTTTTGTTTGGATTTAATTATGCCAGTAAAGTTTTTGTTAATAAAGTTCATTCGAAAAATTTTAAATTTAAACTTTTTAAAAAGTTGTATTTTAATTTCTATTAAAAAGTATTTTTAGATTTTAAATTTTATAATCAAACACTCAATTTTTTTTAAAAAAAAAAATTTACAGTAAAAAAATTCTTATGTATTCTCTAAAAGTTAAAACTAAACAGTCGTTAAATGACTCATCGTTTCATTAAAACAAAATTTCGTGAATTCTTAGACATAGCAGTCCAGCCCTGAAAGTAAATGTTTTCTCGTAGTATCAAGAAGCTAAATGTGGGGAATTAATTACGCGAATTAAAAGGCTAGCAAAGAAATGGAAGTCAAAAAGGCAAACTTTGTCTGTAATGCAAAACCAGCTAGCAAGCTCCAGGCTCCATTTTACATATGTCTAATGCTTAACTCATGATATCTTCACGCTCAAGCATACATATTGGTCTTCCTTCAACAAGCTGCTCTTAACTGAATCATGTCAAAGACTTACATGGATTAGAAAAGTTTGCTTTGATCACCACTCATCTCGCAGACAAAGCAACAATTTAGGTTACAGGAAAGTTGGAAGATCATCTTCCATCTTTCATTCAACTATCAAAAGCATTTTTGTTAAACTAGAATTTATATCTACACACTGTACATGAATCCTTACACATATATACCTAAAGTATTTGAAGATTTAAAGAAAAGACGGGATAGAAGCGACAGAGAATTCCAACTTATTCCAGTAACTGACAGTAACCCTTCATCAGCCTATCTTAAATTTAACGGTGGACTATGCAAATCACTCATCTGTAGGACTTCAGAATAGCTCCACAGAAAGTGCAGACAATAGCTCTCCAAGATTTCCAATAAAATGGGACGTAGCAAAATCTTGTTGATGTCCTCATGTCGGCGACGCTAGCTCCAGCGCCGCAGCGTGTGCAAGATCCGGCGACTGGCTTGTAGCTCCTAACCTTCCTGGTTTGATCCACCAAGAAACAGAAGCACACCATGGATGGAACAGGAGGAGATAGGTAAGGAGTTGGGGCAATTATATTTATTTGGATGGTAAGTTACGAGTGACTAACAGAGAGGAGAAGATACAGACGAGAGAAATAGTCCCGTGCCCACAAGCCTAGCCAAGCCAACACCTTCCGGAAATCTAAGCCTCCCTTAATAATGAAGGAACAAACGAACAGTACCCAATTTCCAGCTTCCAATCTAATATATGTAATTAAGGGACCCGGACTACATGTGGGCTATGGTTACAAGGGATGTGCAACTTCGGTAAAGAGCGAGCAAGTGGGGAGTTGTGTGTGATGTTGTTGACGGTTGGTTAGCTTACATGTGGAAAAATTGTTCGATATTTATGTTTCATGTGTTTGTGCATGGAAACCTGCCTAAATTGTAATATCACGGTAACCTTGTGTGGCTGCCATAACGCCATAAGTAAGCATATATACCATGCAGTTTTAGTGCATTTATTGGACACTTAAAAATGAAAGAACGGCCTTGTTTAACTCGTTAAAGAAAAGGGTTATCAAATCATTCTTGTTAATCCTTTCCAAATTTTTTTAAAACAAGTAACTCAAACTCTTTAATTTTTTCAATTAAATTCTATAGCTTTTAAGACGTAACTTATTAACTCAAAATGTTTAACTCACATCTCATCTTCTTAAAATAATTATATAATTTAAATCAATAAATTACATCTTAAAAATACTTGAATTTTAAATACAAATTCAGAATTTTGACACAAAAATTTCGAAAAGGTCTAAGATTATCCTTAACAAATAGAAACACTATTTACTTTGATGGTCAAATTGTGAAGACAAAATTAGTATTTTATTGTTCAACAAAAATAATTATGTAACCCTAAGGTTATACTATTCATAGACTTAAGTGAACTCCTAATAACATTTTGTATCCTTAAAAATTTAAGAGCATAATTCTTTCATACAATATGGTCTTATTATAGTGGTATTGAAACTTTGATAAGGTTACTTAGCTTTAATTATCTAATTATTACTTGTTAAAAATCATAGTTGGCTATGATAATAGCTGCTTGATTTTAATCTTCAACAATGATAGGATTTTCATGGATAGGACTGATAAGATTTAATATAAATACAATAGATTAAGAATAAGATTTAATATAAATACAATAGGATTAAGGAATATTTTATCATAAATAAGTTTAATCCAAGAAATAAAAAATACAAATACACAAAAGAAAGATATGAATCACTAAAGGATTGAGAATAATAAAATTTTAAGGTTGATCGCCACTGGCAAGTTAAATAAAATTGATAGTAAATAAAGAACTTAAAATATGAGTTTCTCTAAAAATAATGATAAAGAAAAGTCTCTAATGATTCTTGGTTTAAAAATAATAATCATAAAATTATCAATTACATCCATAAGAATCATATAGGCATAAAATCCTAAATTAAAGTTCAAAAATCAAAATAATAAGTTAAAATAATAAAACTCTAACTAATTAAAATATGTGCCTGATGCCTATATATCTCGGCTATGTCTGCTTCAGCTTTGTTTTGAACTTTTAGTTCCTAAAGTAAAGATGAATATGACACAGGTTACAAATTGAAGTCCAGTATCATTTCACTTCTTATTTTCAGGTCTATAAATCCAGTTAAAAGCTCAACGTTAGTTTACTTATCACTACAAGAAAATAGCGAATTAGTGTCGAAATATTACCGACGCTAAAACTTCCATCGCAGATTACCGACGGAAAGTTCATAATCTGTTGGCGAATAGAAAATTTTACCGACGGACAATCTCTCCGTCGGCAATATTGTAGGAAAAAATTTAGCACAAAATCTCCGACAGAAAATAGCGACGGAAAAGATCTCGGCGACGGGAAAAAATGCGGGAGTCGTTTCCGCTACTTAATTGCTTCGCCATTTACCGACGGTATAACTGTCCGTCGGTAACTAGCTTAAATTTACCGACGACAATGACGTCCGTCGGTACATGTTCGATTAACGGACAATCTTTTCGGTCGGTAAAGACACCGACTGAAGGGAAATATTCCGTCGGTTAATTTTTGATGGACAAATATTTCCGACGGTTAGACGTTACCGTCGACAAAATGGAAGCGTATACCGACGAACGTCTATCTTACCGTTGGCAATTATGGGCAGCAACCTTGTGTACCGACGGAACAACAAAACCGTCTTTATACTCTTTTTTATTATAATAAAATATCTTGCTTTTACCAACGGTTCAGCATCTGACCGTCGGTAAATGTAAAATTTGCCGACGGTGAGGAAGGTCCGTTGGTATGCTTGTCTGCTAATACCGACAGCAAACGATCGTACCGTCGGTAATTGTCGACAACAAAACCTATTTTGCTGACGGAATGCGGTGTCCGTCGCTATTTGAATTTCATCCCGAATGTCAATGTCGCTCTTTTACCGACGGATAGATATTTACCGTCGGTAACTGTCGGCGATTCCCGCGCTTGTACTGACGAAATGGTCTTGTCCGTCGGTAACTATCGGCGGCTGCACGTTCTGGAAACCTATATTACCGACGGAATTTATCGTTCTGTCGGTAATCCAGCAGCTATAAGACCCGCCAGACCCCCCCTCTCCCTCACGCTTTCAATTCTCACTTCTCCTCTTTGCTTAAGTTTTAGAGTTTTCTGACTCCTTCTCTCGAATTTTTCGATCGTGTTTGAGGTAAACTCTCATATAAGTGTATTATTTTACTA
>JANZXR010000005.1:26134055-26147533 GCA_027575705.1 Erythroxylum echinodendron
CGATGCATAAGCTATGACTTTACCACGCTGCATTAGAACATAACCTAAACCCTGATGCGAGGCATCACTGTACACAATATAATCTCCAAAACCTGATGGAATAGCTAGCACAGGTGTTGAGGTTAACTGATGTTTTAACTCCTCAAAACTCCTTTGACAGTCATTAGTCTACCAAAAGGGCACATACTTTCTTAGAAGTTTTATCAGGGGGGCTGCAACCATAGAAAACCCTTCGACAAACCTTCTATAATATCCAGCTAAACCAAGGAAACTCCAGATCTCAGATACATTATTTGGAATCTCCCACTTTAATACGACTTCTACTTTCTTTGGATCTACCTCAATGCCCTGACCAGACACAATGTGACCCAAAAATACAACTTGATCAAACCAAAACTCATATTTACTAAACTTAGCATACAATTGTTTTTCTCTCATTGTCTGGAGAATTGTTCTCAGATGTGCCTCATGGTCTTCTCTACATCTCGAGTATAGCAAGATGTCATCAATAAAGACAATTATGAACTGATCTAAGTAAGGTTGAAATAACTTATTCATCAATGCTATAAAAGCTGCTGACGCATTAGTCAGGCCAAAGGGCATTACCAAAAACTCAAAGTGCCCATATCTGGTTCTAAATACACCCTTCCGAATGTCTGCTTCAGCTATTTTAAGCTGGTAATATCCTGATCTCAAGTCTAACTTTGTGAACACCTGAGCTCCTTGTAATTGATCAAATAAATCATCTATCCTCGGCAGTGGATATTTATTCTTAACTGTTATCCGATGAGCTTCTGTTATGCTAATCTCTGAATAAACGCTCATGTGATTGAATGAAGAATACATGCTTATTTGTTTGGATGACTCTCTATGTGATATATATATGATTCGATGAATCTATCGATGATGGTTCACTCATTGAGTTGCAAAACTCATCAAAATTTACATTGTGGCTTTTTAGGTACGAGACAAGAGACTTAAGGTGTAGTTAGAACTTAGAGTGTCTGAGAACTAAGAGATGACTCAGAAATATGTCAGCTGACTCCAGAAGAAAACTAGTTGTTATCATTTTGTGATATTATTAGAACCTGTGTAAAGTTTTGTAAATAATCATTTAGAAGAATAGTGTAAACGTTATCAGTGAATGAAATAAATGAATGTTTTAAGAAAAATAATAGTGCCTTTCGAATATACTGCTTACAACCGTGTGTAAGTTAGTTTTGCCATTGCTCCAACATACCATTATCGTAGGTTATGTTCCTAAAAACTTAGGTACGTACCCTATGGTAGTGGGATGTTACATACATACTCTCTATCCTCCCCCATCATCATCACTCTCTTGTCAAAAGTGTAGTTATATATCCTAACCTAAATATTTAAAGTACTAGACATATCAACCTAGTTGTTGAAGATGAATTAGTCTTAACTTTCACTCTATTTGACGTGTGCACTTTTGGCTTAGTCATTTCATATTTTTACTTTCGAGCTCCATTTCCTTTCTACTCCCTTAGTGGTTCTATAATGAAAAACATGTACTCAAAACACTAAAATTATTGGCATACCTCTTTTGAAGTTACATCTCCACCTTCATAACGATATGTACCGCATCCTTCAACTCCATGTAATTTCACTAATCCACATATTGTGCTCACCGTACTCTATAACAACTAGTTTACCCTTTTTTTAAGAAATTACATCAATCAAATATTAATTCTAAACTTTTTTCTCACTCTAAGTAGGCATCTAGATTTATCTTCCTTACAAAGGTGGTATTGCCATATTAATAATACTCATATTATTATTTAACATTTCTTTATACTCTCTTTTATATCTTAAACCAAACCTGTTTCTCCTTATCTCCTCTTTCTCCTTTACCTCCCTTTAGGTTTAGCTATCCCAAGTAGTTGGTCGCATCTTCAACTCCATCATCCACTTTGAAGTCATCCATCATGATAGATGGAGATGCATTATGTTATAGTCTGGCTATGACAACATCATATTTATCTAATTTATCCTGACTGTCACTAAATTATCAAAGAAGTTTCCCCTATTGGCCTTGGGTAACGTTTATGAAGGACTCCTGATCTACTGTAACTCTTTCTTCATTATTTACTTTCTTTTCTTTAGACAATTTTCTGCTTTAGGTTTGAGTCATAAAGTACATTTACTAAATATTAGTAGAAAAACACAGCCTCATGTATTTCTCTAAAAGCTTCACTCAAATTATAATCCATAAATCAGAAGATCTAAATTAAGAAAACTTGTTTAAATCTTCTCCCTTTGATAAATAATCGAAGAGAAGAAAATTCGGACAATAAGCTAACAAAGATATAAAATTAGAGGCAAATGAGTAAGAAAACTCAAAAGTACAAAATTAACTTCTGAGGAACTTAAGTAGATCAATATAAAAGAAGAAGAATATGATAAATCTGAATTGAATATTAAGGAAAATAAGAAAGCAAATAAATATAATATATTTAGTGTGTTATAGAGGATTTAAAACCCCTGCTTGTAATGGATATTATACTAGCCACACCTTTTTGTGTAAAATTTATATGAAGCCTTTTTAGGAATCTATTGACAAACCTTAGTATAAAAATGACTTCTTTGTATTGACTTAAATACTCAAAAAATAAGGAATAAGAACTTAAGAATAATTTTTTCTTAACAAATTTTAAAATAATAAGAACAAGAAAGCTGAAAGTATGGTGAAAGGGCAATAGAATTTTATAAGAGTAAATAATAATATCAATAACTAACCTAAAAAATAAAACTTCAAATCTACAAACTCGGTGAAAAGACCACAACCAATTTGCTTATGATTTTATCATAATTACATTTTGTTACCTCCTACATAAAGCATGCTCCTTCATTTGGATCAAAATCAAAGGCTTGACTTTAATCCTTTGAGATAACATAACTTCACTCCTTCTATGAAAACCTACCTTTAAACTATTGAGAGCTTCTTTGGACTTCTTGGCTTTACACCCTATTATTGAACCTCATGTCCTTTAATGGATCTACAACTTCTTTTGGTGCTTCTCTTCAACTTTTTGATTGCTGTCAAAGTCACTCTTTATGCTTCCCCTATACAAAAGTTCATGTAAATCAAGTTGATTCTTGATTCCTATCAATAACTTAATTATTGTGATTATATATTGAGTATTATGTACCATCTTAAATGAAATTTTCCTTCTTAAATGTATATTGACTTATGAGAATACTATGTTATTTTTTGTAAATGATTTTATTTATATTAGATCAATTTTAAATTTCTTAAATTGTTCTTGTTCTTTTTTTTTCCTCTTTTAATCTTAAGAGTTATTATTTTCCTTTTTTAAAATATAAAAGCCAAATTCTTTTTTACAAAGATTCTTATTCCAATAAATTACACTTATGATATAAGAAATGAAAACATTAACGTGAAGTTATTTATATGTAACATACAGATCTTGTAAAATACGATTGTTGTAGGTTAATTATATTTAAAATTATGATCTTTTTTGATTTTGTAGTATTAGAAACTACTAATTGTAGCAATAAAATATTCAAATTTTTATTTTTTTTAAAAACTAACTCGCCATTAATCTTAAAATTAACAATGCTAACATAGCTTGCTTTGTAGGTAAGTCCTTTTGATAGGTCAACACTTAGATGGCAGACAAAAGAGAAATGATCTCTTTAGCTTATTCACCTACAAAATCCAATTGTTTGTTGTAAAAAATTTTATCGGCACAAAAGGACCTAAACTTTTAAACGATAAGAAGTCATTATCATCATCACCCAGTTCGAAATCCCGCATTGAAGCGGAGTCTAAGGAGGTCCGATAGTACGCAGTCTTACCTCTACACAATAGAGAGGCTATTTTCGGTAGACCCACATGCAAATGAGACAATATATGAATGATGCAAGTTACAAAAAAACGGAAAAACGAACATAGAAAAAATCTATGTAACTAAATTTTCAAAAAATACATAAATAAATAGGGTTAAAAGATTAAAAACGTCACTATGACAAGAAGGCTTTAAACAATAAGAAGTAAAAGAAATACACTTGAATATTTTATTTCTAAATTTATTTTTTACCATTAATATATTTATTTTCTACTAAGTTCTATCTATTTCCCTCTCTGGTCCCATTTTCTTTATGATTCATAACAACTTATGAAATCTTTTCTTGTTACATAACCTAATCACTATAGTATCATTGTTATATAACTTTTATAGTTTTAGTTTTTACTAATCAAACCCAGTTCGCCAGATCTTTATCATATATAAACAAATATCAAATTAAATCACATAGCCCTTATAAATTTTAAATAAGAGGAAGAGTTAATATAAATACAAGAATGTTCTTATAATCCAATATTTTAAATTTTGATAAAGATATAATATTCTTCTTTATGTATGAACTTAAAATTTATTATGGCAGTTGAATTATCATATGAGAAGTGTATCATTGTAAATTATTTGATATTTATTGTTTTATTTTAAATGAGCTAATATATGAATGAGAATATGAGAGAGCGTGTTCATATTTATATCATCTTTAATGTTCATTGTTTCTATTAGTTTTCATTTGTTGAAGATATCATATTAAACTATGTAATAGAGACTAAATCATGATCTATATTCACACCTATCTCAATTATATATCCAAAAATAGTGTCATTGATTAATCTTCAACCACTAACTTCAAGTAAGTAGGTTAAATTAGTATATCATTATCAAGAACTAAAATATTACTTCTAAATAATGTACGAGTACTTTCAGTTGACAAATTAAGTTAATTAAAAAAATTTTAAGTTATAGTTTCAATATATGTTGTGAAGAATGTACACATAGTATATAAGACATACTTTTTGTTCTCATTTTTTTTCCCTAATAACTAAGAAGATATTGACTTCATATAGTTTTAAGGGTTACAATCACCGTAATTCTTGTTTGAGTCTTCCATATTAAATACTATATTTTGGTTGAATGAATTCATACTTATGGTAGATTTCCAACAACTTAATTCAGCTATTAAAACAATTATTTATTTAATATGATTGCTAAATTTCTTCCAATGGAAATATTGTCTCGAGCTAAATAAAATATGGAAGAAAAGTCTTTAATTGCATGAAGGAAAATAAGAGGTATTTTTCAAAATGACGAAAGGGGCATCAATTTGATCCTAAATTAAGCAAAAGGGTTACTTTTGAGCCTAAGTTTTTTACCAATCGATAAGTTTAACTTTAACATTCCGAAGAGAATAATTATAACCCTAACATCTAGAAAATGTTAAATTGGACCTCACCATAATAGAAAATTTAATGTTAAATGTCAAGTTAGTACTTACCTGAAAATTTTAACATTTTTTATTTTTGTAGGCCTCAAGTATCATGTCATTGATGATGTAGCAAGACGAGACCCACATATTTTTTAAAAATTAAAAGTAGATCTTACCTTGCCACGTTAACAATAACATGATACTTATGCCTCATAAAAAATATTTAAAAATTTCATGCTAATGTTGACCTGACACTTAATAGATAAGGATAAATTTTCTGTAATAGTGAGGTCTAATTTTAATGTTTTCTAAATGTTTTTTCTAGAATGTTAGAGTTAAACTTATCGATTGTAAAAAAGTTAGGGTCAAAAGTGACCACCTTTTGCCTCCTAAATTACTCTAGTTGATGGGAATGTATAAGATGTCAAAATTTTCAAGAACCTTCTCCAATACATAAAGTGGTAAATTCTTGTGAAACTAACTATAAATCAAAATCAATTTATAACTATCAATAATATTTAATTATTTTTAAATATGTGCGCATTAAGTATCTTCAATATTAAAATTATATTATATGTCTACAAAGTTACTAGCATCCTTTTATTACATGCTAGTTTTTTTGTGTTGTAACACTTTGACGAATCATCCTATCTTTGGGTATTCTTTTATGCTTCTAGAGCTCTCATGTAATTTTTAATAAAAGTTGTGTTCGCTATCATTTTTGAAATACTTTTCACTTTGGTATATGCCGAATGAGTTAAGGGCACAACCTATTTACAAAAGTTGATAGGAGAGTATGCAATATCATATATAGATGGTGAGTATGAGCCTGCAGCATGACAGTGCCACCTTATTTAATTATTCATGGCCCCAACAAAGGACAGTTGGGGGATAGGAAAGCGGTGATGGAACTTCCTTGTAATTAAGATATTTGCAAATATAAAAACTTGTGAAAATCTGGTTAGTTATATCACATACAAGAAAATTAGTAAGAAATACCAGAATTTACTGTCATTTTTTGACAGTTGAAATTTACCGTCAATCTGGACGATGTACGTACGCTTTGAGACGAAATTTACTTTCTAGGTATAAACGCATACACTAAACATGAACAGTTGATGTCGTATGTTCAAAGCAGAAAAAGAGAAGCACGGGGGATGCTGTCATATAATTAACTATACGTTGAAAACACGGAATCTGCCATATACTTGTCGACTTAAGTGGTAAATTGAAAGTAACTGATTTTGACGAAGAACAACAAGTTTACTTTCTGGTTCACATGCCTAGACCAAAATGTTACGTGGACTAATGGTGATTGCTGCTGACCACAAAAAAAAAAAAAACAATAAAACAAAGAAATTGTTTGTTGGTGGAAGGTGGAAGGTGGAAGGAAATTTGGAGCCGAAATGTCTACCGTATTTGGATGTTTCATTTGTGGGTGCTCATTAGCCACGGTTCAGGCCCCGCCGACCAGGTGCCTGGCTATATTTTCACTTTTGTTTGCTATTAACACTGAAACTCCCAACTTTGTAGACTCCTTTTATTCCAATTCTGAGATCAGTCGTGCCATTTGCACAGCTCTATCTTTTATTCCATTAGATTGGTTGCTAGAATGTGTTCAGAGGAGAAATGGATACATCAGAAGCCTTCTCAAATTGCTTATTGCTGGAGACAACTCAAAAGTTAGGTATTGTTTCACAGTCCACAAGAAATTTCGAAATAAGATAACTGAAAACTACCAAAAGAGGCTCTTTACCTCTTGAAATTGAGCCGTGCCTATAAGACAAGACAACACAAATCTTGGTGTTAAAACTGTACAATAATGGGAAAATTATCTCAGTTTAGATCAAGCTACCTGAACTGATATAATTCTAGATGATTGCAAATGAGATGCATGGTCTGACAAAGAATTTACTCTCAGGTCAATAGTAATTTCTTTTCCAATTTTGTTTACATGTGCTATATTATATTAGCCTTAACAGTCTAGCAAATCCATCTTGTCATTTTCAATTTCATCCTCTTCATAGGGTTATTTTCTCACATAAAAAAAAAAGAAAAGAAAACGAATATAGTTCCTTCAGAATTGGCAGAAAACGTAAACATCCACGACTTGCATCCTTTCCAGAGTTGGTACCTGAAAGAGATTACCCCAGTAGAAGGAAGATCAGGAAGAATTTTATACGTGTCTGCATTCAAAATGGAATATGTATAGTCCACACCAGTGGGTTACCTGCTATGACACAAACGGTTAGACACAAATAATAATAGTTAAGAACACTAATCTTGCTTTACGGAATTATTCAAGTCATTTCTCTTTTGACATTTTCAATTATTCCACAAAAGCAGAAAGTTAATTGCATCTGTCCTAATCAAATTTGAACTTGTTGCTCACACTATATTCTAGTAAGGGAACAAGGTTTACAAGCTATAAGTGACACTCGATTTTCTATAAAGATAGGGTCCATGCCAGGATTTGCACCAGGATGATCCCATCCAAGTCACTCCCACTGTTAATTCTTCAACAGTTGACAATAAACGAGAATAACAATGTATCTGAAATCTGTTCCTTTTTCAAGATCCTGAAGAATGGAGCCCTTTATGCCATGGAAAATTATCAGTGAAATCTCTTGAAAAAATTGACAATCTATTGCTCCATCCGATATGTGATTCAGTTTTGCTTTTGTTGTCAATTCTACATTCCATAGCTTTGACAAGAGATTGGAGTTCTCACCGATATCAACAGGTTACTCATCATCCTCCAAGTTTGAGCTGCGGGAAGCAGAATGTCAAACAAGATTTCTGAGAATGTGCTGCAATAACTGAAAGTGAATAAGTACTCAAAGCTTGACTCAATCCTTAATAGATAAATGTAGAGAATCAATTGTCGTGATCATTATCTTATGTACAGATATTGCTCACATTGATTCCGCATCAGGAATCAAACTTACCTGCTAAAGCCACCTGGGCAGAAATCTCATACAACTCACTGTCATTGTTGTTTATTTCAAGATGTGTTTGAGTGGTGCTTGAATTTTCCTCACGTTCATTAATCATTGTATATCAAGACCCTGACTCTCTGATACAATGTAGAGAATAAAGATAGAGAATTAGCATAAAACTCTCTTGTGTTATTATTCATGCTATGGGGTTTACATATAAGATTTACAATGGAAAAGGAATACGTAACAAACTTCTGACAAACTACTAACAAACAAAAGAAGAGATAAGCAACAAGGATGGCATGTGAATTTACAAGTTGGAATAATGAATGTGTAAGTTGTTGTTGTGGAAATTGTATGTGGCTCTTCTGTGGACTGCTTGCGTTAAGATGTTTCTTAGGCCTTCAATGTTTTATTTGTTTGTGAACCATTGTGAACCTTGGATTCTACAAATACTCAAAAGGAATAAACTTCTTACCAGGGAATTTCAGGCTGAAACTGTGCAAAAGAAGTTTGATGGGTTCGCAATCTTGAAAAGAAGAAGGGGAGGGTTTCTTATACTTTGATGTAAGAAACGGAAAAAGAAGGAACAAAAGACTCGAGCTTTGGTTGACAATTTTCGGTTGGTAAGATTGCAAAAAGTCAATGTCTGGAAAATGCGATAAATTTTAGTTCCTGTTTCTCGAAAACACAAGGTAGGTCCAGCCTCAAGTATTCAAGGGACAATTATACTAGAATCCACATCAAGCCTTGCAGGATCTTCTCAGCCTCTTGACTCAGTCTTTCAGGATGTTCAAAACTTTAATGATAACAATTAAAATCCTAATGAAGATGAGTTTAATCATTTCTTGCACAAACTTCACATGTGATCTCAATCACACTGAGCGACAAAAGACATATCAACATAGTAATGATAGTTTAAGTAGTCCAGAATCTCTATCCAGTTTGCAATCATGGTATGAACCAATATGTGACAAATAATGCACTAGATTCTATAGGACTCATCTTTCTAGGTATTTTCTTTTACGTCTTTGTATGAAAGAGAATTTTTGTACCCATAAATCACTATTTAAGATTCCTTCTTAACATTATACAGTTTGTTTTTTCCAAGTAGCTTTGTGAAAGGTGTGTTGATTGTATTTAAAGTTGTTTTCTTTTTTAAAGTTATAATTAGTGTGTCTTTTGAGTGTTTTACTTTCCTACCCTTGCTTTGCCTATAAAAGCAAGGTTCCACTTCCATTGTAAGGCAGAAGTTGAACGTCTGATTTCAGTGATATTAATTTTTGTGTTTTCCATTCTCTCTAAGTTCTCCCTCTCCTGAAAGCTTAAGTCTTGAGTAATGTTACTATTTGTTATTACACAGAGACAAGTATGCTCTACACTTGCCTCTTCTGAGAATCTTGTGTATCAAAAAGTTTAAGATAATCTGTAATTGTATAAAATAATTTCACTATGAAATTAGAGTTTAATGGAGAAAGAGTGTAGACACCGTTGCGACTATTATTTTTAAGGGGAAAACAGTTGTGAGAGTGTAAGGTTTATAAGAGGAAAGCTGAGAGTTGTGTGCCCATGGAGAGAAGGGCTTTGTGTCTTGCCCATCATGCCTGGAGCTTACTGATAGTCACTAGGTTCCCATATTGTTCCACAATAGTCTACCAAACACTGCAGTAGTCTACAATCAGAATTTGGTTAGTCGATAGTCTGCTCAAAGGTCTTGTTTTAGCTAGTTGATTGTCGTACTTTTCTTGTGTTCCCTTCGGGGTCCCTGTGTTAGTATCAGAGCCACCAGGTTTTAGCCTGAGCCTCCTAAAAGGATCCTTGAAAGGAAGTGAGCATCAAATCACTTATACAACCACCAAGCTCCACTTACGCAACTTTGACGCAATGGTCTACGAGTTCCATTCCCAAATTGCATAACTGGGATTCAAATTGTGACGTGGGGCAACCTAGGCCAAAACCTAGTAGCTCTGATACCACTGAGCCCCCCAAAAGGATCCTTAAAGGGGAGTGAGCACCAATTCACTTACACAATGTTCTGTGCTACTGCATTTGATGTCTGCCAGTTAGGAACTTCATCAAAAGGATTTGAGACAAGTGTTTCTTATGAAGTAATTCCTATGCCTCAAATATAAGGGTCCACGATGATGACTTACATATACTGGATATCTATTAGATTTAAAATAATAGATAGGAGGGCTACCTAACATTACTAGATGATCTATCATCTGCAAAATCGTGCTTTGGAGCTTAAATTTCTAAATTCTACTTCGAATGCTCTTTATATGGTTGCTGATCGTTCCAATGATTAGACTACTATCATCTACATTGATCTAAGAGGTTATAAGTCATCAAAGTTATTCTTTCAGCTTCTCTCTCTCTTTTCTTTTTCCATTCAACGATTTTGAAATGTAAAAAATGTTAGGTAAAAATATATTTTAGTATTTAAGTTTTAATCAAAAATTAATTTTTTAATTGACTATTATAAATTAAAAAGGGTTAATTATATAAAAAAGCCCAAATTTTCATCAAATTTACAATTATAGCCCAAACTTTTAATTTTTTTTAACTCTGACATGAACTTCAAAAAGTAGAAATAAAATGTTCAAACTTTCAATTTTTTTAAATTCTAGCCTAACATTAGTGTTTCTATTAAGTTTAAAAATGACCTAAATCAGATCAACCTTACTAATTTAGTATGCTATAATGTGAGAGTAGTTTAGGGCGTCAGAAGAACAAACAAAAAATAAATGGTTGAGGGCATCGGGAGAATAACAAATAACGTCGGGGTATAATTGAAGAAAATTGAAAGTTTGAACATTTATTATCACTTTTTAAATTTTGTGCTAGAATTGAAAAAAATTGAAAGTTTAGGCATTTTATTGTTACTTTTTAAAGTTCAAGTTATAATTAAAAATTTGACAAAAGTTTGGTTTTTTTAGCAACTAACCCAATTAAAAATATAAACGTCACTATAATTTAAGTAATTTAATGATCTTTAAAATTCTTTTAGTTTCATTTTTTTGGAAATACTCATTCTCTTAAACTTCAGATAAAAAATAAAGACAAAATACTTACAGTATGAATATCATATATAACCTAATCAAATGTCACTATAGTAACCCGACTCAACTCTTAAACCTAACTCCAATAAATTAAATTCTATTATAATGAATAATTTAATATAATTATAATAAATTAGTAGTTTGCGTAGTATTAGTTCGATTCGAGTTTAAGAGCTAAGTTGAATCATCATGTAAACAATATTTGATTAGTCCACTTCTAATGGAGTTTAAGAGTTGGCATGAATCATCACGTCAGCAACATCTGATTAGTCTACATCCAAAGTTCATACTAAGTGTATTTCATCATTAATTTTTAATAAAAGTTTAAGAGAATTAATTTTTATGAAAATTAAAAAAGCAAAAGGAGTTTTTCAAATATTTTAAATACCGAGAAGTTTTTTAAGGTTTCCTAAACTATACAGGAGATCTATATCTTTTATTTACTATCAAACTAACATATTCACTAATTTCAATTATAATTTTATTAGTCAAAGTTTATTAGACTTTTTTTTTTAATTGGAGGCTATCTATTGTAAAAACTGTTGTTTTAGACTTTAAATAGATCACAGCGACAATTAAGGTTTCGTGCTTATGGTAGGAAGTAATTCTTTCATTGAAAGCAAAAGGTGTTACGAAAGCTTAAGTTAAGAGAATTTTAATAAAAATTAGTAGTTCATTTATTTATGAGTCAACTAAATTGATACTTATAATGAGAAGGATTTATTTAACATTATATTGTGATCAAACCTAAATTTTGATTAAAAACTTCAGAATAAAAATATATCTCATTTCAAAATATAAATTCTTTCATTTTAAAATGAATATTGAACTAAGAAAAAAAACTTGAGAATTTACAAAAGATAGTAAGGAGAATAGCTTATAAAAGCTGAAACCAGAAAAATAATAAGCTAAAGTTCCATTTAACCTCTAAGAACAACTAACCATAACTAAGAATATAAGAAAATAAGTCATAAGAGAAGGAAGTTATGCTTATGCTTATGCAAGTAGTAAGCAACTATTAACTTAAGTTACTATTTCTATAAGGATTTTATTCAAGTTCCATTTAGGTCTAGATTGAATACTTGCTCCATCATCATTTTTAAAAACCACAATTGTTTCTTTAATCCAATACAAAGTTTTAGATATAAAACTAGAGATATCAAGGGATTTTTCTTAGGGGCTGTTTGGTTCTACTTCTGTTTTTCTGTTGTTGTTTTTGGTTTTTGTTTCTTGTTTTTGGTTTCTGTTATTTTTCTTAAAAAACAAAAACCTGTTTGGTTGAGATTTATAATATAAAAACTGAAAACAAAAACCTATTTGGTTGAGATTTGTAATAAAAAACTAAAAACAAAAACATTTTTGGTTTTATCATCCTGTTTCTATTTTTTGTAATTATACTCTTATGTGTAATAATTATAATATAATACAATATATTTTTAAATTAATTAATTATCATTGTAGCTAAAATTAGAATATATGTAAATCAAATATTATTAAAAACTTACACATTCATTGTATATAATAAAATTACATAAATTAGAAATTATATTAAGTCATTCTAATGAAAGATGTCCATCATACTATAATTCTTGAAAAAAAACATAATAGTACTATCTTACAAAAAGAAACATAAATTAAATAGAAATAATATAATCACTCCACATTTGCCTGGCAATTTCATCTCGCTTCCAAGACATACCTCGAAGTTGTGCTGGAGTGATATTATACTCTACTTGAGAACTTACATCTTCATTTGCACTTTCTCCAATTTGTTCTGCATTTTCAGCACAACTATCAAATAATTCATCGCTTTGTCCAAAAGTTCTAATATAGTTGTTTATAACACAACAAGCAATAACGATGTATTTTTGTTTTTTCATATCATAACTCGGCATGTTTTTAAGTACAGGAAATCTTGCTTTTAGAATGCCAAAATATCTTTCAATAACATTTCTCAATGACGAATGCCTGTAGTTAAACAATTCCTGTGGACCTTGAGATCTTCCTCTACCTCTACAATCTCGCAAATGATATCTTTCACCTCAGTATGGTGAAAGAAATCCAGGCATATTAGTATAGTCAGAATCAACCAAATAGTACTTGCCTAACATATAAAGAACATAATATTGACAACAAAAATATTAAAAATGAATCATAATTACTATGTTTATTTAAAATAATATATTACCTTGTGGAGGCATAGGAA
>JANZXR010000005.1:26162593-26173294 GCA_027575705.1 Erythroxylum echinodendron
TTCTTAAGATTCTTTACAGGATCTTGCTCATCTTCATATGTAGCATCTATGGCTCCAAAGCACTCATAGGATTCAAGGAGGGCTTGCATCTGTAATTTCCAGATTGCAAAATCCTCCTTTCCAGTGAATATGTCCATCTCCTTTCCCACCATCTTGTAGGATCTTTGTAAAGACTTTGTGTTTGATCTTTCTTTGATCGATTCTTGGCTGGTGAATGTAGGCAGAAACTTTAAAATGGCTCTGATACCATCTGTTAGAAATTTTTGTATTATTTCTGTATAATACTTTCTGATCTGACAATGATTTGCTTGGACTTGATTTTGCAGAGATGGAAGACTTACAAGAAAAGTAAAGAAGACACACAATTTACTTGGCTCGATAGCACAAAGCTATCTATGTCCAAGGGTCGAAACTCACACACCAGATTTTACTAATGTCAAGAAAGAAGGCATACAAGAGATTGAGCATTTTTTCCCTGTAAGAGTTTCTCACAAACTCCCTAGTACCTTTATGATAGGTACTCTAGCACTCTCACTATACTTGAATCAGAAAATGTAAACTTAGTAGGTTTGTTAGTGTATTATGTTACGTCTGAATGCTTGAGGCTTGGCTATTTATAATTGTTATAGTTGATCTGCTGCCTTCGGATGTATTGGACTGAGATGCTTGCATTGTCCACGTGACTTTAATTAAAGACTATCTTTAATTATCTTGTTCTTTCTCACAAGCCTTTGACTGGGTCCTTGAATGTACACACCTATCAGACCATGTTTTCATTTAAAATGAAATGCTGCATTTTTGACTTGAGTTCTGCTTCTGTGCCTTTATCATGTGCTGTCCACGTGCATAAGTTATGTCTTGTCTTATGCTATGCGTTTTACTCATTCAACAGGTTAACTCAGCAGACTGCCTTAAATTTTTCTTCTCTTCTTCGAAGTCTCCAGCGTTATCTTCTTCCTTTTTGCTTCAACTCTTCATCTGTAACCTTAATCTTTAGTGTTTCAGTGTAGTTTTATGAAGAATCTTTGTGTTTTCTTCACAGTAATGATCAATCTTTGTGGAAAGTCAGAAAAGAAAGCGGAGCATCAACATGAAACTGAGATTAAAATGGAAAGAAATAACTTACAGTTACAGTTTCAACAGAATAATAACCACGATCTACATAATCTCCCATGAACAAATAATTTGTATTTGGACACTACTATAGATACAACAAAGGATAGACAATGAACGTTTAGTTTTTGGATAAAATCAACTCCTATCTAAACTATGCAAAGGACAGATACTACATAAAATTGTATATTGCAACAATCAGGAAATACCTTTCCTCCAATACGAAATAGCTCAGCGAGATCATGGAATTGATCGTGGATATCACCACAGATTGTAACAGGGCTTTAAACAGGCTGCATTAGTCAAGTAATATAGATCTATTATCATCGAAGATTTATGGCATAAAGTAAAATCAAATCAGGGATGATAATCTGAGCACCACCTAAAATAGAAATCATAAAAACCAACACTATCAAATAAGCCCAAAAAATCCAGATTAAAACCAAAATTTAATCCAAACACCTATGTTAGCAGTGCAAAATTGTATGAGCATTCAAAGAACAAATTTAACCATACAGACTAGTATTTCTCTGGTATAGCAGAAAACTTTAACTAGCAAAAGTTTTCTGAGAAGCTCTTAGCTCACCTTCCAACCTTTCACCCAAAAAATGATTGCATACTCATATACATAACTAAAAGGGATAGGGGAAGGGCATGTAAAACAATGACAGAGGGAGTACCTGAATGTTACTCTCGTCCATCAATATCTCCTTAGCCTTCTCACACAAGCCCCTTACCTATATCAAGAAAAATCATCATTACCTCAATATCTTGGATAATGTATCATGTAAAGGACATTCTATTATATCAGGCTCATGGCAAGGTATTACAAAGCACAAAGCAATACTCTAACAACCCCACTACTCATAGCCTTTACTTGTTAAACAACAAACTAAATGATATTGCAACTATACCATTACAGGCATCCCTTTAAAAAATCACATACTTCAATATCTTAATATCAACCTTTAAATTAGCATAACAGATCCATGATATAAAAGAAATCAGTATTACTCAGTTTTTCCAGGATCACATTGTACAGAAAAAAATCAAAAATCAAACAAAGCAAAAGTTCCAAGCCAAGAGTAAAGTCTGGAGATCTTAGGAGAGTATTTACAAGCTATAAATTTTCTCATAAAACCGACATTCACTTAGTTAAGGTACCTACATTCAAATTCTTGAGTTTTTATAAAAGATCAAACCTTTTAAATACCCTTACATTGGTTGAAAATTTGAATTACAAAATCACACTCCAAAAGACAATCAACCATTTAAAGTCACACCCATTAACGAATCTGATTCAGTTTCACAAACTAAGATTCCCTAACCCCACAAATCTGTCTCCAAACGAACAGATGTTGTCCCTGAGATGAAACAAAAATAAAAAATTCAAACTTTCCCTCCGATTTGGTCGATCCAAAAACCCCAATAAATATTACAATAAGAGCTCATATCGAAAAACACAATAAAGTAGAAGTGAAATGTGAAATATTTATATTGCATAGATAACATTTAACATATATATCAATTATAATTGAAATTAAAATAAAAATGAAAAACATGGAATTCCATTTAATGGAACATATGCTCAAATCACACTCACCCAATTTTTGTTTAGTACAAAATCCTTATCACTAAAAGAAGTTTCATCATCACTATTATTTAAATTCGTTGCACTAAATGATATGTCAATACTTTCTCATCTAAGATTATCTTCCAAGTCATTATCATTTATCAAACTTGATTCCTCAAAAACTCAATTTATAAAAGATCGATATGGTAAAAATAAATTAAATCTATAGAACTACTTGTTTTATTAAGATTCATAGTAAACAAATAAAATAAAATAATTAAGAAATTGCATTCAACTTAATAATGATAATAACTTACCTTTCTCGAAGCTTTAAGTTATATCAAATAAAGACTAAATCGTTCAATATTTTTGTATTCTAATTTATTTCTTGTCTTAGAATAGATGAATTCAAAGATGTCCCAATTGTTTTCACACCCAGTTGCACTCACACATTGACTTATAATTCGAATTATAAACTTTTACAATTATAGAACACCACTTCCGAGTTAGTCTTACCAAGCAACTATAAAAACAACAAAAATAACCTTATAAAAAATATAGTGATGATTAATTTTGAACAAATAACAAAAGTGAAGAAAATATATACACAAATTATGTTGGTCTTTTTAATGAATTACAATGGGCATCCCAAAATCATTTCACACATCCTTATATGCCTCCATTTATGAATTGAGGAGATCTTACATATCTTATATGCAACAATTGTTGTGATAGTTGAAAGTATTCTCCCATTAACTTTAGCTTTCTTAGTAAAATTTGGTCTAAAATAGATACAAAGGTTTAAAATTTTCCTAGTAGAAAAGAACAAAGAGTAAAATTGTCTTTCTTATCTTTTATTAATGACTGAAAGATAAGGTGTATAGAAAAAACATATTTTTTAGATTGACCTTAATTCCTTCCTTCGCCTTCTTCATGGCATCATAAAAATAATTGATTTTACCTTCTCATCACTATCAACTAAACGTAATACTCTTACCAAAGGCTCAAAAACATAGATAACAATTTGACATTGAGACCAAAATTCAAAATCTTCAATTATAATTCTAGAAACCTCCATGCCAACATTAGACCCGACATATTAAGATGCAACCCACTTATCACTTGTAAATATTTGTCTTAGATCCTTATTAATCAGAACAAAAAAATGAAGTGATAAAAAATTAGTTATAAATTTTGTAATAGTAGGATGAGACAAATTCCTATTATTAGTGAAACTATTTCTCATTAAATTCAGAACCTATGTATGATTATAAATGAACTTGGTCACTTTCTTTACTTTCTACACAATTTCATTAATGAAATGAAAGTATCTAATATCTTTTATATTTTCCAACATCATATCAATGTAATGTGTAGCACAAGGAGTCAAATTAAAGAGTTATACCTATTTTTCAACCTTTTCCAATTGCTTTATAAGCAAAATGATTATCAGTGATGAACTATATGATATTTTAGGCCCAACTTCATTCACAACTTCATATAATATCTCAAGAAGAGTACTATCATTTTTAATTAAGTCAAATGCATTAATAGAGTTCAAAAACATCGTCCCCTTGTCAAAATAAATAAAAATTTTGATAATACGCTCATGTCTTTTATTTTTCCAATCATTACATATGATTGAATACCTATAAGTTTTCTAAGTCATTTTTTTCATCCAAATATATTTTTATTTCACAAATAAAGCTACTTAGAAGGCTACCTTTGTAGTCATCAATTGAAGGAGATTTATAATCTTGGACCATAAAGAGTAATATCATCCACTTTAGGCTAGTAATAATAAGACTGAGCAACATTTAATAATACATTTGCACCATACCATCATTTAGTCATTGTCATATTCACATTATGAGCTACTTCCGTAAATTTTAAGGCATTACAAAATGAAGTTTGAATTTAACGAGTTGTTTGTGGAACAAAATTGTTAGAAATTTGTTTTCTTTTCTTTTTAATATCAAATGTAGCAATCCCTACTTATTGGGTAAGAATATCACCTTTAACATTACCAGTATAATCATGACCACCACAAAAAAGCTTCTACTACTAATTTCTTAGTTCAGCCTTTACCTTTTATCTTTCTCATCGTATAATCTACAAGAAAAGTTTTTATTTGTTATTTCACGTTATGAATAACTTTCTTACAAGGCTCCATATCATTTTTTGTCCCAGCTAAATGCTTCTTTAATATGATGATTCTTCCACCTTTCAAATGTTTGTTGCAATACTTCAAATTCAATAGGCCGAGCTTCTAAAGTTGTGATAAATGTGAATTATATCATACTTTAGGGCTTAGTTTGATATGTATTTAATGGTTAATTCAATCATTTAGTATGTTTTTAGGTTAGAATTGAGTTAGTTTCTTAATTATTGATCTTTTAAGTGTTTTATAGGTTAGTACAAGTCTTTGAGCTTAATTATTATATTTTTGAGGTACCTTGATGTGTTTGTTAGTGTTTCAGGGTCAACATCGAAGAACGGAGAAGTTTCAGAAACACTAGGGTGAAAACAACAGCCCACGATCGTGACAGAAGCATTGGAGTCAGCTTATGACCGTGGCCCATAAGCCACGATCGTGACAAAAGCCCAGGATATGGCCTACAATCATGGCCTGCTTGCCACAATTGTGACAGAAGGCTCAAATGTGGCCACGATTGTGGCAGCAGGGCCACGATCGTGACCTGCATTAGGCAGATGCGTAGACACTTAAAAACGTTAAGTTTCGAGGGATTTTTTGGACCTTTTAGACTCCAAAGAGCCCCTAGGGCTGCTCAGAACACAAAAGGTATTTAAAGAATAAGACAAAGAAGAGGAGAGAGCTTTAACTTCAGCCATTTTCGGAGAAACCCTATAGAGAACTATCAAGAGATAAAGAAAGAGAAGAAGGAAGAGAGAAAAATAGTAGACGTTGAATCGACGTATTTTCTAGATCAACAGTTTCCTGACGTCGCTGCCTCCCGTTGTCCATCGATTTCGTATTTCTTATTGATTTCAATTTTATTATTGTATATAATTAGAATAGTAGCTAATGATATTCTAAACTCACCTTTGGGGTTTTATCTTTGATTTAATGAAATTTGATTGTTTACATTTTCTGGATTTTTTGTGATTTAATTTCTACAATTGCATGATTTGGTGATAAATTGAGAGGGTGAATCGAGTGAAAAATAATTAAATTGGGCTAGTGAGAGTTAGGTGATTTAATAGAACAAGAATTAAATCAAATTGGTAAAATTGTGCGAAGAGAGATCATGCGATAGTTTTCGATAGTTTATTAGACAACTTCAGATCTAATTAGGGTTTCAGATAGGTTGTTAATAGAGAAATTTCAACTTCCATAATCTGGTTAGGGTTTATAAATTAGGGTTAATGGTTATAACTTGAGAGAGAGTAATCAACCTTAAGATTGTCTAGAACCAATAATCCAATAATTCATAATTGATTAGGTTAGTGTTAAAGATAAGTAAAATTCCCTTTCTCTCAATTAGTAGTTCCCTAGGTTGATTCTTGAGTGTGTGTTGCAACTGCTAATTTATTAATACTTTCATGATTGATTCTTGAATTGATTTGCTTGATTGAATTGCATTCTTGTTTTAGTTTCGTTACATTTAAATTTCTGCGATTTGCTTTAGCCTTAGATTTTAGGATTAGATTATCCCTCCTAGTGAGATCGACACCTTAGGTACTACACGAACGACCTATGCACTTGTGAATTATTGAAGTTAATCAATTAAAACTTACACACATCAAAGAACCATGATCAAGTTTTTAACGCCATTGTCGGGGAGATGATTAGTTTAATTCTATAGTTTAAGGCATTTAGTTAGCTTTTAATTTTTGTTTTCGTTCTTTTTTTTAATTTTTGTTTTCGTTCTTTCTTTCTATTTAAGAAATCGTGCTCTTATATAAACATAGGAGTCACGAGAAGATCAAGTCGCACAACTGAAACTTTATATTTAGACATAACTCGATTAGAATGATTTATTAGGAAAGCTTAGCGTGAAGAAGAAGAGGAAATCGTAAAAGCAACAATGGTCGAGGAATTTTAGCAAGATTTGGACCACGAAGCAAACCAAGGACATCAACAATGGACCCTTATGGCTTGATATCATTCCCTCAATCTAACCAATGTCATGACTTAGGATCAGCTAGTTTATGCCTTTTTAGATAAGGATTTTCCCTTGAACAAGACTACGAAGATCATTAAGGAGATTAGTAACTTCCAGCAAAGTGATGGGGAATCGATCTATGAAGCGTGAGAATGATACAAGGATTTGCAATGGAAATGCCTACACTATAACTTACCAAGGAATTCTTGTCGTAAACATTCTACAATGGAGTAACCCCACATACAAGAGGCACAATTGATGTAGCTTTAGGAGGGTCACTAATGAGAAAGACGGTAGATGAAGAGAAAGAGCTGATAGAGGACATAGCGAGTAATAGCTACTTATGGACGAATAAGCGGAGTAGACAAGCCACTACTTTCAAGAACAAAAAGGAATTATGGCTGTTGATAAAATGATAGAGATGCAAGCTAAAATTGACAACCTAACTTGACAACTCAACAACATAAAGGCTTCATCCTCAGATTCAATGAAAGCCATACAACTTAAGTGTGAACTTTGTGGACAAATAGACCATGATACGGTGGACTGTTTCTTAGTGAAGAAAGCAATCAAGAGCAAGTGAATTATATGGGAGCTTAATATGGACGAGGAGGGGGAAACAATCCCTACTCTAACACTTATAACCCTGGGTGTAAGAATCACCCTAACTTTTCGTGGATAAACAATGTTGGAGGATGAACTCAAAGATAATCAGGCTTCCAATAAGATAAACAAAGCTCAATAGAATCCAAGTTGGATAAGATTTTAGATAAAATTGGAGGCATGGAGGATGCATATAAGGGGCTTGAAAGCAAATTCGAACAAGTCACTAAGAACTATGCCTCTTCAATACACAATCTGTAAGTCTAATTAAGTCAACTAGGGAGGCAATTTATACTCGGAATGTAGGAACCCTTCTAAGCAATATCGAGTCTAAACCAAAGGAACGAATCATGGCCATTACTCAAACCCAAGAAAAGAAACACAAACATGCAAAAGAATAAGGAGACAAGGGAGAAGGACAAGCAATCATGGAATTCCTTCCAAGTGAGCTCGTACTCAAGCCAATCGAGGAACCTTGACCTAAATTTTTGTACCCTATTCTAGCTCAACAAAAATCAATTGTAAGTAGGGTGATGAGGAATTCTAGGGAGGTTGAATTAAACAAGGTTTAAGACATAGCGAAACATCTACAACTAAAGGAATCAAATAAGCAAAAGGTTAAGGAGAGCATAGCAGAAGAAAACCCTAACATAGTATAGAAGAAAGAAGACCCAGGGGATTTTTACATTCCTTGAAGTATCAATCGAATCCAAATAGACAGGGCATTCGTAGATTTTGGAGCAAGTATCAATATGATACCCTTTACCTTTAGTCAAAAATTGGGGTTAGGAGAGTTAGAGCATACAAAGATGCTAGTGAAGACAATAGATAGAATAATTCATCGACCGAAAGGGATTATTAAGGATGTGCAAGTAGAATTGATAAATTTACCTTTTCCACATATTTCTATATATTGGATATTGAAGAAGATGTGAAAACCCCTATAGTCCTTGGACGACCATTCTTGGCTATTGTCCGCTCTATAATTGACGTTGATAGGGGTGAACTAAGTCTGAGGGTCAACAAGCATCAAATAACCTTCAAAGTGTCAAAAAGGCAAAGGTTATCGTTTACCTTTAACTAATATCAAGGAAACCGAACCTCAAGGACAATGGGAAGATATTAAGGATCTTGAAAATGCATCTAGAAAGAAGCAATCGCGAAGAAGAAGGTGAAGAAAGGTGAATCATAAGGAGAGTGGAATCCAGGGCATGGTAGCTCATGTGCAAATTGTAAGATCGATGACTGTGATACCATTGCACAATTCATTCGAACCACCTTGAGCACAAAAAGCGCATCAAGCTACCAACATTAAAAGAAGCACTGTATAGGAGGCAACCTATGGACTATTAAATTGATGTCATTTCCCTTAATTTTTAGATAGTTGAATTCCATAGTTAGATTATTTCGTTTCTAAATAAAATTAGGAAGGCGGAGGACTTCAGCATGAATTTGATGATTGAGGAAGTAAGAAAAGAGAGGAAAAAGGACCATAAAAAGTTAAGAATTGATTTTGGAATAGTGGAAATGAACAAAAGAAAAGAAAAAAATTAAAAATTGGTGAAAAATTGTAGGCTAGGCCACAATTGTGGCCGACGGCAGGGTAAGGAGGGGAGACGAGAATTTCAGACTCATTTTTTTACCATTTTTCCCTATTTGCACCTATATATTCATTTCTAACTTCAATTTTTCACTCATTTTCATTTTTACTTTATTTCTTTAAGCTTAGAACCTTATAACACTCTCATTGCTCTCTACCCAAATTTTAAAACTTTAGTCTCTTCCAACTTATACCTACTGACAAGCTAGTATGCCACGTATTAAGCAATCAGCAAAGCGGGATCAATCATCTGGATGAAACCAAGTTGCGAAACGAGGGATAAAGAACAGGGCAGTAGACTTTAGAGCACCATTCCTAATCTACACAGAGGAGGAAGGTATTTGTTTCTAATCCCTCAATTCTAAACAAATTGTAGTCCCAAAATATTTTGATTTTGATATGCTTGATAGGCTAAAACTATGCGATAGGGTAGAAAACTTAGCAGAAAGAATTCAATGGGCGAAATTCATACACTTCCAGTTTCTTATCTACCAGGAGCTCACTCTAGAATTCTTTACTTCCCTTTCCTACAAACTTAGGAACCTTAAAGAAATGTGGTTTAGGTTGCAGGGGTGAGCTCATGAACTGAACATCAAAATTATGTGCGATATGTGTGGGTTTTGTGAATCTTTCATTATCGATCGACACGATGATTTTTATCTTTCTCGCTATTGGAATGAACTTACTGGGTTAGAGCAATTCAATGCCAAAATTGCCCACACCAACAACGTAAGGACCCATGAGCACTTGTTATTGTACAAATTCATGTGTCAATTGGTTTGTGATAAGGAACTCTTCATGTTGTCGTGCATAGATCATAACATTCTAGTGCTCACCTCCATACATGTGCTAAACGCTATTGTTTTGACTCTGCACAAGAGAAGAAACAATTTAAATATGAGGTACTTAGTTTTCACCATTGCCAAGTATTATGGTGTGGATTGTAGTGGCCTTTTAAGAAGATAGGAATTGTCTATTGATTTTGGGTAGGCCCTTTATCCACTTTTACCAAAACATCTTCTACTACCTTAAATGGCCTCTTAATGGATTGATCCGTAAGTTAGATAAGCATGGATGTTGTCTTGATATCTCCTAGTTGCAATTTCCTAAAAATAGACAAAGGCATCAAGTTAATACTGGCACCTCATTCATATAAGCATTTAGAAAATTCAAAACCACCAACAACACATGGAATAATAAAACTCTCTAGATTTTGTAGTTTTGAAGGCATTGTGCTTGTAATTATCGAACTACAGTTCTCCATCGAGGTCACTGTCTGATTTTCCTCCCAAGTGCGTTTGTGTGTCAATATATCCGTGAGAAACTTTGCATAATTAGGCATACACTCCAATGCGTTCACCAAAGATAATTAATTTGAAGTTTCTTCAACTACTTCAAGAATTTGGAGAATTGAGTGTCACTTGATGTTGCCTCACCCTCTGCGGATATGGAATCTTAGGCTTGTAAGGTGGTGGTGGTACATACGGCTTCTCTTCTTCTTTCTCTTCTACATTTTCCTTTTATTAGCTATCTTGTTGAACACTTGGCTCCTCCAATTGCTTGCCACTCCTAAGTGTGATTACCTAGTGTTGTTCCTTCGGATTTGATACACCCCATTACCCTAGGGTACGCACCGGAACGCCCATAGGTCATTCCGACACATATCCTAAGATAACGGAGCGCTA
>JANZXR010000005.1:26173394-26205749 GCA_027575705.1 Erythroxylum echinodendron
GGGACAATGTCATGTATGCATGTACAATAATTACATGTGCAAAAATTCACTATTTACTATGCATGTGCATATATGAATGCATGCATAGGTCATTATACATTTATATACTCCTAAACATGGCAATTTACCAATATACCCTTCCTATTGGTGAGGGGATGTTACACAATCAGTGGCCAAAAACTGGCCAGGCTGGGCTGGAATTGCCATCCTTAAAAATGGTTGTTACAAAATGTTTAACACCATGATTTTAAAACAAAAATTATGTCCAATTAAAAAGTCACGCACAATCGTGACAAATAATTTTTATATATTTTCTATTTTAAAATAATAAAGTTTTAATAAAAGTTTTATTATTTTATTATTAGTTATATACAATTTAATATTAATTATATTATTATTAATTATTTAAAAAAATTTATTCTATTATATGTGATTTATATTTAAAAATTATTTATTTATATAGAAATATATTCAAATAATTAAAGAATAATTTTTTATATATTTTCTATTTTCATTAATAAAAATTTTATTAAATTTTATTATTTTATTATTAATTATTTTTATTAATAATATAAAAATATTATTATTAGGATAAGGAGAAATAATATAAAAATATTATTAATTATATACAAGGGGTTAGGGTTAGAAGAAATAATTGGTATTAAGAAAAATTATTGAAGGTATATTAAGTAGTATGTATTTATTAGTTTACGTTTCATTCTAAACCCCTCAAATCAGAGGTCTCATATCTTCACTGTTGAGGATGGAATGGAACGTAATATGATTACCTCCGCTTTCATCTCATTCTATTATGAAACCCTCAACTAAACGATGGAAGTGTGTTACGTTACATTCCATTCCATTTCAAACCTTCCAACCAAATAGACCATAAACTAAAATGACATCATTTTACTTCATTAGAAACGAAAATTTGTGTTGTTTATAAAGCAAAAGGACGTGGTTTAAATTTTGAAATCTGTCGGACCTTGGGCAAGCCTCGGGTTGTTTCAAGCCATAATAGTGAAAATTCTTCAAGCCTCAAGTGGGGCTCGAGCTCAGTGGTTTTAGTCTGAACCTGACCCAAAGCCTAACAAATTTTTACTATTACGGCGTAAAACGAACTTGCCAGTGCACTCACTTTTATATAGTTGGTTATTAGCATTAAATAGGCCTAATTTCTAGAATTTTTAATGAGGGAGAGAGAGTATTTTATAGGAAACGAGAAATGAAGAACGTAAATAAACGTTAGGAGGTCATGCTCAATGTAAATGTTTGATGCGCATGTAATGTTTTTCAAGTATCTCCATTCTAGAATAGTAATATTCTTTATACCATCCTAGGAGAAGAAAGGGACTCCATGTGTATACTCTCGACTCCTTAGTAAGTTTTTGAATATAACATGTAATTTCCAACTTCTAACCCCAACATTACTTTCAATATCCTTTTTAGAGTATAATGTGGAATTTCATAAATTCCTTCTGTCAAGATGTTGAGCAAATTTGCATTGTAGACAAGTGATTTGGATCTTTGTATATAGTACCTTAAATCCTAGTTCTTCCATAAAGACTATTTATTAATAAACAATGTTGTTTTCTGAGAGGAATCCATTATGTGGCTGCTTTAATTTTTTATGATGTAATCAAATACTTCTAGAGTAATTGCCAGAATTGCTCCTGTTTTTCATTTTAGAGTTGATATTTGGAAAGAGGTGTTGAGGCATATAGTGGATAGTAGAGAGTATAAAAGGATTAATGTAATTAAGAGGCCCAAAAAGGCGGAGTTGGTGGTGGGGTTATGGGAGTTGGTTGAAGAGGTAGGTCGATAGTTAAGGGATTATTTCTCGGTGGATATGATGAAGAAGACAATCTTTCGGGATTAGAGTGGTGGAGAAGATGATTTTTCTTTTGTTTAGATTACAGTTATATTTCCTAAAAATTAATTAAATAATTCATATTATCGAAATTAACGGTAGTCACTAACGATAATTAATGTTGGACTATATTTGATAATATATGGTAAGAGCTTTTGTGTTAAATTACTAAAATAGAGTTCAATTTTTAATAATTTATTATTTAAAATATCAAAATTTTCAAGAAGATACGATGAATTATGAAGTAAAATTTAAAGAGTAAATGTAAACTAAAGACTATTTGACATATTCACTACAAAAGTTTAGAGTAATATGACAGAAGTTTGTAATTTTTAAACATTTTAAAATAATTAATATATTTTTAAAAATTCTAATAAAAGCACAAGAGAAGTACGTCTTTTATGCCTTGCCTTCGGTTTATAGAAGTTCTCGTCTTTTTTTCTTCCGGATCCAGTCTTTCTCTCTGATGCTGTCCATTTTTATGCTCTACGGGCAACTTATGAATCCACCCACGACACGAGTGACAGCCATGTTTATTTCGAATCTACTTGTCTACTAGGGATCACGAAAGCTTTAAAGAATTCTTATCGAGTTTCTGTTTAGTTCTTGGTCTTCCTACTCTTCAAGTTTTCCTCTCAAGTTCTATTTTTTTTATTTTTGATGGACATTTTACCTTACTCCAGTTTTTATAAAATATGATATTCTTAAACTTCCATTATTATTTATTTTTCCAATGCTTAAAACGCTACAAACAGCGCAAGACTTGTAACGCATGAAAAGTCCATGATAACACATCAACCCCGAAACTTGAGAGTTTACACGCAGGTTATTTAAATGTTACCTTGTCACCAAAGCACAGTTAAGCGTGAAGCTTTGTTCTTACCAAAGGCCAGCCACTGACACTTTTAGCCACTTCAAACCGATGTCCAAAAATAATTCCACGATTAGTTTACCCTTTGCATGTTACTTTTTTAACGGATTCTTTACCACTTTCAAAAGTTAAAAGCCTTATTCACAGTGTAAATCCATTCCCCTTACGATTAACCTTTATAGTATCCACCAAACCAAGAACGTTACATTTCACTGTCCTTTTTACCTAATGCCACCAATCAAGAATAACGAAGCACGAAAAAATGGTAGCAACTCTCAAACATTGACCCATGCAAAAAAAACTAAGAGATCAAAATTTTGTCCTTTTCAATGAACTTGACAGATTATGAGCTAATGAACGCTCATTGCCAAACGCGACTCGCGAGGATGGTGCATGGATCATCATTTACCTCATTCTATATCAATATCTAATATATCTGTGCTGATTTATGTACACTGGCCAGTGCAAAAGAAAATGTAAGACAAATGAAGGAACTTTCACTCCTACATATGATACGATTCATACCAATCCATCAAAATACAGCAGATAGCATCCAGAGTTACCAGATGGGGCACCATTGGACATGATTTGGCTACAGAAGGGATTTCCAATGTCTAAAAAGTAAAAACGAACATGGCCAATGAAAGGTAAAGGGAAAAGAAGGTCGAGTAATTGTGAACCTCACCAGTAAACACAAACTCAATTCACTAAAATAATCCATTTTCATTAGGCAACTATATATGCGACGCGAACTGCAATTGCAGAGAATTTTCACCACCTTGACCTTCAAGCCAGTTGCTTGCAGCATATTTGGCACATGGTGCCACTCATTATTAAGCTAGCTGCAAAGTTGATCATGGACATTTCTCATGGAATGGTGATGGCCCTATAAACTATTGCCACATACTTTGTGGTCCAGTGGTCATAGCTCGAGCCTCAGCAAGCGAAACAGCCATGGCCAGCATCATCTGCTCCTCAAAACTCTCAGGAACAATCGGTGCTCGGATATCAACCAAGCTGCCTCCAATCTCATCCAGTGGTGGAGGAGGGGGCGGTAATAATGGAGAAATTCTACCATCATCTGTTGTGTCAGAACCTGCATAACTGGTCCCTGCTTCAGCAGTATCTGAACCCCGATCTGCACACCATTCCCCACACTCTGGTGATTCACTGCACACAGATGTAGAGCTCTCTGCAGGAGGGCAATTTTCTGTATCATGATCCAACCTATTATAGAAGTTATCTGTCCCTGAAATCATACTAAATGTGGAGACATTTCCAGTATTGTGTGCAGAAGATTCGTTGCCTATCTGTTGGCGCTCAGCAAGGGCAGCTATTGCACAAGCAAGACCACCAGAAGGAGAAGACGATGATCCAGACGACGATCCAGACACTGGATCCATTGCTTGTGAAGTATATAGGTTTTCCTCATTATACACATTGCTTTCTAGGTTTCTTTGTCTCCCTTTTTCCTGAACACCGTGATAATCCAATTGGAAAATGAACCCTAATCAGCCACTATTGGGAAGAAAAAAGAATTCATATCTTCAATGACAGCATTGGATAAGATGAATTCAGTTGCTGAGTGTGCATACATACCATGCATGGTTGAAATGCATACCTGGGTTTGTCAAAGAACTTGAAACATAAATCAAAATAAGACTAAAACAAACAGAAAAAGGAAAAAGCACACAAAAAAGGAAAAACATAGACCAAAAGGAGCAAAAATGTAAGTTTTGCATATCCACTGCAGGAACCTGAAGCTTCCATTGATCACCAAATGCAAAGGGGATCGATCCTAGCTACCCATATCTAAATGAAATAAGATGACTTTTTTTAACTGATAACTCACAAAAACCCCATGGAATAGGTCTTTCATTTTTCCCACAAGTATTGCTTACTAGCACCACAAACTATGACAAGAGATATTGGATAAAAAGGTTTAAACACCACCCAGTCACCCATGCATGCAAAGAAAACCATTCACTGTTCCACAAATAAGTTTGAAGTTTTCAAATTGGCATCAGCACATCTATGGGTTATCTAGATTGTACTGATGATAAGTATTCCTGTTCTTGGCGCAAAAGCCTGTCTTGCCTCCTTATAGTTTGAGTTTGAAAATACTGAAATCCTGTTTTTGGAGAGTAAGAACATACCACTAACTTAAGAAAAAGAACTGGTTTCATATCCAAAACAAATAGATGTACCATGAAGTGTGATATTATAGTTTCAATGATTAGTTACGTTGAAAAATAAAGCCAGAATTAATCAATCAATAAACATAATATCTACGCTGGCGAATAAATCCATCAGGGTAGATTAGCAGGAGTAAACATGAGAAGAGGCAAGAGATGTATTTTGATCTTAAAGAATATCTGTGCACCTTTAACACTTTTACATGTTTCATAAGTTATTATATAGTGCCAAACTCCACATCGCAGCTACGACATTACTCACCTGATGCAAAAGAACTTAAAATTTATAGAACAAATAAAAGAGGAAAAATTAGTCAACCACAAAACTCAATTTGATGGGATGAGAATTGAGAATGAGTTGACAACAAAGATAAGACCTGAAATTTAGATTATGTTAGAATTCCCTATTAGATAAGTAATAGTATTGAGTTAGATATGTTATTCTATTTTAGATATGTTACCTATTTGTGTAGAACTTAAATTTATAAAATTATTATTAGAATAGGATTTAAATTTGCTATGAACCTTTTCTTAGAAGAATTAAGAGTTCCAAAAACTTCCCTATAGATATGTATACTCAGCCCTTCAATAATAACAATCCTGAATTTTTTTCCCACAAACATAATTTTTCAACTATAAGTGTTATGCTTTTTGTATGAGTGATTCTTAGACCTTAAGAGTGATTTTTAGATTTCTACCCTCCATTCTTTGTGTTTCTCACAAAAATTCCAGCAACCAAGACACTAAATTCCAGCCATATTAAACCTAAATTCCAGCCACATCAAAACCAAAAATCCTAAGCCTAAATTTTCAACAATCAAACCTTAAAATTACAGTTATACAAGTCTGAAATTTTAGCATTCCAAGCTGAAATACAAAACCTAAAACTTGATATTCCAGCAGCCTGTTACCAACTTTGTGAGTTTTTAACTACTAGTTAATACTTCTATTTGTCCTACATCATCACCAGTGTTGGCTTGTAGGCAAAAGATTTTAGGAACTTATTCTAGATAACAGACATTCATATCAAATGGTGGAAGTAACAGAGATAAGAGAAAAAATTTGGATCTCAGTAGAAGTACCAGAAATAAGACAACAAATTTGGATCGTAGTGGAGCTAGCACAATAAGTCAATCATGCAAGGGCAAAGAAGATGCAAAGGTAATATTTAGACATATACAACAGATATACGTAGTACATGGGAAGAGCAAAGCAGCAGATTGTTTTTCAGATATCTTTAGAATATTCATAATTCGTTATTAGCATCTTGGAAGTGAAGTCATGCTGTGATCAACATATGATGAGACATTCCAAGAAAAAAATCAAAGCAGATTTACAATTTATCAAAGCAACTTCTGAAAATAAGAAGAAATGGAATTTGTACACATCCGTGATTTTGAGCCAGAAATTATATACTGTTCAATATGTATGTAAGAGTTGACCGTTCAAGAATATTTACCTGGATGGAAAGCCAGATAGCTTCCATGACCATAATGTCCTCAAGATCCAGATCAAATTCCTCATCCCTGCAACTTTAGGTATTAGATATGTGTTCACATTCAAGACAATGATCTTGTCAATAAACATCCAAGATAAGCATGTAACTATTAATTCACATTTATTCCAAAAATACCACAAATTATATTGTGCAGTTGGGAAGCTGGTGAAAAGCTATGTTAAAAAACAGAAAAGAAACAAATAAAACTTGATCTTGCGCCAAACTAAGCACCTAAACTATTTACTGGGTTTATTTAATTATGTCTTCTCAACTAGATTTCTCAAGTTATCTACTTTAAGCCATGTAACACACAACTTTCATCGACATTTTTATCAATGCGACTCTACATGATTGTAGATAGAAGCCAGTGAGTTATCTTATCACAATAACTAATCAGAAAAAGAAGTGAATTCCTGATTATAACATATTTAAGCAGGAAGATTGAGGCTGTAATCTAAGCATTTAGAAGAGGGTGCAACTTTGATGCTAGTTATACAGCAAGTCACTGGTAATGCTTTCCAAGTTGCCAATCCTCAAACAGTGGCAGTATAGTGATTTAACATATATAATTAGCTGAAATATGTGAAGATGTCCTAAGTGGAGGCCCTTGATATTTATTTGGATGTTAACATAACACCATTCACTCACAAAAGAAACAAAAACAAGAAAAAAGGGTATTTCACAGTATGTCAATTTGAAGTTGTTTATAAACAGGATCATGCAAAGCAGAATGATCACCACAGGATAACCTCTACCCATCATCTCACATATGAAAATACAAATTGGAAACCACATTACACCTGTTGGTTCTAGATGGAAGTGGATATCTAATTGAGGGATGGGCAGACACAACTTCAGTGTTTTCAACTTGAAACCTACGAGATGGAACTGCAAAAATGAAAATTAGTAGTAAATTTTCAAAAAAAAAATCATAGGTCAAGAATAAAACATAAGTTCAAATTAGAAATTGAAGATACATTACCTGCAGATGAGCCACAATGAACCTCTTCTGGGGCAATATTATTGCTTGACGAACTTACTTCTAGTCTTTTCTGCATTCTCTCTTCTTCCTCCTGAAGTTCTTGCTGCTGTATCCTGATTTTTGCCTCTATAACACGTTGCTCTTCCTACAAAATATACAGCAGATATCTCCACTATTACAACTTACATATAGAAAGTATGATAACACATCTTCCCACAACCAAAACAATCTGTGCTAGACAAATCTTACAATTTGCTCCAAGCCCTTTTCCTCCTTTGTTTTCACACCTCGATATTCAACAGCATAGTTAGACATTTTGCAAAAAGGGCATCTTATTATGTTAACGACAGCAAAGGTAGAACATGGCTTCACATTGATGTGTGTGGTATGTATGAGAGGAAGAAAGAGAGCACAAAAAAACCAAAATTTTCATAGGATACTGTGTAGGGCGAGTTGAATTGGGATTTTTCATCTGCAGAAAACACTCTGATAAAAGAATACATAAGGAAAATGTTTGAAAAGGTTATAACTATATAATTACCAAAATTTATCAACCAATTACCTGTACATATGCCCTTGGTGCAACATCTTGATCTGTTAAGGCTTGGGTAATACTAAGTCAAAAACAAAATAAACACATGGTTTGTCACAGAAAACCTCATTAGGTAAAGAATTTTATTACCATATAACCACAACTTTGAAATTAATTCTTTTCCATCTGAAAGACAAAAAACGAATGACAAAAGAATACAGATCTCAAGAACTAGTGAAATTTTGTCAAAAAAAATTTACATTTCTTTTTCTCTATTCTTAGTTTTCAAATCATCAACATAAGAATTGGTTCAATAAAAGTTTTAGGGAAGTAGATATACAAACCATAAAGCAAATTGGACATTCTTCATGATCATTACAGTGTTCCTCATCCCCAGGATAACATGGAGCCAGCTTCAATTCAAGAATGAGCTTTCTTAACTTCTTATGGTCCACATCTTTATGAACATAAAGCCCTTGAGGCCTTGTATACCTTTCGTCCACCACTTGTCGCTTCCTCCCCAGCTTATTACCCATTTAATACTTGCAATGGCACCCGTCTTCTCCTATCTTTTCTTCTTTTTATTACAAAAAAGGAAATCAACCACAAAAGAAAAATCAATGGGAACCGCCTTTCTAAACATAATTGAATGCAACATATTTGGGCCAAAAAGCCCACAGATTCCACCATCAACCTCACATTGCTTAAAACTAGATTCCACAAGCAACCTCACATTGCTTCAAACCCTAAGTGAGGAAAACAACAAACATTTTGATTGAACATGTGATTCATTACCGGCTCAATTAAGTCAACAATTCTCCCAGAAAAACAAGATCAAATAATCCTGCAAGAAACGGAATAAGTAATGGTTACATCAGCAGCAGCAACAACAACGAGTTAACAGAAGATTAAGATATAATTCATCCAAAGATTAACGAATAAAAGGAAACGGTCAGCGAGTCACAATTAGCTTCCCACTGATACAAACAAAAACACCTCCAAAAAGCCCTAATAAATAAAGAAACCGGAGAAATTAAACAATTAAAACTAGAAGAATAGAAAGAACAAGAAAGGTAATGAATTCGTAACCATTTCCAGGAACACACATAAAGAAACAAACAATTGTGTATCTGCAGACAATAAATCACTGAAAACTTCAATTTTGAAAAAAATTAAAATACACAAACGCTCACATTTCGTAGAAGCAAACAGAAGCAACTAGAAATTGAAAGAGAGAGAGAGAAACAAACCTTGAAGACTTGAAGAAATTGTAAATAAACGGAGAAGGAAAAAGCAGATCGAGAAATTTGCTAACAAGAAGGGGAACAGAATCAGAGCTTTCTCTGTTTACAGAAACTGGGAGGGAGGGAGGGAGGGAGGGAGAGAGGGAGTCTTTCCGTCCTTACTTTTCTTTTGATTTTTTAGGTTAAGGTTTTAAATGGACAAAAATTATTTATACGGATACAATGCGTGACTGTATATATGTACGAGCAACTTATATTCTATTATATTATATCCATGTATTTACATAACTTTTTGGGGGTCGAACTCGAAGGTACTTTCTGGGTGTTTGTTTGACGTGGAGGGGGAAGCAAGGCACGAACCAAACGGTAGCGTAGAAGACGAGAAAAGAATAATGGATCTTCCTCACCTGATTCAGAGGTTCCCTTTTTTGTTTGTAACCTTGGTGTTTATCAATCTGAAAATAAATAATTTATGCAACCCAATTTCTGCGTTCAGTTCAGTATCGTATCTGACTCACTTTTCTAATCTAGAACTAGTTGTTATAAGTGTCTGATGACTGTTTGAATTTGTTTTAGGTATAAATAGATCATAATTAAGTTGTGACAACAATCATTGGCATACTAAAGATTTTCTAAGAGTATTAGGAGGATATAAAGTGGTTATATGCATTGCATAACATGACTTTAGTTCATTAAAGTAAGTAAGAGAAGAAACTTTTAAGTTATACATGGTTGTGCAAATATTCCAATCGAGAAAATTTTTGAGATACACATTACTGAGAGTTCCTTTTAATCTTAAATAGAAGTCGTAAAATATTTTACTTCACCTGTAGTGAATAGGATGTTATATGAAAGGTTCCTCTTTATTCAATAATAGTCATTTTTTGAACCATTATATGTCGTTGTGTCTCTTCTCCTGCTATGTTTTATTTTTATGTTTTCTAGGAGTATTTACATAAATATATCATAATTATTTATTATAATAGACATTTATTCATTAAGTTTTAAATAAGCTAAAGAATGTACGTGTAATTCAGTCCTTCCTTTTATGTTCCATCAGAAAGCCAACATTTGCGTTGTTTTTTTAATAATATAACATCAAAATATTATGTGATTAAAAGGCAGGAGTTTCAATTATGCACCCTCATTTTTAATGAATTTATTGTATATTGCATTTACTCAAGTTTTTATGTTGAAAGATTTCTATAACTCTTCCACTTTATTTCACATAGTCTTTTAAGTGATGGTCAACAAAAAGTTTAAGGCTATTGGCAAGCTACATTGGCAAGCTTATATGTATTATTGAAATAAATTTAAAGAAAAAAATTGGTTATGCTAGATTTTGTGTAAGTGTTGAGCTATAAACAGATTTGCCTAATTCCATCCCTATCTTAAGATCAGAGGAAGATGACACTTTTTTTTAGGATTCTACTAGGGTGTCATATCAATAGAAGTCAAACTTGAAGTAATACTATAAACAATGGAGAGCTATAGGAGATTTCTAAGAGGAGATGATTCTGAACTTATGGCAGTAATATTGTAAATAATGGAGAGCTATAGGAGATTTCTAAGAGGAGATGATTCTGAACTTATGGGCAGTAATATTGTAAATAATGGAGAGCTATAGGAGATTTCTAAGAGGAGATGATTCTGAACTTATGGGCCTTGATTATTAATCAGCTGATTCCCTTAACATAAATAATAATCAACAAACTTTAATATTGATCCAAAATGGAGCATGAGTGGTCTCTATTGAGAAAGATGCCCTTAATTTTAACAAAGAAATTTCGAGACTTTCTAAAATTGCTTTAGAGAAGTTAAATGGTCTTAAGTTAAAAAAAGATGACTTTTATACTACTCATAATCATACTAAGAGATCAACTCAGATTGAGTCTCTTTCTATTATGGTTCTTCCTCTAGATTCACAAGAAGTACCCCTTATAACCCCTCTAAGCTTTGAGATAGAGGGTATTTAAAGAATTCAAGATTGACAATAAAAGGAAATCAAGAAGAAGAAATATATCTAAAGGAAATAAAAGCCAAACCCCTCCTATATGAATATAATTTCATGGAAGCAACTGGTAAAATTGCACCTTTGTGACTTTATGGTCACAGGTTCACGTCACAGAAACAACCTCTTATAAAAATACAAAAGGAAGGTTGTGTACATTATGACCCTCCTTAGACTTCCGTAAAGCAAGGAGCTTTGTGCACTGGGTACGTTGACTTTATTAATTTCTCCCAAAAGCTATAGTCTTTAAAGGACTTTACTAATGAAACAAACTTGTTTTGATAGGAATTTCGGAGTCCAAGCTCAATTAGGAGAGTTTTAGTAAGCTAAAACTTTTAGGAAATCAATGGTCTCTCATATCAAAGCATCATCATCACCATTATGTACATATTGTGGTATTTTTTAAAGGATAATAAATGTCATCATCCTTCATGCCAATGACCAAATCATACATATCTTTGTTATGTTTCTTCAGGAGAATATCAAAATATATGTCTCCTTCATATATGACACAAAAATTTTCATTTAGGAGGAGCTCTCTTTAGGAAAAAAATCATAATAATTCATTTTTCAAATTGAGGCCCTTAGATGGGTGATTTCAATAGCACCCTTTCTAATTCAAAAGCTAAAGGTAATGTCTATCTAAAAAGTTTTAGGACTGTTTTTAAAGAATACGAGGAGAGATTGAAAAGTATTGACCTAAAATATGAGAGGAACTTCTTTAGATAAAGTAACAAACAAAGAACAGGATGGCATATTAAGGAAAAATTAGACAAGGCTCTTGTTAATGGAGATTAGTTAGCCATGTTCCCTAAGAGTAAAGCTCTTTCCATACCCACTATTTTTCCAAATCATTCCTTAATAGTCATTTAAAACATGTTTTCATAATGTTATTGGAAATTTTCTTTTAGATTCATTAATTACTTGGAGGAAGAAGGATTTAATAAGGTTATTATTATTGGCATGCCCCACTCTAGCACTAGTCACAAAGCCTTTATTTGTGCTAGGAAGTTAAGCTTGATCAGAAAGGAACTTAAGGAACTTAATTCAAGGAGGACTAGAAACACTTACTAGCCTTTTTCTATAGCTAAGCTAAAACTTACCAAGTCTTATGAAGAGTTATATAAAAATCATAAAGACCTAATATTAATTAATGAGGAAAAAATTACTCTCAGCCTTTACATAAGGTAATATTTAACCATAATTCCTTGATTAAGAAAATAACCAAGATCTAATTGCTCATATATGGAAACAAGAACACTAGTTTCTTTTATAAGTCCATAATGACAAGAAGAAGCAATAACATAATCTACTCCCAACTCAAGCATAATTATGAGCTTACTCTTTCTCAAGATGAACTTAAGCATGAGTCTTATATATTCTTCAAGAATTCTTTATAATCTCCTAGCTCAAGTTTCTCTTTATTATAAATTCTTTGCACCTTTATCAATGATAATCTCTCTAATAAGGCTAAGAAGATACTAGTGATTCCTTTTAATAAATAGGATTTTGAGAAGTAGTGTTTGATCTAAATCTAGACAAGATCCTTGGCCTTAATGGCCTTAATGGATTATTCTTTCAAAATTCCCAGCCTCTAATCAAAGAGTTGGTCATAGAGGTTATTATTGAATTCTTTGAGAAAGGGGAAATTTTTTAAAGAGATTAAAAAAATATTATTATGCCTCATTCATAAGATCTCCAATCATAGCTCTCTCAATGCGCATAGACCTATATCTTATTACAATACCTTGTATAAAATCACCTCCAAGTTATTGACATCAAAACTAAAAAGAATGATGAAGCCATTGGTAAATGACACCTAAGGAGGCTTTATGAAGGATAGATTGATTAGTGATAACATACTTCTTACATAGAAGTTATTCAAAGGATATAGTAGAAAGAATTCTTAAAAAAATATGTTATTGAGGTTTGCTTCCATAAATTTTTTGACTCAGTTAGCTGGGATTTCATTCTACACTTACTTGAGGTGTTTGGATTCCCTTTAAACTACATAAATTAGATCAAACAGTGCATTTCAACCATTTCCTTTTATGCTTTTATAAATGGTGAAACAACATACATGATTAAGGGAGGAAGAGGGCTAAGCCAAGGTGATCCTATTTTCCCATATCTATTCATCTTATATATGGACGCTTTTACTAGACTGACGAAACATAACATTATGCAAAATCCTAACTTCAAATATCATACCAAATCTAAGAGGATGGAGTTCTTTAGCCTCTGATTTATTTCTATTCTTAATAGCACGTGACAAATTAATGAGTGTCCTTATAGATTCACTCCACACTTTTATAGAACCATCTAGTTTGAATATCAATTCTATTAAAATCCATACAATTGTGTTAGTTGGTGCTCAACAGATTGTATGGTGGTTATCCTTTTTCTCTAGTCTCCAAATTAAGAATACCTTATTCACGTATCTAGTCTTACCCATCTCCATTGAGAAAGTAAAATTTAAATAAAGTCTTTTATTGATTAAAAGTTCCAAAAAAAAAGGCTTAGAAATTGGTGTAATAAAGCACTATCCTTTGTAAGGAGGTTGCAATTAATCAAGTATATGGTTAATTCACTTCATATGTAATGGTCACAACACATCTTTCTCTTTATGGGTTAACCATTGTTATAGAAACGATGATAGATGCCTCCTCTGGTATGGTAAACATGACATAATATCATATGCCAAGGTAACTTAGGATGAAATTACAAACCATTAAGTGAAGGAGGCATGTGAATTACTCCTATCAATCCTAGCAACAAACTAGTTATACAAAGGAGAATATAAGGACTACTGATGACAACGACAAACCATAGGTCAGGCGGATTAAAAAAGGGAAAAGTGTATAGAAAATGAGTGAAAAAACACTCAAATTATTGATTTCTATCCAAATTTCTAAAGTTTAAGGTTCTATTATCTAGAAACATTAAATGCATTATTGGAATTAATGAATGGGCTTCTCCATACTTTGATAATTAGATTAAGGTAGGGCCTCTCAATAACTATTAAATTCTTCATTTAATTTTGAATAGGTTCCCAAGATACTATAAGGTGAAAGTATGGGTAATCTCTAATTAATGGTCAAACTATCATGTTGAAATTTCTCACATTCTACCTAATTATAATAACTAAAAGGAATGATACTTATCATTAGATTGGACAAACCTCTAGTAGATTTATAAATCAATCTTATAATGAAATGTTTATGGTTAGAGGGAAAAAGTAAGACTAGATTAATGTAGTATAAAGCAAAAGCCTATTACCAAAGGTATCCTTCTTTATATGGTTGATTGCCAAAAATAAACTAGCTACCCTTGATAAGATAAGCTATCTCAACTTGCCAAGTAATTTTTATTAATTAACCTGAGTCCCTAAGCACATCTTCTACTACTATAATTTCACCATTGCCATTGGGAATGGAATTCATGTTATATGTTAGATAACCATCTTAAGACTCGATCATATTGAATTCCAACAATGGCTAAGCTCTGATAGGAGGATCTCTAAGGGATATAGAGTAGTTTATTTAATCACTTTTTTTTCTTATGTGTACAAAATTTGAAAAGTAAGGAATATCAAATGCTCTGTGGGAGTTAAAAGTCTTAAGGAGCAAGTTTTTGTAGAGGTATTCATTAGATAAGAAAGTAACTCACATAGATGCAAGAAATTTTAGTTACAGTAGCTTCCTATTAGAGAATGGATGTTAATTAGGAATAATTCTAGTTCTAAATAAGAGGGAACATTCTCCTTTCATGAACTAATTTAATGGCCACTTGAATCTTATTATATAAGCTCTTTATACTTCAAGGTCTGATCAATCTAAGCTAAAAGGATGATGTTTTTGACCCTAATGCTAGATGGTTTGTTATAGCTTGCATTTTGTAATAGTGTGACCTTTGTGTTTAGGTTTATAATAATGTTGTTTTATCCTTTTATTAATTCCATTTTTTAACTTTAAAAACTTATGTCATGTTAAACTGCTCCATTTGGTCTTATAAATGTGTAAAATAAGGATATTTTTCATTGATCTATAATAAAAATTAGAAAAATATTAATGAAATGCTTTTAGTATTAAATTATATCTTAAAAAGTTCTAAAAATTAAACATAAAGATAAAGATCATAAAGATAAAGACACAAATAAAGATACAAACTTTTCTTGCAATTTGACTCATTTATGAAAAACTCAAATAATTTAATATTCCAAAAGGAGTTTTCATACTATTTTAAATAAATATACACATATCATTTGTTAAATTTTTGTTAACTTTTTTTAATGGAATTGACTAATAAATATTTCAAATTATACTACGCGTTAGTTCTGTCTATTTTTTACTAAAAAAGAAAGGATACATATACATATGCATATACATATATTTATGTTCATGTAATAAAGTATGATTTTTAAATTATTAAGTTATAAGATATTTTTTAGGAATTAATAAAATTAAATGAATACTTTATTTTATTATTTTTCTTAAAAATAATAACATTCAGTGGCTTAAATTAAAATAAGTGTTATTTGAATGCAAAAGTTTTAATGTCTTTAAAGAATATATAAATATTTTCTTTCCTCATAATATTCCTTAGTTAATTGTTTTTAGAAAAGCCTTAATTTAGTTAGGATTAAGATAATTTCTTTTATTGGGTGCGAGAGATGATCGGAAATGGAAAAGGTAGAAGCAAGTTGAGAGAAAGAGAGACATGACAAGGCATACAGGTACAAGTTATTGATAAATTTAAGAAGTAGATGTATTAATAACTTTCTTTTTTAGGCAAATGGCTAGTATAAGAAGTTTTTACTTCTCTATAGTCATTATTGTCCTTAATCTAATACATCCAATGTCTCCCCTTACTTTCAACTAGAAACCAACTCCTTCTCCTTAATGTGATTGTTCCCATTCTTATTTATACTATTCCTATTTTTATTCTCTTTACAAGCTTACTCTTTAGTTAATTGTGTTCCTCTTTAATATCTCCATGCCATTCTCCATTAGATTTTTTATTTCATCCTATCTCAACTTTTTTTCGTCTTATTTTTGTTAGTTTTTATTTCTTCATTCTCTGTTTTAGTTTTAGCTTATGAATATTTTTATCTTTTCTACTGGTAAAAAGTTTTCCTCTTTTCTACTTTTATTCTTTTCTTTTTTTAACAATTTTTTAAAACTTTTTTGTTAACCTATTGACTCTTTGCTTCTTTTAGCAATATATTGAACTTTTTGTCTCCTTTCAATATGACTACTAACTTGAATCCTCTATCTTTCCTTCTTGTCCATACTCACCCCTCAATTTAGAAATCCTTACCACATTAGATTTCTCTCCCTCTAGCATCATACAATCTTCACTTAATAATCCTAGTTACTCATTTGTTTCACCTACTGAGCTTAACACCAATGCACTTTTTCACTTATTAACCATAAAGTTGTTTCAGGGGCAAGTTCTTATAGACTTTTTTCCTTCAACTAAGCTTCATTTAGGTCTACTAAAACTCATCTATAGAAGCACTATAGTTGCTCCTCTAATGGAGGTTCTACAAGATGGACATTCTAAATTATAATCAATGTTAGTAGGTTTTTCTTAGATTAGTGACCAACTTTCCCTTTAATGAACACTTGGTCTTAAAGGAGGTCCCAATCAATAAGAAAAATCTCTTTCCATTCTAATTTGACTTAGAATCTAATGATCAAAAAATTTTAGAAGCTAGACCTTGGCATTTCAGTAATAAGCCTTTATTTCTCCATAAATGGAAACTAGACACTTAACTACAAAATTTGAAATAGAACGAGGTGTCTTTTAGGATTAATATCATAACGTATTATTGAAATTTTGGACCACTGAAGGTCTATGTTACTTGGCACAAATGAAGCCATTATTCAGATAAAACATATGAGTTATACAAGGAGTTATATAGCAGTCAATATATATTAGGAATTTCTAGAGTTAATCCCATTAATGGGGCTAAGAGAAGATGACAAGTTATTTAAGTATTCTATCATAGTCTCATAACAAAGGATATTGTATTTAGCTTACCAAAGGTAAAAAAAATGGATACCAACATACAAAACATTTTAGAGATGGGATTACTATAAAATAAAGCAAATTGACTTATAATGAGGAAAAGATATTATCATTGATAAGGAACATAGTCCTAAGCAAGAAAACTTGACAATATGTAATGAAAATATGACCAAATTAATGGAAAATGATGCAGGGACTCTACTTAAGTAGTTAGAGTTTGAGATTGATTTCACTTTATCCTTTTAGTTTAATCACAGTAACATTAAAAACAATGAAGCTAACTCTCCTTCACAATTTATTATGTAAAATGTGATTTTTCCATTGGAGCCTTCTAGGATTTTGGCTTCCATCTTTGTTCATCTTTTGGACTAAGGAGAGTATTACCTGAGCTTCATACAAAATTTTTATCAGTGGAGAAGCCTCTCCATTGTTTATAGGGAATATAGGTATAAGGCAAGGGATCCAATTTCCCTTTACCTATTTACTCTTTGTATAGAGGCATTATTCAAGTGTTTGCTCCATAGCATTGATAGGACTGACAACTTCAGCTTTGACAAAAAACATAGATCTTTAAAGATTTGTCATCTTTCCTTTGCATATGACCTCCTTCTATTTAATAAAGCATATTTCAACTTTTTATTTTACTTATTTGGATCTTAAATACTTCTGAGCAGTTCTCTGACCTCATTATCAATAAAGGTAAAACCTTCATCTTGCTATCCTCATATGCTCAACATCTTTCATTAATTTTATTTTCTGTTACTGAGCTTTCTATAAAGTCATCTCTTTTCTTCTACTTGGAGTTCCCTATCATATCTAGAATACTCTCCTATAAAGATTGTCAACCCATCTATAATATGTTTAGGAGAAGGATTGACCATTGGTGCAATAAATACCTCTCCTTTGTAAGCATATTACAACTTATTCTCTCATTCCTCAACAACCTTTAGATCAATTGGACTTTATCATCTTATTTTACCTAAGAAAATTGTTATGGATATAGAGAAATTGCTCACAAAATTTCTATGAATTAAGGATGATGCTAGGAAGCTAATTGCTAAGGTTAGTTGGAAGAGAATATACTTACTATTGTTTCATGGAGGTTTAAGAATTTTTTCCATATCTATGATGAATAAGGTTATGATTGCTAAACAAAATTGAATAATCTTATCTAATCCAATTTGATATAGATCAAGTTGATTCATGGAAATTACTTCAGAGATAAGAATCATTGGAACTTTAAACCTTGTTATGATACTTCTTGGTCCCTCCTATGGATACTTAAACTTATATATTCAATTTAACATGTCATCAAGGTTTGGAATAGGAATAAGCAATCCTTTTGGCTTTATTACAACAATTAAAGTGAAGTAGATCCCTTAAACCTTCATTCTTTTTATTAAAGTGTTAGATTTTCTTTCCCAAATAATGCTAAATTCAAGCTGATTATTAATGGTAATGAATGGTGTTGCACCAGTAGGGGTAGCTCACTCATATAAGGCCTCAATCCTCCTTATAATCCTTATGCATCTAATGAAGATAGACTTATATGGTCATTGTACCCATCATGTTCATTCATAAACAAATAATGTTTATAAATATTTTGCTATCCTTCCCCTAATGTCAGTTGGAGTATGAAGTATCATTTATATTATGGCTTTCCATTCTCAATAAACTTTGCACCAAGGCTAGACTGCATGGTATTGCTGAATTGAACTCGAAATGTTGCTTTTGTAATCAACTTGCAGAATCCTTGAACCATCTATTTTTCAATTTTTATTTCTTTAAGGAGATCTAGTTAACTATTCAACGAATTTGTAGTGCCTTCTGTAGAGATTCTGATTAGGAAGAGATAGTTAGATGGGTTTGGAATCCCATATCTATGACCAGGGATGATCATTGCCTATTAATGGTAGCCTTTGGTTGCTTAATATGCTCGATCTAATATAAAAGGACTGCTAGATTGTTTTATAACCCTCAACTTGAGAGTAATGCCTTCAAATAGAAGCTTGTTACATGAATAATAGAGATAATCCTCATGAGGGGGGAGAAACCTCAACCTCTCTACTTACCTCAAGGTCAAGCTTAACGTATGACAACTTAGCTCTCATACCTTAAGGGTTGATGCTCTACCTTACAGTAGGGATGTAGTTAACAGCTTTATAAAAGGCAATTTGGTCTCTTACTCGATTTAGTGTTCCTTTTGCTTATGTAACCCTCTAATTATAGTCTAAGCTTTTTAACTTTATTATTATGACTTTGATCAAAGGGTGTTTAGGCCTCATTTTATAGCTAGTCACTTGTACTAGACTCTTACAAAGGCTGCTTACTGTTTTGGAATATATTTATTTAATTTCTAAAATAATAATAGTCAATACTTGCAGTAAAATTAGTTAGGTCCTTAGTCGATAATCGAATCCTTTTTATCAACATATTGGAGCTCTTCAATATTTATCCAAACATATTTTGATAAGATCACTCTTGCAATTGTAAGTACTAAAATTTCAATTTATATAGCTATTCAAAGCACTAATACATATCTGAATATTTGTAATGGAATAGTCAATCCTCTAGCTTTAAGGAAAATAATTTAAATAATTTTTTTAACCATTTCAAACCCCCTCTTAAAGGTTTAAAGACGTAAACATTGCACACTCTGTGATTATTGTCGCTTGAATTTTAATTTGAAGAACTATGTGTTGATTAACAAGGCTACTTAAAAGATTTTAGAGATTATTTTATATGCATAGTTGCTTAATTTTTCAACACAAGAAATTATGTGTTATCTAACAAAACTAAGTTTTGCCAAATTTACATGACTTATTGCCAACAAAAATTAATATCGTAATCGCATTAATTAGAACTTCTAAATTTATGCTATAATTATGGAGGAGGATACAGACGCATACAAGAAAGAAAACTTGGCTGAAAAGTGCTTCGGCTATCATCACTTACGGTAGATAATCTAGCTGGTTTTCTTTTCTCCCTTCTACTTGTTCTTAAGTGGGTACTGTACTGTCTCATTTGATTTGATTTGATTTAGGTGGACAGAGTTGTCAACCACACTTTGTAATATTATACTGTTCTGACCGTTTAGTTTGGTTGATCAAATTTAGACCATCGTCCAAACTTTGAAATAGGCAAGAGCCCCATGTTCGGATAAAAAAATTAATGCAACATCATCACCTTACCAGTGACAAAAAAATTAATTTAACAAGAAGCAGGGACCTGAATATATACAAAATTGTTTAAAGTTCATGGGGAGGCAATTAAGAAATTCTTGAAATTATAATATTGTTACATAGTTGAACCTACATATAAGACATACTAACTTAACTACGTGCTGAAGCAATGGATTCTGCGCTGATCCTATTTTAATAAAAGAAAATAGTGGCTAGCTTGACTGTCATGTGGTTCACCCAATCGGTTACGGGAGGTGAACCACAAGAGGTTAGTTCACGTCCTGCACAAATGATTTCATTACGTGTGTTTGCCTAACTTAACCAACTCTAGAGACATCCACAAAATTTGATCTGATGGCCTATGGATTCTACGAATTTTTGTCTTGTTCTGCAGCCGGGGAATGCCCAATTAATTAAGGGCTATTTAGTTTTATTTTTAATAATTTACTGTAGTCTTTAGTTTTCATAATTTTCATTTTAATTTTAAATTTAAAATATAACATGATGTGAAAATATAAAATTTTCAAAATTTTGGAATATTATTCAATTAATATATAAATATTTAATATACATTCTTTACTAATATGAATTATTTTAAATCATATAGTTTTATTTTGATACTTAAAATAATAAAATCAAATAAGGTATATATTATGTTTCAATTATTTTAAAATAAATATTATTATATTTATTTTATAAACAGTCATTTTAATTTTTTAAATTGATTTTTTGAAAATTAAATGAATGATGCAAAAGAAAAAAAGACGGGGGCTTTGTAAAATGTGCCACAAACAAGACCACCTAACTTAGAGGAACTCTCCAGCTCAATCCATATTTAAGAATAGACATGACGTAAGTGAATAAGTTAACAACAAACATACAAATTTTCCAACTAGAACTATGCAATTTGCTCCGTAAAACTTAATCCCTAATGTCTCCTAATTGTCAAGATGTTTCCCAACTAATCTTAAAGTGTAAATTGGCCTCTTCATGCGCTTTAGTAGCCGCCGTCACATCTTTGATCTGCATATAGTCATAGTAGTGAATCGAAGTGTATCCATTACTTTCCCTTCATGAGATATGTTATTACTTTCCCTTCACAATACATAAATGCAATAAATATAGGTTGTTTTGAAGATCTTAGAATCTTTCTCCATTAGTCTGAGTTGGTTGCTTGCCTATTCTATTACTTTAGGCCAATTCCTATCTTAATATGAAAAATGAAGTGAAGCAGTTGTTGAATCCTAGTATAAAGAGCTTGTGAGAAATGACATTGGATAAAGTATAAGAGTTTTTGATTTAGGCTTTTGTTGATAGAGTAAAAAAAGTTGATTTAGAGAGCCTTTTTTCTTGTCCTTTGTTTTCAAATTTTGTTTAACTACTAGCTAATAAATAAAGGAGTCTTTAAGAACTTGAGTTTGATCTAGACCAAGTCTAACTATGAAAATTTATAGTAATGAGTCTTATAAAGCTCCAAGCAAGATTTATTAGTAAAACTATAGAACTTGTTAGTATGCACTTATTATTATTGATCAATTAGAAAGACAAACTATCACTAAGTAACCCTTCATAAAAATTCTTGCTATTTTTAAAGAATCAGTAGGTTTTATTTTGTTATAAGCACCATTTTTTAAATTTTCTTTAACAATCTCATGGTCATTTGACGTGAAGGAAAACGTCTTGTCATGAATTCCCTGATTACTCAAGTAGGTTATGTTTTTTATTTAGCTTAATTGGAGTGTCATTCTAACCTTTTGACTCAAAGACAAACATTTTGTCATGAATGCCTTTGGTCACTCAGCTATATCACAACTTTCAACTGACTACCAGCTCTATTATTAACCTAATTTTCTCAAAGAGGGCCAATGAAATAGGAATTTGTATTTAACACTTTTTTTCACATTCTTAGCCTACCTCGTTTCTTCTTAGTCAATCACTCTTATGAAACGTTACTAATGATGCCTACCAATTTAAATGAGTGTAATTATAAATATATCTAAACAAGTGTCATAAAGTGAAAGAATAGGTGTCATATCTTAATTAACATGCATATTTTTCCTAAAGACACTTAAAACACAAAATTAACAAGTTTTAAAACACAAAATTCCCAAGTTAATATGCCTTTACAATTTAAACGATCGTGTTTGAAGGTAAGCTAATTCTGTTCAATTCATTCCATTGACACATTCACACAATAAATACATCATGCAACAAAATATTTACACTATGTCAACCTAATAAAAAACTAACACAATGCAAATGCAGAATTCACATACAAAAATGATATGTAAGTATATATATGTCCCCATACTTGAACAACAACTTGTACTCAATGTGAAAATAAAAAAATACAAATAAGGAGAAATAAAAATTAATAAAAGGTAAGAATAAGAATACTTATTGCGATTGAGGTGGTGATGATGTAGGAGATGGAACTTCGACACACTTCATGTCATGAACATCTGTCAATTTAACTCTCTACAAAATAAATATAAAGCATAAAAAATAGCATAACACTCAAAAATAAAATGAAAATAAAAATGAAAAATATCATAATTCTTAGGTTGCCTCCTAAGTAACACTTATTTAACGTCATTAGCTTAATGTGTCTTTCAATTCTACCATCAATGGGTCTTGAATTAGTGGCTTTCTTCCATCGATTTCTTCACATAATGGTTTAACATCCCAAAAGTAAGCCACAAGTTGTAAGATAATAACAAAAACATAATGTATGAAATTAATTAAACCAACTGACTCCATTGAGGCCCTTGTTGAAAACAAATTGTTATAAAAAGGAATAGTAAAACTCCCTGAAAAATTCCCTAACCCTTCCACTTTCTCATTCTCTCTCTTTCTCTCTCACTTCCCATCGTCGCCCTTCAATTCTGTGGTCTAATTTTTCACATTGTTCTCCTAAATTAGTTATACCTAAGTAAGTTTTCTTGTTGTTTTCACTTTTTTATGCATGATTCTTGAGTGTTTTGCATTATTTAGAGAATTTGGCCCAAAGATGCTAAAATTAAGAATTTGAGAATTTCTGAGAATTTATATAGATTTATGTTTAAATGTGGTTTAATAGTTGAAAATTATCATTACCCAATTGATATTATGATTCAACTTGATTACTTGCATGTTAATTAGATGAAAATTCAACTTGAACTGTGAAATTGTTCGATTATGGCTCACTAAGTGTTTAATTGTGATTTTTTGCATAAAATTAGGTTAATTAGTTTTTAATGTTAATTGAAATTGGGTTTGTGTTTAATTAGATGTTAATTTTTCTTTAATGTTCAATTTTGTCAATTTTATGTAATTGCTATGATAGGATTTTAATTCCAAATTTAGGGATAAATTCATAATTAAACAATTAGATTACTTTTAATTGTTAATTATAATATTTTCAATCTTAAATTTGTGATTAATTAGGTTGTTAGTTTATTTTCTACTTATTTTTATTTAAATTTATTATTTATTTATTTAATTATTTGTTTTAATTTGTTTTTGATTTGTTTATGTGTTTTAGTTTTCATTGTTAATCCATTTTCATGTTGACATAATTAGTGACCATAATACATTTTTAAGTGTAGGGGAAAAAGTATTCATGTAAACCAGTGAAAAAGTTCTAACACTTATTTCAAGTTTTAGGCGCAATGATGAGACCATAGCCTGAGAAGGAAGTACTATGTAAATGACAGCGAGGAGAGGGGTTGTCTAGAGACCCAAGAAGTGCTCGCGTAATGCATCCACTTGAGCAACCTCCTATGCTGCTCTTCAATGCGACAATGTGTGTAGAGCAGTATCAACACTTAAAGGAGACGTTCATCATAGGATGCCATATAGACTGGGAGACACTAGAGAAGGTTAGGTTAGTGCAATAAGTTCGGGAGTTAATCAATGTCAGTGCATGGCCCAGATTATTTAAGACTGTGGAGCTCTCCTACTAGGAGTTGACTCTGGAAGTGCTCTCCACTTTCTTTTGGAGAAGGGACGCTACAAGGAGGACAAGCTAAACACCATCCAATTTTTTCTATTCTGGGAGATGATTCGAATGAGTTATTCAAACTTCTTAGTCATTGTAGGCCTATACGATGCAGGCTTTGTCAAAACGTGAGAGTATATGGACTTGCAGATAGACTTTTTGTACAAGATGTCCTCTCGATAGTTCTGGGATACCATCAGCAATAATAGTGACTATGACTTGTTGAGCAAGTTTTATATTTAATAAAACCCTCAATACACCACAAGTATACATATCGTGTTTTGTAGCATATAAGGTTATTGTTCCCACAAGAAATTAGATAAAACAATTTGAACTTAACTTTTTCTAAGTTGTTAAGAACGTAATTTGAATGAAATAATAATAGAAATTAAGATAATTAATAAGACCAAGCAAATAAGCAATTAACAAGTAAGCTACCAAATTAATTTAGGGTTGATCAAGGATGAATGCTTAGAACTTATTCTTCCTTTATTTTGTTTATATCAAAGTCATAAAATAAATTCATAATAAACCCTCATCTGAAATTTAGAAACTCATAAACATGTTTAACATCTTGGAAATCCAATTACACATCAACAATAAAGAAAGAAACAAAGGAAAAAATAATAAAATCTCTAATTGCTCCTTGTTCTAAAAAGCTAGAATTTCCTGATATTGTTCTTGATATCCCACCTTGATCCAATTTGACCCAATGATTGTTACATTTTTTAGTGCTTTTAACATTGTTAAATAGTGTATTAGGGTTCTGGTGGTGGAACTAAGGTTTTTCTACTTTAATTGGTTCTAAAAATGGCCACAAACCCTAAAACAAATGAAGAAACTTGCACGGGGAAAGTGCCTATCACAATCGTCACATGGGAATCGTGATCGTGACTCTGGAAATTTTTTTTCTATTATTCTATGCACTTCCAACATCTTTGTTCTTTAATTATCTGATTTCCAACACTAATAAGCACATCAAATACCTTAAGAAACATAAAATTAAGATTGAAATCATACTCTAAACCATACAAACACTTAGAATATAAACAAACACTCACATTAACACAATTATAAGCCTATACATACGATAATCATCTACTAAACACCTTAAAGCACACTAAATCACGTATCAAAACATAGTATAAATTATACTTTTCATAACCTAAGTAGATCCAAGGCTTTGTCACTACGATACTTGGGGCTCTGATACATATATGGTGTCTTGAGCCATACTTTAAGCAGGATGGAGGATAGCCACAATATCATCAATAACTTAGATGTTTATTAACATGAGTGCTATATGGTACCATATTCATGACTTGTGTTAGTGTTGATTGTTATAAAAAAATTTCCAAATAAATGGGTTTGGCAATATGAGTGTAAACATAGTCATATGTTTGAAATGTGTTTGTTGAAAATTTTAAGGTTTAATGCTTAAAAGGAAAAGAAGGTGAAAGAAATAAAGATCAATCGGTGGGAAAATAAATTGGAAGCAAACTTAAAGCAGTTAGGATTAAGAATAGTGCAACCTTAAAGAAAAGCAAGAAGTTTGTCAAGATTCATCAAGAAGACTAAGATGCAGATGTTTCTAGATTTCTCTAGGCTCAAGAAGATTAAGATCCTGGTTCTATGGGAACACTTTTGAAAGCTTTGTAGATGTTGCAGGATATCTCTGGGCTTAAGTTTAATCCAAGTAAGAGTGCAACTTATTTTTTTTAACAAAATTATGGAAATTTGATGGCTATGATAGTACATGCTGAAATCAAAGTACACCAACTACCTCTCACTTATTTGGGTGTCCCCATCTCTACAAAGAAGCTTAAGGAAGTTGATTATAGACCTCTCATTGAAAAATTCAATAGAATACTCTATCAATGGAATAATAGATTCTTATCATATAAAGGCAAAGTATAGTTGGCCATCTCCATTCTTAATAATTTGCATATCTATCGGTTATCACATTTAGCTATTCCCAAAGGAGTCCTGAAGAAAATATATAGAAGAATTAGAGAATTTATCTAAAATGGATAGATTTCTGATGGGGGAAAACTATCCAAAGTTAAATGGAGTGTCTTATGTCTTCCTAAGTAGTATAGAGGGTTGGAAATAAACTCAACTAGTAAAATGAGCAAAATTTTGCTGGCAAAGAGATAGCGGAATTTATATTGGGACAAAGAAAGCCTTTGGGTAGGATGGGTCCATATGTCTCACATCAAATAGAAAAACATTTAGTCTATCTCTCAAACTACTTTGCAGTCTTACACTTTTCAACAAATCTTATATATGAGATCCTTTATGCATCTTTATATTAAACATCAGGTTGGCAATGGGAAGAACACAACTTTCTGGTTTGATAATTAGCGTGCCTTAGGGCCTTTATGTAACATTAACCTTTTTACAACCTTAAGAGTATCTATCCCTAGAGATACTAAAGTCCAAACTCTGATATCGAATAACAGGTGGTATTGGTTATTCCATATGTGTAAAGAAGTCAGTTCTATTGTTATGCAATGGCCTTCATATCTTCCAAGTGCATAAGAAGATAAGATCTTACGGGAATTACACAAGTCTCACAAATTCTTGACTCAGTTATGCAAAGAAGTGTTGCTGGCACCTATGGTCAAGTTTCCATTTTACAGATTAATATGGGGATCAAGTATTGCTCCAACTCATTATTTCATCTTATGGTTAGCTACTTTATAGAAATTGAGAATTAAAGATAGAATTAAGTTCAAAATTTCTGACACTAATTGTCCTCTATGTTGTGGAGAAATTGAAACCTTGGATCATATTTTCTTCAAATGTTCTCAAACTAAACTACTATGGATTGATTTTCTTAATATCTTCGAGTTATTTAACAATCATCTTAGTTGGATGAATACTTTGACTTAGGCTGGCAATATGAGATGAAATAATGGAGAAGATCAAAGGTTTTTCAAAACTAGATTTGCTATGCTGGTACACTACATCTGGAGGATGAGAAATACTAAAATTTTTGATAAGGCTAAGGAGTTCAAATAATATAGATGGAATCATTCATTGCTCAAACTAAGGATGACCAATATGATCAATGCTAATCATCTACTCTTATCCAACGCTATTAGATTTCAATTGATCATTTATAATACAATGTTGTCGGATATATCCAATGTACACTTTCTTTATTAGTTTTGAGCTCCATTTTTAAAGACGTAATTGCATACATTATATAATTTCCAACTTTTGAATGAATTTTTACTTACATTCCAAAAATGAACATTAATATGTAAGATACATGAGAACTCATTATTATTTCTTGTGTTCTTTCTTGTTTATAATGGGTTTTCTTTATTTAAGTATGAACTAATTGAGATGGGTTTAGGCGGGATAATCCTTATACTTATTAACTTAAATTAATTCTTTTGTTTAATATAAGATTTTAGTTTTCTTGATAATTATTGATGTTTACTTAGTATATTGAATTAAAGTAGCAAACCTAGAAGATTCCATTTCAGATTTCATATATAGGAATCAAATTAGCAAATGAAGAAGATCATATATGTGAATAAATCAAGGCGTGGATAATGAGATTGCACAAAAATTGTTTATTCTTATCTATTGGTTAGATTTGGTAATTCTTATTTGTTATTTTAGTTTATTTAATTATATATTTCAATCAAAGATTTTCTTTATTAATTTTGATAATAGTAAAATGGTTAGTACAAGGACTTACAATCTTTATGACACTGAAATTTGAACTTTCTGAAACTATAATATAGAAAACTATAGGTGCACTTGCATTAGTGATTTCTTCTAGTATTATTTTGTGTTAAAAGAAATATAATATTACATATCAAGTTTTTTTGTATTATTATTTGGGACTAAAATATTAGAAAAGCTTATTTTTATTATTTATTTATTTATTTATTTGTAGATCTTTCTTTTTAGATCTTATATTTATAATTGAATTGAAAGTTTATGTTCTTTTGGCTCTAATTGAAAGTATTCCTAGAGGACCACCTGAATTGAATCCAAAAATCAAAAGGACGTTTCCTTGGAATTTAAGAGAGAGAAACTTGAGAATGCAACTACCAAATACAATGGTAGGTAAAGAAGGATGGTAGTATAGGGGACTATAGTAGATTGTTACTAATCGAGACGGGTCTAGCATTACTCAACTGAGAGTAAAGGCTAATAACTTTGAGATTAAGCTTAACATGATTTAAGTGATTAATGAGTTGGTGCAATTTGATGGGCTGTGTATGTAAGATACGAATGAATAAAACAAAATATAAAATAATACTAAGAAGCACTAAGGCAAGTGTCTTAATTGATTTTTATAATATAAATAAGTGAGTTGAGTGTCAATCCAAAAAGGAATGTGAATACTAGTAATGACCATCTTTCTATTATCTAATATGATAAATAGAATTATTGATTTAAAGGAAAATAAATAACATGAATCTAAATCACCAAATTAAAGCAAAGAATAAGGTTAAACAACCAATGAATTATTCAAGATCCAGGTAAGAATTCCCTTAAAACCTTTTCAATGATAAGAAATTATCATGACTTAATGATTAATCATAGTTCTTTGAACTACCAGAAATTCCCAAGTTATAAATATATTTGTTTTTTAGTGATACAACCCCTATCCTTAAATTGATTTGACAAAAATCTTAATCAAATCAAAGCAAACTAATAATGTATTAACTCACTTTATGAATTTGCATGATATATTTCACTTTATCTCGAAAAGATCATGTAGTTATATCTCTAATAACCCATATAACTCTAATTATTTATGTAGTGACTTATTGATACATAACATCTCTCGATCTCAATGCGTAAATTTGACTATTAAATATTTAACTCTCATTCCTTTAATTCAACATAATATGTAAACATAAACAATTCTCAAAAGAGTTAAAAATTTTCATTAAATTAAAGAATCAATTCAAAAGATCAAGTTCTAGTGTCCATGTTGGCCCCGAGTCTCGGTTCCTATTTTGTTGCGTCAAAGCACCAAAATCAGGGTATTTTTAAAATAAAGATAATTATATATAAAATTAATATCAAAATAAAAGGAATTTAATTTCTTGGTCGGAGCAAAAACAAATACACAAATAGTTAAAATAAATATCCTAGAATAAATTTGACATGAAAGTAAATTAAAAGAAGTCATGAAAGGACCCTTTTCAATATAAACAAATAATAAAATAATATAATGAGAAGTTAAAATGGGGAGTAAAACAATTAAATCAAATTATGAATTAATGAATAAAAAGAAGAAGAGGAAGAAGCAACTGTCACGGGTGTGAGTCATTTCTCACGCCTATGAGATAAGGATGTCATGATCGTGTGTGTGAACGATCACGATTTTTGATGAACAAGGCTGAAATTTCATGGTTCGTCACAATTGTGCTTAAGCATGATCGCGACTTTTAATGAATAGTAGCAGAAAACGAAGTTTGTCGCGATCTTGCTTAACTTTCCAATTGCACAAACCAACTTCAAAATATCATAACTTTCTACTCTAAAGTCCAAAAATTACAAACTTTATGTCATTAGAAAGCCAAAAGAAAGATCTACAACTTTCATTGAGATAATTTTATCAAATTGTACCTAGATCAATACAAATTTCTTAAAATTTTAGATCACATTTTATCCCCTTTTTTCTCTTTTCTTTCCATTGTCAATATATATAACTATTAACTATAACCAAAAGACCTGAATCTAACATTTAAATTCATACATACAAAACTCCCTTTAAAACAATTTACTTAAAGAAACTCATCAAAAGATCATCACACAACCAATAATCTTATTCCCAGCCACAATGACAACTTAACAAAAAAGAAAATTTTGCACATATACAAACGAGAATCTCTGCAACTTTCATTATCAATTTTCAACAAAACAGAGTTTTTCCACAGCTTCATATTACATATCCAAAGCCACATCATTAGCATAATACAAAATATATTCATAAATGTTCATGTTTGATATGCTTCTAAAGTGCCAAAAGTTTTTGAACTAACTAGTTATACAAGACTAAAATCTCGGAGTTGCCAAAGCTTTGCAAAGGTTCAGTTATCTGCTTTGTCTGTACCTGAAGAGTGGAAAAATTTGTGGGGTGAGCTAGAAAGCTTAGTGCTAATATGTTTATAGCCAATGATAATGAACTGCCTATAAGTCAAGCACACGCACACGCACACACACACACACACACACACACACACATAGTATTATTTTAGTTTCAACAGGTCACAACATTCACATTCTAAATTTGAGAATTTTATATAAACATGAATACTTCATCTCTCACATCAGATCATAAAATACATTAATAATCAAATCATAAAGCTTAATTATGCTTTGTACTCAATAATTCAAGATGCAATGCACAAATATAATGGCTCGAGAAAATCCCATGAAGTAGAATGGCGAAACCGAAGTTTACATCATGAACAAAATGAGTCCATTTTTTGGAGCTCATATGCTACAAGTGAGCAGTCGAGAGAAGGCTTTAGGTCAACGTGCATGTGATAAACAGAATGGTATCTTTCTTACCCACATAAGCAAAGTTTCGGATGCATATATATATTTCATAACATATTCATCTTTTTTATGCTTCTTGAATTTTCTGTTTTTCAACAATACAAAAGCAACATAATTCTTATATAACAATCATGATATTACATTCATAGAATATTTTCCCACATTCACAATGATTCAAAACAAGCATTTATACACACAAAATTAAATAACACAGCCCATTTTCACAAAAACTATAAACATATTACCCACCTATTTACTTGATATTTCCAAGATCAAGTTTATCTTTTCTCCTATTCTTGATTTCGACCTTTTTTATGCCCTTCACACAAACATATTTTCATTTAATCATCATACTCGAATAAAGCTTCCATAAGCTTAAATATCCATGAATGTGTTTAAACTTAATCTATTCTTGGTTTAGCTAACTAGAAGCACTAAGATCTAGTTAAGGTTCATAAAAATCTAAGGAGAATACAACAAAATAATATTTCCCTCAATTTCAATGATTTTTTTTATTTATCCTATATATTTTTATATTATTATTATTATTATAAAGACTATGAAGAATATAACATAGGAGTCAAAAAATCGGGGTGGAAAAAAAAAGTCCACAGTGGGCCATGTGGGTTCTCCATAATAATTATGACCCATTCCTTTAGCCAATTTAGCTCTTAATACAGGATCATTCAAGTCAGGTTTTTTTTTATTGGGATAAGCCCACCCCAAGATGAGTGCTCTCCTATTCCGATTTCTCCAGAGCCCCTGAGGTTTTCCTTGACTTTGTTTGTGTCAACAAACAATTCGAAATGCCTCGACTTTTTTATTTTTAGAACAGGTTCAAGTCAAATAGCAATAATCTTAGATAAGAGTCTCCCCTCATCCGGCTCAAGTAGTTACACCAAATAAAGGAAGGGACTCCCACTTTCCAAATCGATAACCCTCCCCGAATTCATAATTTCGAATTCTACTTATATAGGGGCGGAAAGGGGGGGAAAGCTCTCCGTTCCTGGTTTTCCTGTAGCCGGATCCTCCAGAACCACAGGAATCCTTAGTTAGAATGTACTTAGGTCTGATTAGCTAGTTGGTGACGCAATAGGATCTCTACAGGGATTGTGAAAGATGTTCCACTAGAAATATTCTTGTTTTTGCTTTGACTCATATTCCCCAAAAAGTAGATCCTGCTCTATTAACCAATAAGGTAGGATCATTAACATAGTTAAAGCTAAACTGTTTGAAGTTTAGATGGAGCAAGGTACTCTTTCTACTACTATGTTAATAGTTAATACATAAAAGGTTTCAAAATGAATAGTGGTAAATTGTTTTTGGTATAGAATACTTATGTCGAAAAAATGATTTGAACCTTTTCTTTTCAGAAACTTCATAAACTGGGTAATTCAACCCTTCTTGTCCAATGC
>JANZXR010000005.1:26205849-26224761 GCA_027575705.1 Erythroxylum echinodendron
ATTCTTTCTAAATTCAAGGGCTAACCGATGACTCACAAATAACAAAGAGGGAATAGATTCAGAAATTCGAAACCTTGCACTGGAACTTATGCTTGACAGAAATATTAGATCGTATAGAGTCGATAAATAAGGTGAGTTCATTAAAAATTCATAGACAAAAAAATGGAAAAAAAATTCATTCCCCTTCTATATCTTACATCTATAATTATTAATTATTAATATTATATATATTAATATTATATATATTTTGTATATAATATCTATATTTTTTTTCCTATTTTATGGATTTTAATATTAGATTTGAATATTCTATTTTCTATTTTAAATTCTATATATTTTATATATTTTATCCTTGTATTTTTCTTTCTACTAGTTCTTATTTTTATCTATTATTCTAAAATTTTTATCTATTACTATAGTATATATATATATATATAGAATATATATAAAGATAGAATGTATATAAAGAGTATATTATAGTTTATTTATATAAATATAAATCAAATATAAATCAAAGTATAAAAATAAATTATTTTGGATAATTCCTAGTCAAGAATAGACAATAATGAAATGGAATACGTTGTCTCCCAATTGTTTTGTTATACAACAAAACAATCGGGAGACAACAAGGATTAGATCAAATGTAAAAAAAAAATATATGGATTTTTTTATAGAATTAAACAAAAGGATTCGCAAATAAAAGTGCTAATGCTACATCCAGTCCATAAATTGTTAAAGCTTCCTTAAAAGCCAGACTAAGCAATAAAGTACCTCGTATTTTTCCCTCTACCTCAGGTTGTCTCGCGATGCCTTCTGTGGCTTAGCCTGTAGCGGTACCTTGACCAACCCTAGGTCCAATAAAAGCAAGCCCAACAGCTAAACCAGCAGCAATAACGGAAGCAACAAAAATCAATGAATTCATGATAAGTTCCTCACACCAAAATAAAGAAATGGTTAATGATACAATCAACCAATCAATAATTTCATAAGGACCTCTGTATCTTGGACTGAGTTTACCCTTTTTACCAAATCTTAAAACTCCTTTCTATGCTGAAGCTCGAAGGAGCACTTTATCTCCCATTTCATATTCCATCTCCTTCCTATGTGCGCTTGTATAGCTCTTCATTCTATCTTGAGCTGTTTTGAGTCTCTATTTTACCAATTTAATCTTGTCGACTGTAGCTTGTACTAACTCAGGACCTATAAGTTTTCTTTCACCTTCCTTGTCCCAACAAATACGAGTTCTGTACCTCCTACCATACAAGGCTTCATAAGGTGCCATTTGAATTCCTGAGTGGTAGGATTATTATAAGCAAATTCAATCAAAGGTAAATGTTCATCCCAAGAGCCTTTGAAGTCCATAACACAAGCTCGTAATATTACCTCCAATGTCCTTATTGTCCTCTCTGATTCTCCATCTGTCTGTGGATGAAAGGTTGTATTAAAATACAATTTGGTTCCTAAAGTCTTTTGCAAACTTTTCCGAAATCTCGAGGTGAATTTGGGATCTCTATCAGAGACTATAGAACTTGGAATCCCATGAAGTCTGATTATTTCATCTATGTATTTCTTGGCTAAGGCATTTAGAGAATCTGTCTCTCTAATAGGCAAGAAATGCGTTGCTTGGCCAGCCTATTGATAGTCACCCATACTATGTCATGCTTCCTGCTTGTCCTTGGTAATCCCATTAAGAAATCCATTGTAATATTTTCCCATTTCTATTTAGGAATAGACAAAAGCTTAAGCTTACCAACGGGTGCTTGATGTTATGTTTTAACTTGTTGATATATCAAACATTTTCCAACATACTCTGCAATATCCTTCTTCATTCATCTCCACTAGAAGTGTTCTTTTAAATTTCTATACATTTTAGTACTCCTCGGATGCATTGCATATGGAGCATTATATGCCTCATCAAGAATTTCATCCTTCAACTCTTGCATATCCGGAATACATAATCTGTTGCCTACCATCATCAATCCATCTTCTCTTACTTCTATTCTTGAAGGCTTACCATTTTAAACTTCTTCTCTGATCTTGCTCAAGTATTCATCTTATTGTTGCAATTCCTTAATTTTCTCATTCAATACTGGCCTTACTCTAAAATTAGCCAATATACCACCAGATTCGACTTGTCTCAACATCACCTTAAATTTGGCTAATTCCTTCAATGAAGGAAGATATACTGTCTTCACATACACTATAGTAGATTTCCTACTCGGTGCATCCGCTACTATATTGGCTTTTCCAGATGGTAGTCTATCATCAAGTCATAGTCCTTCAATAATTTTAACCATCTCCTTTGCCTCAAATTCAACTTTTTTTGACTCATCAAATATTTAAGACTCTTGTGGTCTGTAAATACCTTGGTGGTGACTCTATATAAATAATGTCTCTATATTTTCAATACAAAAACTATAGCAGCTAATTCCAAGTCATACGTATGATAATTCATCTCATAGGGTTTTAATTCCTTGGAGGCATAGGCAATTACTTTATCTCCTTACATCAACATACACCCTAATACTTTCCTTGAAGCATCATTATACATTGTATATCCATCACTGCCATAAAGCAAAGTCAGAATTGGTGGAATTGTAAGCTTCTTATTCAATTCCTCAAAGCTTCGCTGACATTCTTCTGTCCATACAAACTTCTGACTCTTCCTTGTCAATTTGGTGAGTGGAGTGCTATCATAAAAAAGCCTTCCATAAATTTTCTGTAATGACCAACTAATCCTAAGAAACTCCAAACTTTTGCCACATTCTTGGGTGTTTCCTATTTAATTACATCTTCCATTTTCCTTGAATCCACATGTACTCCTTTTTTTTTTCAAAATCACGTGTCCAAGAAACACCACTTCCTTTAGCCAAAACTCACATTTATCAAATTTGACATACAATTCTTTCTCTCTCAATGTCTTCAAGGCAATCCTTAAATGCTCTTCATGCTCCTTATTGCTTTTGGAATAAACCAATATATTATCAATAAAGACTATGATAAATTGGTCTAGGAAAGGCTTAAAGATTCTATTCATGAGGTCTATAAAGGCTACAGGGGCATTGGCTAACCCAAAGGGCATAACTAAGAACTCAAAATGCCTATATCGCGTTCTGAAAGAAGTCTTTGACGCATCAGACTCTTTTATTTGCAATTGATGATAACTCGATCTCAAGTCTATCTTGAAGAAGACTTTTATCCCTTGCATTTGATCAAACAGATCATCTATGCGTGGGAGGGGATGTCTATTCTTGATAGTGACATGATTGAGCTTTCTATAATTTACACACATCCTCAAGGATTCATCTTTCATTTTTACAAAAAGAACTGAAGCTCCCCAAGGCGAAGAGCTAGGCCTAATAAAACTTTTCTACAACAGGTCTTCAACTATCTTTAAGCTCCTTTAATTCTACTGGAGCCATCCTATAGGGTGGAATTGATATGGATGCCATGCCTGGAAGAAGCTCTATAGTGAATTTCTCTGGATGGTGGTAGTCCTGGTAGTTCTTCTAAAAAAACATCTGAAAATTCCCTAACTACCAAAATATTTTCTAATTTTTCTTCAACCACCTTCATGTCTAACACATATGCCAAGAATGCTTCATACCCTTTCTTCATCATTTTCTCTGTTGTCAGTGTTGAAATAAGTTCAAGTGGGCTTGCCTTCCTGTCTCCCACAAATATCACCTTTTTACCTTTATCTAGTACAAACTGTACTGTCTTCTGTCTATAACTCAAATTGGCACTTTGTTTTTCTAAAGTGTCCATGCCCAAAATCACATCCAATCCCTTTATCTCCAATGACATTAAATCCACTACTAATTTTGCCTCACAAATACATATTTCACACTCTCAATAAACATGACTAATAATAACAAATTGGCCAATTGGGATGCTAACCATCAAAGGACTATATAATGGACTTAAATTTTTATCATACATAACCATATTTGACGCAATAAATGAGGGGGAGACCTCGGATCAATTAAAACAATAATATTAGCATTAAACAATTTAATCCTACTGGTCATAACCTCTAGAGCTGCTTCTGCTTCCTTCCTTGTCATTGCAAATACCCTAGCTGATGCTTGCCCTCTCGGTCTTCTTAGAGGATTTACCTTCTTAGCTCCACTAGAATTGCCCACTTCAGTTACAGACTTAACTTCCACAATCTCAGCCCTATTTGAATCTTGCATCTAAGTTCCTGTCTGTCTACCATATTGTGGACACTCTCTGGCCATGTGTCCTTTCTCTCCACACTTGAAACAGGTGCCAGTCAATTTATAACATTCCCTTTTATAGAATTTACCACAATGACTACGTTTGGGAAAAGATGGCTTTTCCCCCTCTCCTCTTCCCCCACCTCCAACAGTCGAGGGTTGAATGGAAGTAGTTTTTATTAGTCTGGGTCAGCTTGAGCTACTGCTCCTAATATCAGACTATGTGGGGAAAGTCCTGGTACTCCTTTCTAGCATAAAAACACTGCTACTACCTCCTCTTTTGAGCTGTTCTCTTCCTTTCCTCTTTTTGTTCACTGCACTTTTTATGTTTTCTACATTTTCAACCCTTAAGACAGCTTCTACTAGCTATTGGAAGTCGTAAAAATTTCGCACGACCACTTTTTATCTTATGGCCAAATGCAATCCTGTTTCGAATCTTCGGCACTTAATTGCTTCACTCATCATCAGCTCAGCTGCATATCTGGATAATTGTGTGAATCTGCACTCTATTCGCTTATTGTCATTTCCCTCTAGGTGAGACTCAGAAACTCCCTCTGCTTCTTCTAGATATACACCTCAAACAGATATTTCTTCTTATAGGCAGCTTGGAAATCTTTCCAGGTTAACACTAGTGGCTTTAACTGGCTCTCTGGTATACTTTCCCACCAATGCAGGGCATCTCCCTATAGCAAGCTCGCAACATACACAATCTTTTTCTCTTCTTCACAATCCATCTATTCTAATATCCTCTCCATCGTCCTCAACCAAGTCTCAGCTTCTTCAGGATTAGTTGTTCCATAAAAGTCTACTGCGCTATATTTCCTCAGCTTATCAAATTGTCTTCCTTTCTTAAATAGGGCTAGAGTAGACGTGGATGGCATCTGGCCCATCGCCTGTACAAAAGCCTGAGCAAAGGCTTGAAACATTCTGGAATCAAACGGATTAGGTACTTGCATTTGAGGAAGGGATAACTCGAACATTTGAGGTTGAAAGGGCTCACTATCCTACCTTACAGTCACCTCAACAATCGCTGGGGCCCTGGACTTATCATTACCCTCCTCTCTTGGTGGAGAATCAGGTGTAGCAGATCCTCACAAAACTCCTTGTGTTCTTCTACGAGGTGGCATTTTACTCCTTCAATAAAATACTATCATTTAGCTTACATTTTATTTTAATCCTATTTTCTACATGTATACATGAGATGCATGTCACTTAATGCAATCAATCAATTTAACAAAATAACAATTAATCACATATCATAATAATTCATAGTACAACACATTCTAAGCCTAGGAATCCTTAGAAACCCAGGATCTGATACCAAAGATGTTGGCTTCGGGTCTCAGTTCCTATTTCATGGCGTCAAAGTTCCAAAATCGGGATATTTTTAAAATAAAAATAATTATATATAAAATTAATATCAAAATAAAAAGAATTTAATTCCTTGGTGGGAGCATGAACAAATACACAAATAATTAAAATAAATAGCCTAGAATAAATTTGATAAGAAAATAAATTAAAAGAAGTCATGAAGGGACCCTTTTTAATATAAACAAATAATAATAAAATAATATAATATAATGAGAAGTCGAAAATGGGGAGTAAAACAATTAAATCAACTTATGAATTAATGAATAGAAAGAAGAAGAGGAAGAAGCAATTGTCACGGGCGTGAGTTTTCATTTCTCACACCCGTGAGACAAGAATGTCACGATTGTGCTTAGGCACGATCATAACTTTTGATGAACAGGGGCGCAATTTCGTGGTTCGTCGCGATCGTGCTTATTAGTGTCGCGATTATGCTTAAGCACAATCGCAACTTACCAGTCGCATATACCAACTTCAAAACATCGTAACTTTCTACTCGGATGTTTAAAAATTACAAACTTTATGTCATTAGAAAGCTAAGAGAAAGATCTACAACTTTCATTTAGACAATTTTATTAAATTCTACTTAGATCAATACAGTTTATTCCTTAAAGTTTCAGATCACATTTTATCCCCTTTTTCCTTTTTTTTTCTACTGTCAATATATATAACTATTAACTATAACCAAAAGACCCGAATCCAACATTTAAATTCATACATACAAGACTCCCTTTAAAATAATTTACTTAAAGAACCCATCAAAAGATCATCACACAACCAATAATCTTATTCCCAGCCGCAATGACAACTTAACAGAAAAGAAAATATTGCACATATACAAAAAAGAATCTCTGCAGCTTTCACTATCAATTTTCAACAAAACATATTTTTTGCACAACTTTATATTACATATCGAAAGCCACATCAGTAGCATAATACAAAATACATTTATAAATGTTCATGCTTGATATGCTTTTAGAGTGTTAAAAATTTCTGAACTAACTAATTATACAAGACTAAAATCTCGGAGTTGCTAAAGCTTTGCAAGGGTTCAGTGATCTGCTTTGTTTGTACCTGAAGAGTGAAAAATTTTATAGGGTGAGCTAAGAAGCTCAGTGGCTAATATGTTTATAGCCAGCGATAACAAACCGCACACAAATCAAGCACACACACACACACACACACAAATATATATATATAATTTTAATTTCAACAAATCATAACATTCACATTCTAATTTTGAGAATTTTACATAAACAGGAATACTTCATCTCACAAATCAGATCATAAAATCAATTAATAATCAAATCATAAAACTCAATTAAGCTTTATACTCAACAATTTAAGATGTAATGCACAAACATAATAGCTCGAGAGAATCCCATTAAACAGAATGGCGAAACTGAAGTTTACACTATGAACAGAATGAGTCTTTTTTTTGAGCTCATATGCCACAAATGGGTAGCCAGGAGAAGGCTTTAGGTCGACGTGCAAGTGACAAATAAAATGGTATATCTCTTACCCACATAAGCAAAGTTTCAGATGCATTTATATTTCGTAACATATTCATATTTTTCATGCTTCTTGAATTTTTTGTTTTTCAACAATACAAAAGCAGCAGAATTCTTACATAACAATCATGATATTACATTCACAGAATATTTTTCCCACATTCACAATGATTCAAAACAAGCATTTATACATACAAAATTAAATAATATAGCCGATCATCACAAAAATTATAAATATATTACCCACCTTTTTACTTGATATTTCCAAGATGAAATTAGTCTTTCCTCTTGTTCTTGATTTCGACCTTCTTGATGCCCTTCACACAAATATATTTTCATTTAATCATCATACTTGAATAAAGCTTCCATAAGCTTGAATATCCATCAATGTACTTAAACTTAATCTATTATTGGTTTAGCTAATTAGAAGAACTAAGACCTAGTTAAGGTTCATAAAAATCTAAGGAGAAGAATTTTGATTCTCTACTTTTTCTCTTCAATTTCAGCGCATAACCCATCTTCTCTACTTCCGTCTTCTATTAAAACAAAAAGAATAATAAGGTTTACCTAAAAAGAAAACTCAGCTGATAATCTTCTTTCTCCTTGCTCTTTTCTTTCTTTCTTTTTCTTTCTATGCTTATGTTTCTCCTTCTCTTCTTCTAGTTTGTTCCACGACTCTCTTTCTTTTTCTTTCTTAACACATATGACTCTCTTCTCTTCTTATCTTATTAGTTTAAGACAAAATTTAACCTTCGAATCTTACCCTTCCTTATTCAATCTAATTCCTTATATCTCCTTATCTTCATTCTAATGCTTCCTTTTAATCTATGCCACCGCACAAAAATAATAATAGACCAAATTAAACTCTAAAAATTTCTAATTCATGAATTGTAACTTATATTTATGCTTGCTAATTTAATAAAATAAATTCTAAGAAAATTCAGGGTCCAACAGTCTATCCCTCCAAAATCTATATCCTGATTAGTTCATGATGTGAGAGTTTAATTTAAACTATATAAGGGCATTTAGAGCTTGTTTGAAAAGTTACTTACCTTTTTGATGCTAGAGTAAACACCTTATCATAAATACTCTTAGTTATTCAGCTAAATCACTATTTTAAATGGCTACTATCATCACTCTTTAGCTTTAGTCTTTTTGCTTAGTATAAAGCATGCATATTTAATTTATTCAACACTCATTTGTTCACCCTTCATTTTTTATATAGGATAATGAAGATGCTCAAAAGAATTCATATTTACTTAATTGTATGAACAAATTATACGAGAAGTATTGCGATGTAAGTCAAATATCTATTATCCAAATTAATAAAGAAAATTAAACTCGACTAAGTCATTAAAGCTTATAAATATTTACCTAAATACTTCAAAGCAAAAAGACACCCAAACTCTTAGTAAATTATTATAATCAATACACTGCCAAAGTAAACAAAAAAATTCAAATAAGTATGAGAACCTAACTCCCTTAAGTCCCTACCCCACACTTAAGCTATAAATTTTACTTAATAAATATGATATATAAGAATAATGAAAATAAATAAGAAAGGAAGGGAAAACAAAGTAAGGGGAATTGCAATTCCCTAATATAACATAGTAGAGCAATGCAAATTTTGCTGAGATAAGAGAACACAAACATGTAATGGTACAATGTTGAGAATATAAGGCAACGCAATTAAAACATGATGTTGTGTTGTTGCTAAACATTTTCTTTCATTATGAATATGGGTGTGTCCTACAAAAAAATATCCCTTCTAGATTTTATTGTGAAATATTGTATTTACATAAGAGCAGGTTACGCTAGCGTTTCATTATTTTCCTTACGTCTTTAAAAGAATGAGTAAGAATATGGGACATGCAAGAGTGTTCTCTATCCTATTGAGCACAAGGTATCATGTTTTGATCACATTACTTTAGGCTACTCTCTACCTTTCAGGTTCAACTTGATTTCCTTGACTTGTGGGAAGTCAAGGTTCATATTACTTTTTCATTATGCAAAATCACATTACACTAATTCTAAAACACTAAAACCATGAGAAAAAAGGTAAAATTTCATTTAAAATGTATTTCAATGAATGAGTCTAAAACTATGAAAACTTCCTATAACTACTAGTAAAAAATGTATTTCATTAGGTTGCCTACTAATAAGTGTTTCTTAATAAGTTGATTAGAGTGACTTACTTAAGTTATACCCAAGTGGTTCCTCCATAGATTTAATGATATCCTTTTCAAATCTATTAACTACCTTAACTTTCTTATTTTGTCTAATATGTTCATTAGCTTTTAAGGTTGTCGCCTACTTCTTTAGGATAGAGTTATTCATCTTCTTTACATCTCTTACTATTAAACACTTCTTTATGGGGCTTGGTATGATTGTTTCTTTTATAGCTGGGATAATTTATTGTTAGTCACGTCAAAATAGAGACAAGTATCATGATTATCAAAATTAGGTTTTATGGTTTCAACTCTCTTAAATACCAGTTCTTCATCCCCTACATATAAGTGCTTGATTTACTATATATTTGCTCTCTAATGCTTAGTGATTAACGTTATATTAGGCATAAGTTACTTATTTTTGTTTATATTTTTTTAGGTATAAGTTGGAGGAACAAGAACAAAAAATGAGCTAAACACATATCCTTGTGTCTTTCTATTGATGTTCAATCAGTGAAAGCAAAAAAGAGATGAGTTAGAGTGAAAACAAGAAAAGGAATGAAAGAAATGGAGTCATAGCAACTTAACATACCCATATAAGTTGCACATAGCCGTATATATGACAAAAGCGATCATATATAGGATTATGTGAGTCACTAGAAGCATGTAGAAGCGCAAATGTGAAGTTTCAAATAGCCATGCAGCCGACATGGCTGTAAGGTGACTTACATATCCATGTATCTTTGTCTTGTAGTCACAATTTCTGGTAAAATTGACATACAAGGTCACTTTCACATCTGTGTAGTTGACGTTGTATTATTACACAACCATAATTTTAAGTATAAAAGGGCAATTAAAAGGCCAAGTGTCGCATTACTAGGATTAGAGGCTAAAAAGGAGGTAGATTCCCTTCCCTTTGGAGAGCTATGAGGAGTTAAACTTCATATTTCTAGTTCAAAGGAGATATCAAGGCTGACAAACATGTTTGGGCATTAATTGCTAGTGATGTTGTTCTTAACTCTCTTTTGGGATTGACTATGTTATTCTATGTTTAATATTTTGCATTTATGTATGAATGACTTAACTAAACTTACAAGATCATTTATGCATGGATTTATTGCCAGAATCTACATTGCAATATACAATCATTGCAACCCTAATTCACTTGTGGTAAATTATTGGTCTCACATTATTAGCGATAACATAGCTTAAGTTAAATGATCTAAGCTTATGTGGTTATTGCTTAGATGCAGTTGTCATACTAAATCTATAAAGCTTATTAAAGGTTCTCTAGTAGGTAGACTTAATTAAAGAGCTTGTTTTTATTAAATACAGCCTAAGGAAAAACTAGGATTAAGAAAGCAACATCATAGAGAATCCCTTTACAAGTATTGAGAATGCTTCAAGAAGTTATATATTAGTTGCCCTTTTCATAACATCACAAAACAACTCCTTATCCAATACTTCTATGAAGAATTATTGCTTATAGATAGGAACTTGGTAGATGCATCAAGTGGTAAAGCACTATGTGAAAAGACTCTCATAGAGGCTAAAACTTTAATTGAGCGTATGATGACGAACACTCAACAATTTAGCATGTTCGTAAGGAAAATAATGTAAACAATTCATCTATAGAACATCATTTAGATTAAAAATGTAATCCTTTTAAAGATCATGTTTCGATGTATAAACATATAAGGACACTAAAAAAGAAGTTTAGAAGTAAGCATGGCAAATAAGCTTAGCTCAGGATGCATAGGCTCGGGTTGTGTGTCCTAGGCCCTGAGCCTCACCCATTACCATCTATATTTATAAGACCACTTGTTTAGTTTCAGTAACTAGTTTTGTCAACCAACTTGATGAATGGTTCGCAAAGAAATCAAAACTGAGTTTGTAAGAATATGGGGTGGTCTTTAAACCAAAACTCCAAAACCACCAATCACAAAAGGTATAATTTGGAACATCATTGTTCTTGAAATTTAATGTTACCTCATCCGATAAACAAAGGCTTGTCTGACAATTTGCTGGTTGCTACGTCACAATTTTGGAAATATATGCATAATTTCTCCTTTTCCTGCACTAACTCTCTAAGGATTATGGCAGAGAAAGCTAAAGCTTTCAACACTAAGAAATTTCCTTTTGGTTACAAAAGTCTACTGGCAGTGGTTTTCTGATCCTTTGAGCGAATGATTTTTATAAGATTAACAATAACAAGCAGTACATATAATAATGTTTTGTGGTATATCTAGGACTGATGGATCTCCAGGTCATGACTTGGAGATTAATCTATTATAAAACCAGATGAACCATTGCATTCTTGAAGATTCTCAAGTACGAACGGCAGGCAAAAGCATACGGAATTGCACTTTACTAAATTGTCAAATAGCACACGTCATCCGGACAATTGTGTACGCAAAATAAGCAGTCAAGAAAAGTTTTAAAGGAATATCTCAGAATTGAAACAATCGTCTAAAATACTCAGAGAAAAAGCAATTATATGTTAATAAAAGCATTTTATCATTGGACAGTAGTCTTTCCCTTATCCGCTCCCTTCAGTCTTGAATATATCCAGCTTCTCATGAACCACATCATAAGTTGCATGAACACCAACAAGCAAATAATACAACAACATAGCTGCACTGCAGACAACGAATCTAAGGATTGCCTCATAACCAACAGATCCAATTAGAAATACATTCATCACGATTGACAATGATGGCAACCATGGAACAAGCGGAACACCCCATACCCTGGGAGCACGTTGCTTTGGCAGCAAACCCATCCCCAGAGTCCCAAGAAACCAAATAACTGAAGCCACCACACACCCAATCCAAATATCATTTCCTGAGCTCCAAAGGACACTGATTGCTATGGAAGATCCAACAACAACAGATAGGCAGAAGAGGAATTTAACTACATCTTTTTTGGAAGTAACATTTGTCACATAATATCGCCTCACAAGTAATGCAACGGCCATGAGCATGAAAGTGAGGAGCGTGCTAACAGAAAAAATACTGGATATAACATCCAAACTAGAGAAAAATGCCACAATTGCACTGAGTGTTGTTGTTAAAAGAGTGGCATAGATGGGTGTTCCGGTTTTTGGGTGAACCAGAGCAAACCAGGGAGGAATCATGTGAGATCTTGCAATCTGAGTGGTGTATCTACCTTGTCCAAGAGATCCGACTAATAAGCTTGTTGTCATTCCCTTAAGTGCACCTATACTCACTAAATACTTGGCCCATTTCATTCCAATTTGAATAAAAGCCACTGAATATGCAGCACTGGGATCAATATCAGTATATTTCACCATGCTGGTCAGTGACAAAGCCATCAAACAATATATCACAGTGATCATAGACATCGATCCAACCAAACCAATCGGTATGTCCCTTGATGGTTTTTTGGTCTCTTCAGCCATAGTTGCAACCATATCAAACCCCGTATAAGACCAATAAACTACTGCTGCAGCATTGAAAACACCCTTGGCACCATATGGAAAAAAAGGTATCAAATTTGAGCTCTTGGCGTGGATGAAGCCAACGATGATAATGAAAACAATCACTATGGAACTAAGAATAGAACTGATTAAATTTAGTAAGGAAGTCTTCTTTGTGCCAGTCATTGCTATAGTATTAGTTACCAGAAGGACAACTACAGCTATAGGGTCTAAAAGATTGAACCCTTCAGCAAGAAAACCAACTCTGATCCTCAAGAAATCAGGGTTATCAGAGTTGATCATACTTGCAAAATATGAGGTCCAAGATCTACCCAACCCAGCAGCCCCAATAACAGCCTCCAAAAGTATATTTCCAGCGGCAACAAAGGCAACAAAGTCACCCAACTCCACACGAAGAAACGAAAACGACCCACCAGCTACTGGAATCTCAACAGCAAACTCAGTGTAACAGAACACTGAAAGCAACGCCGAGAGACCCGAAATAGCATAAGAGAGAACAATGGCTGGACCTGCGTGTTTACGAGCTTCTTGGCCTGTGACAACAAAGATGCCAGACCCAACAACGGAGCCAAAAGCCAACCACATAAGGTCCCACCAGGTGAGGCACTTCTTCATTGGATTCTCGCTTTCTTTGCTTAGAGTGACCAGTTCAAAGTTGTCGCTGGAGCGAGAAAAAAGACGATCTTTGAGACGAGGGACTATCTCAGACAGCGCAGTTCTATACGTGAAGAAGTCCTGGAAAGAGCGTTCCGGGAAAAAATCTTGCTTGCTGAATCTCCAGTAACTCTTCCTTGGTAGATCTTGAGCTTCCATTATTGAGTTTGCTTTCGAGTATAATAGTGGGTGAATCGTATCCTCTTCGGGTGCTGATGATGAAATTTGAAACATAATAGGGGAAAAGGTTGGATCGTGGGCTTAGTTTGGAGTGCAAATCTGGGAAACAGGTCAAATTCATTAAGTGTAGTGAATCCTGGAATTCAAAAAGGCTCTGTGTTTTCGATCGCTTACGAGGGAGAGTTCCTCGCTTCTTCGCCAAAACTTCAACATTCCAACTCCGTCATCAAACCAAAAACCAATCAAATGCTCTTATTCTCACAATTTTATGTTTGCGATGTTTTCCATTTCTATTGCTGTCCGAACATGGTCAGACTTTTGGCCCACGGTGTGAAGCATGTAACCCATCCGACATTAAAGAAAAGATGATTTTGTATTACTCACCTGGTTTTCTCTTCCACGACTTTGTTTCCCAGTTAATTCCTCTTTCGATTTCTTTAAACCTTATATGCAAAGCCCTATACGAGGAAGCTGATGTCGTGATTCAGCCGGGTGATTTAAGCTATGATTTTCAAGCCTTTCTATTCAACAAATACACGTTGTGTGTACGGTAGGTAACGGGGAATTACATATTTTATTTATATATATATATATATATAGTTGCAGTATGACAGGTTTCTTGAATGAAGTTCATTTATCCATAATTGGTAAGACCAATCAAAAATCGAACTGGACTTCAAATTGGTAAATTAATTTTAATTTAAATATTTATTTGATATTAAATTATTATAAAATTAATATATAATAAATAAAAAGTTACAAAAATAAGTAAAAATATAAAATAAAATACGTACTAATAATGTCTATTAATATATAATAAAGTGATAATAAATCTAATAATTTAAATTACAATTGAATTTAACATAAATTTTAAAATAATAATAATAAAATGTATTTCTATATTGTTATTTATTTAAAGACTCATAAAAGTTAAAGTATATTTAAAAAAAACAAAAGAAAGAACTCTAACTTTATTCTAACTTATTTTTTAATATTCTTTAAACATATTTCTTTATAGTTTAAAGAATATTAAACTATAAAGAAATATGTTTATAGTTTCAATTTACTAATATATACAAATTAACATTTCAATTTATTAAACAAATTCATGATAAAATAATGATAATTTAAAAATTTTCAATTAAAATATAAGGAGATAAATAAAAGACCTAAAATTTGACAAATATAATTTTTAGTGAAAATAAATATTTTAAATATTTTTAAGAATAAAAATAGTAATCATTTTTAACAATTTTAATTTAAAATAGATTTTAAATTAAAATATAAAAAGATAAATAAAGAAATTAAAATTCTAAAAATATAATTTTTTAGTTAAATTATGTAAAAGAATTGAAAAGAAAAAAATCCAATTAAAATTCAAAAGATTTATGAATTATTAAAAAATCTTAACTTCCTATGCATTCTTTCAAAATTAAAGATTGACAATGACAGGTGGTGGCTTTGCAAAGAGGAAACTTGTGCTGGGTCCTACATGCTGGGTTTCGATCATCCATCACATGCATCCATTATTAGAATACGCAGCAGAAAATAGAACAAAACTCAGAAAATATAGAATCAAACATATGTTATTAGATGTAGTAAAACAAAAAGTGAACTTAAGATGTATACCTTACAATCTCCTATGTTCTTCATTGTCTTCATCTCTTCGAGTTGTAATAAACCACAACTGTAGTGCCCCACTCTTAGAGAGCATATTCCCAAATATACCGACGGTATTCGAGAACATACTCTATGAGGGTGGCATGCTAAGACAGTCAGTCAACTCATTGCAATTTTTTCACGCATCACACGCATGCTCAGAAAACCAATAATTATTTTCAGCCCATTTATTCCATAAATATTACCAGTTATAAAAGTCATTATAATACAGAATTCTTTTATACAATATACAATAGTTGTGGAATACAATGCTTAATACAACAATGACTGAAGACATATGCAGATGCAAACTAATTCCGACCTCTAACTCTTATCAGATTGCAGTGGCTATACTCCAATTTGTCTAACTGGATATCCCCTGAACCTAAAAGACAGTATTGCAATTTTGGTGAGTTTTGCAAACTCAGTGAGCGAACTATCATCGATGTCTTACTCATCTTAAACACAATGGTAGTTCACATATTCAGATTCACAAACAATTCACATATTCATATTAACAGATAATTTATTGCAAATCATATCACATTTCAGTTTCGAGACAATTCATGTAACTCATTTCAAGCATTCATTTAATACGAATCAATTTATATATATGTAATGCACAGGTGACTCACTTTCAGTTCTTACTTTGTTGTGACCTAGTGTCTTTTAACTGTCCTATATATATTATGGATTTTGGGCATATTGATAACTGTTCCATATCAATTGGGGATGTCGAGCTCATTATATATAATAAGCCTGTGGCTTTTTACACATTTTGAGCTTTAAGCTCTTTTTCAGTGGCTACACCAGTCACAACTACCTTTATCTGATTATGCATATCATGTAATGAAATGCATCAATTATCACGTTATATACAATCATTTACTTTCATTTATCATGCACAATCTCTTTCACGTTTCAATTTCTTCAAACCTGAGTCCGACATTTAACAATCATATTGAGTACACGTATTTATTTCTCATTCATATTCACTGAGCACTTTTAATACATTCACATTTATCAAACTCCTCGGACTATTTATGTCCGGAATTGTCTCGATTACAATATTAACAGTTCAATACAGAAATTTAAACAGAACAATTAACCAATGTGAGACCATCTAGGTTGACTCACAGTACACTCCAAATTAGCATCTGCTTCTATGATCCAGAAATGTCTAGACACCGACGTTCAATCTCGTGTATCAACTTCATGCTATGCATACATTATACATACATTACTAATTTGATCGATCACATTAATACTCAATCATACACATATGAATATATTTTATGTATAAGGCATGCTCAATTTGACTATTTTGGGTATATTTCCTTAATCAATCATTCATCATTTTTTTCTATCATTATATGATCACATAATATTCAAGTTCTCATTCATTCATACTTAATAGACATTACTTTGTTAGGGTTATGTAAATATGGCGCCCTAAAAAGCAAGTGTATTTACATATAACTTAATTTTCTTCCAGTTACAATATTGTAATGAAAATATTTATTATTAATAAAACAAAAGAGTTTGGTTTTATTTGTATGAGCATAATATAACTAGTCATAAGGTACCAAGGTTTCTCTGTAAGTGATATAGATATACATATACATAGAGATGTATGGGAAACATGTATATTATTAGAATCTAAATTAAATGATTCACAGTCGAATAATCTAGTTGGTCGCTTGATTATAGTTTAGAATATAGTGTTGTGATTTGCCTCTGTGTAAGTAAAGGAGTTTACTTCAAGAGAATGATGAGATTCAAATCATGATAGTAGTTGACTATCAGTAATGACACTATTAAATAAATCTAGAATTGCGTATGTTTTTTAAAGGATAAAGTAGGGCGTTACTTTAATCTTAAAACAAACACTTTAACATTACGAACCACAATCTTGATGAGTGGTGAACTCATTTATGTTTCGTTATAATTCTTGATATGATCATAATGGATTTTACAAGGTATCAATCCAGTGTCCACATATTGAAATTATTAATTGAAACAAACATCAGGGAATATTCTTTTAGCCCTGGGTCTCAGTCCTTATTACGTGGTGACAAGGCACCAAACTTGGGAGACTTTTTAAAATAAAAGTATATATACATAAAATTAACATCAAGAAAAAAATTTAATTTCTTAGTGGGAGTAAAAACAATTAAACAAACAAACAAATAAATAAATAAAATAAAAAAGAATTGGAAAAGTCACATGTATGACTTAATTAAATCACGGCCATGAGAGCCGAAAATTATGGTTCGTCACGATCATGCTTGTGTACAATCACGACATTTAATGAATAGTGGGTAGCACGATTGCGGCTTTCCTGCTACACACACCAACTTCAATTCATCATAACTTTCAATCCTGATCTAAAAATTATAAACTTTATGTCGTTAGAAAGCTAAGAGGAAGATCTACAACTTTTATGAAGACAATTTTGTCAAATTCCGCCTAGATCAATACAGTTTATTCATTAAAGATTTAGAATACATTTTCATTTCTTTTTCCTTTCTGCTATCTATATATACTTCTATGCAATTTCCAAAAGGCCCAAAAACTAACAGTACAATCCATACATATTAAGACTCCTAATTTAACCATTTGCTTAAGAAGATCTATCCAAAAGCCATTAACATCTAACAATTTATTCCCAACACAATAACACTAACAGAAAAGAAATTTTCAGCACATATGCAAAAGAAATTCTTCAACCCTTCTTTCATTCATTTCTCCATGAACAAATTTTCATTTCACAGATGTTTCAAGGTTCATACATAACTTCAATTACATATTGGGAGCCAAACCAGTAGCATAATCAACAAATACAACATGAATGCTCATGTTTGATATGCTTATAAAGCTACCAAAAATGATCCAACTAACTTAGTTACAAAAATGGAAATTCTTTGAGATTTGCCAAAGTTTTTGCAAGGTTCATTATTGATCTACTAATTCTTGCACCTGAGAAGTGAAAAATGATGGGGTGAGCTGGGAAGCTCAGTGGCTAATATATTTATAGCTATCGATGATGAGCTACACACACACACATCTACAACCAAGCATATTTATACACACAAAATCCAGTTCACCGCATACATATTTAAAAAATTCAGTCACATAATTCATATCATATATTTTTGTTTTCAATCATCATAATGAAACATTTAATCATATATCATGCTCAGCATGTATAAAATGAGTTCATTTTTCGGAACTCATATGTCATAAGCGGGCAGTCGGGAGAAGGCTTTTGGTCAATGTGCACGTGATGAATAGAATGATATCTCTTTTACTCATATAAGCAAATTTTTCGAAGCTTACATATTCCATGTCATACTTATACTTTCATGCTTTTTATACTTTTCTTCTATTCATTAATACCAAATACAACAAAATCTTTCAAAGTAAACATGTTAAAAAATCACAGTGCATTTTTCCTACATTCACAATGTTTCAAAAACAAGCATTTAAGCATACATAAACATATAATAGATTAGCCCATCATCACAATAACCGTACATATATTACCCACCTATTTACTTGTAACTTCAAACTTAAGTTCGTCTCTCCTCTTGCTCTTACCTTCGACTTTCTTGATTCCCTTCAAATAAACATATTTTCATTCAAACATCATATACAAATAGAACTTCCATAAAGCTCTATTATCCAAAAAT
>JANZXR010000005.1:26227706-26244770 GCA_027575705.1 Erythroxylum echinodendron
TCTACACTATCATTGAATAATAGCATGTTGCAATCTTAGGGTTAATTAATTGTGTTGATTAATCATGAGATTAATCTATAATTTCGTGTCTAATTTCCTTCACTTCCTACATTTTTCTTCTCTCTTTCTTTCTTATTTTACATGACTCTCTCTTTTTCCCTAACCTCTCAAACACGTCTCTCCCTTTTCTCTTGTTGTTACATGACTCTCTTTCTCTTTCTGTAGTTTCTTCTAGGTTCTTCTTTTTTTTCTTTCTTAACCTCATGGACACGTCTCTCTCTTTCTTCTTATTATATTTTTCCAGCATTTCACTCACGCACCCTTCATTTGTTCTTCTTTTATTAATCTAAAACAAACTCTAATCTTCCAAACTTACCCTTCCATATTCAATCTATTTTCTTCTAACTCCTTAACTTAATTCTAGCACTTCCATTAAATTCATGTAACCATATGAAAAATATTTATAAATAAACTCCATAAATTTCTAATTCAAGAATTCTGATTTTTATTCATGACTAAACGCCAACAAATTCTCATTTAATAATTCTAGCTTCCAAGAAAAGTTCGAGGTCCAACAATTCTGCCCCCTTAAAGAATTTCTTCCTCGAAATTCTTACCAACACACTTTGTCGATATAATACTCTCAAGACACTTTTATCTTCTAATTGTGATTCCGCATCTCTTCAGCATTGATCTACCTAACTCTTTTGTTTTTCTGGAGTTGTGTAGATTCTATCATATATAATTGCTTTCACATTTCAATTTTATCATAACTAAGTTCCTTTAACAATAACAATAACATCACCTCAAATTCACGAACCTAATAATATAGGTAGGCTACTTTACATTAAGCAAACTTCATGCACTCACTATAGAATATTCAACTTCTTATGCCTGAGTCCTATTTCTAACTGACTCTAATAGTCACTTCTGATTTGTTTAATAATCATTCATTCCTAGAAATGGAACATTTAATTTACGCGATATGATTCGATAAAACATCTCTATCACAAGGAGGTTTCTCACCTCAATCATCTATATTGTTTCCATAATTTTTATCAATTAACTATATTCGTCATTGTTATTTCAGCCATTCTTAGTACCTAAATAAAATCAATTTTAAATGTTCATAATATTTCAATAAATTCAATTACTGTCACACTTTACATTATCAGAATATTCTTTACAATAAATCTGAATGAAACAAGAGGCATATGCATTTACTCTTCATTACAATTGATTCTAAACAACCTCTGAATATTTTACGACTATTCAAAAGTTACTTCTTCATAGTAGTTACCTTTTCAATATAACCACCTAATCCCATACTTCTATTATTACTCTGATTCATCATGAGATTTTAACTATAGGGATCATAGATTACCTCCTATACCATATCCAAATATAGATTTCATATGTGCTCAATCACATTATCCACCAATGTAACCATATTATTGGATATGTACTCATAATAACTGGTCAACATAACCTTGAGAACTTCTACATATATCATTATCATTTATTTCATCTTCCATACGTACCTTTTTAATCAATTCAGAATTATAGAAACATAACCATCTTGAAATTCTGATCTCAAATCCATTAACACAATACCAGATTATAACCCTTATCACATTAATTAAACAATCATTTTAAAGTCTGAGTTCAACCTTTCAATCCCACTTTGATTGTACACTTTAAATCTTATCATTTCTACCTATGTCTCTATTTCTTTCAATATCCACAAACTTTCATTGTCTCACACTCTGAAAAATCTCCATTCTTCTCATTGTTTCTAATAGCTCTAACTCTTAATAAAAGTTTATACATGTAACTCATGCAGTTGCAATTACTGAGATCTATGCTCATCAGTAACCTTCTCTAATGATGGGGAATCAGGTGTAGCAGATCCTTGCAAAACTTCTGGCGCTCTTCTACGAGGTGACATTTTACTCCTTTAATCTAAACATTGTCCTTAATCTTACTTTTCATTTTAATCTTATTTCCTACATGTATGCATGATATGCACGTCACTTAATGCAACCAATAAACTTAGCAATACAAACAAATAATTTAACATTAAAAACACTTTATCACACATCATATATGTCATAGTATAACATATTCTAAGCTTAGGAATGCTTAGAAACCTTGAGCTCTGATACCAAAAATGTTGGCCCTGGGTCTCGGTTCTTATTATGTGGCGATAAGGCGCCAAAATTAGGGGACTTTTTAAAATAAAAGGATATATACATAAAATTAACATCAAGAACAAAATTCAATTTCTTGGTAGGAGTAAAAACAATTAAACAAACAAACAAATAAATAAAATAAAATAAAGAACTGCAGAAGTCACAGGCGTGACTTAATTAAATCACAGCCACGAGAACAAAACTCACAGTCGTGAAAACTGAAAATTATGGTTCGTAACGATTGTGCTTGTGCACGATTGCGACAATCAATGAACAGTGGGCTCGTCGCGATTGTGCTTGTGCATGATTGTGACTTTCCTGCTGCACTCGCCAACTTTAATTCATCGTAACTTTCGATCCTGAAGTCTAAAAATTATAACATTTATGTCGTTAGAAAGCTAAGAGGAAGATCTACAACTTTTATATGGACAATTTTGTTAAATTATGCTTAGATCAATATAATTTAATCATTAAAGATTCAAAACACATTTTCATTCCTTTTTCCTTTCTGCTATCTGTATATACTTCTATGCAATTTCCAAAAGACCCAAAAACCAACAGTACAATCCACACATATTAAGACTCCTAATTTAACCATTTACTTAAGAAGATCTATCCAAAAGCCATTAACATCTAATAATTTATTCCTAACATCATAACACTAACAGAAAATAAATTTTCTGTACTATACAAAAGAAGTTCTTCAACCTTTCTTTCATTCAATTCTCTAGAGATAAAGTTTCATTTCATAGATGTTGCAAGGTTCATACATAACTTCGATTACATATTAATGGTCAAACCGGTAGCATAATCCAAAAATACAACATGAATGCTTATGTTTGATATGCTTCTAAAGCTACCAAAAATGATCCAACTAACTTAGTTACAAAAATGGAAATATTTGGGAGATTTGCCTAAGTTTTTGCAAGGTTCACTATTGATCTGCTGATTATTGCACATAAGACGTGAAAAATGATAGGATAAGCTGGGAAGCTTAATGGCTAATATATTTATAGCCATCGGTGATGAGCCACACACACACACACATATAACCAAACATATTTATACACACAAAATCTAGTTCATCATACACATACTTAGAAATTTCAATCACATAAATCATATCATATATTTTTGTTTTCAATCATCATAACAAAATATTTAATCATATGGCTTGAGAGAATCCCATAAAACAAAATGACGAAACCGAAGTTAGCACTATAAATGAAATGAGTCCATTTTTCAGAACTTATATGCCAAAGCGGGCAGCCGGGAGAAGACTTTTGGTCAACATGCATGTGACAAACAAATTGGTATCTCTTTTACCCACGCAAGCAAATTTTCCAAAGCTTTTATATTCCATATGATACTCATAATTTCATGCTTTTTATGCTTTTCTTCTATTCATTAATACCAAATACAACAAAATCTTTCAAAGTAAATATGATAACAAATCACATTGCATTTTTCCCACATTCATAATGTTTCAAAAACAAGCATTTAAGCAAACATAAACATATAATAGATCAACCCATCATCACAATAACCATAAACATATTAACCACCTATTTACTTGTAAATTCAAACTTAAGTTTGTCTCTCCTCTTGCTCTTACATTCGACTTTCTTGATTCCATTCAAACAAATATTTTTTCATTCAAACATCATATGCGAATAGAACATCCATAAAGCTCTAGTATCCAAAAATGAGCTTAGACTTAATCTACTTTTAGTTTTCTTCTGTTCATTAATACCAAACACAACAAAATCTTTCAAAGTAAACATGATAACAAATCATTTTCCCACATTCATAATGTATCAAAAACAAGCATTTAAGCACACATAAACATATACTAGATCAGCCCATCATCACAATAACCATAAACATATTACCCACCTATTTACTTGTAACTTCAAACTTAAGTTTGTCTCTCCTCTTGATTCCATTCAAGCAAACATATTTTCATTCAAACATCATATACGAATAGAACTTCCATAAAGCTCTAGTATCAAAAAATGAGCTTAGACTTAATCTACTCTTAGTTTTCTTTTATTCATTAATACCAAATACAACAAAATCTTTCAAAGTAAACATGATAACAAATCACATTGCATTTTTCCCACGTTCACAATGTTTCAAAAACAAGCATTTAAGCATATATAAACATATAATAGATCAGCCCATCATCACAATAACCATAAACATATTACCCACCTATTTACTTGTAACTTCAAACTTAAGTTTGTCTCTCCTCTTGATTCCATTCAAGCAAACATATTTTCATTCAAACATCATATACAAATAGAACTACCATAAAGCTCTATTATCCAAACATGAGCTTAGACTTAATATACTCTTAGTTTAACTAGGCTAGAAGAACTAAGATCTAGTTGAAAGTTCATAAAAATCTAAGAACATAAATCTCTTGTTCCTTTTCTTTCTCTCTTCATTTTCAACATATAAAAACCTAATTTCTCTGGTTTCTTCTTCTATTCAAATAAGAAGAATAAATAAAAGTTACTTATAAATTCAGCTGAAAATTGTTCTTCTTCTTCTTATCTCTTTTATCTTTCTTTTCTTCTTCTTTTTTGGTTCGATTTCTGCTTCTCTTCTTCTACTTCTTCCAACATTTTTCCTCTCTCTTTTCCTTTCTTATTTTACATGACTCTCTCTTTTTCCCTAACCTCTTAAACACATCTATCCCTTTTCTCTTGTTATTAGACGACTCTCTTCCTCTTTCTCTAGTTTCTTCTAGGTTCTTCTTTTATTTCTTTCTTAACCTTACGGACACGTCTCTTTCTTTCTTCTTATTATATTTTTCCAGCACTTCACTCACACACACTTCATTTGTTCTTCTCTTATTAATCTAAACAAAATCTAATCTTCCAAACTTACCCTTCCGTATTTAATCTAATGCCTTATTCTTTTGTTATATATGTGTGTGTGTGTGTGTATGTATGGAGGATCCTTAACTATAAATAGTTAGCATAATTTGCAAAATAATAGATGAGACCAAATACCTTTGTAAAATATAATTTTTCATTAAAGAAGTGGTCATATATATCTTCTTCATTTAACTCCGCTATATCTGGGATTTCTAAGTGAGATACATGAAATGTAACTAAGTTTTTTGCTCCTTCTTTATCCTGATCTCCAAATTAAATTCATTTAATAAAAGAATCCATCTAATAAATCTGGATTTTACATCTTTTTTTGTAAAGAAGGTGCTTTAATATTAAGTGGCCTATGCAAACAATGACTTAAAAAAGTATAAGATATAATTTTAATTTATTAAATGTGAATATTATTAGTAAATAGTTCCTTCTCAGTGCTAGTGTAATTCTCCTAACCGTTTGTGTTTTTACATAATATGTTAGTTGAAAATGATTATACTTTCTTTTTCCGAGCACTACTCCAATATTTTAGTCACTTGTATGACACATAACACATAAACTCAAATAGAAGATCCTCTTCTTATGTTACCATGATGGATGCATTGATGAGATTTTTTTTTTACAAGATTGTGAATACCTCTAAATAAGTTTTAGAAAAATCAAAGGGCACATCCTTATAAAGTAAGTTGGACAAAGGTCAAACTATTTTGGAAATTTGTTATGAATTGTTTATAAATTATAGTATGCCCTAAAAAGCTTCTAATTACTTTAACTGATGAAGGTGTTGGGAAAATTTGAATTTATTTGATTTTTTCCTTATCCATCTTAATTCTTTTATATATGTATCTTTATAATCTTCATAACATATTCAAAAAATATGCTCATTATACACTAGCGGGCGTATTACACAAATCAAACGGCATCCTTCGGTAAGCCAATGCACTAAATGGGCATATAAAGGTCATATTTTCTTAATTCTCTATTGCAATAAAAATATGAAAGTAAACTTAAAAGTCATATAGAAAATAGTAATAATCATGCCCAATAAGTCTTTCAAGAAGCTGATCAATAAGTGGAATGGGAAAGTGGTCTTTGTGAGTTGTAAGATTCAACATCTTATAGTCAATACAAACTCACCAACTAGTTTAAATATGAGAGGGAATCAACTCACCATCTTGATATATTAACACTATGATTCCAAATTCTTTGGAACCTCCTACATTGTACTTACACATATACTATACTAAATAGGATAAGTTACTCCAATATCAAGAAGCTTAAGGACTTCCTTTTTCACAACTTCCATCATTAGAGGATTTAGTCTATATTGAGCTTGTCAAGTTATCTTGGCACCCTCCTTAAGCAAAATTTGATGCATGCATATAGAAGGGCTTATTCCTCTAATATCTGCAATTATGCACCCATTAGCCCTCTTCTGCTAACTTAATACATGAACTAATTTATCTTCTTAATCAAAATTTAACTCTGCTTAAATAATCACTTAAAGAGTCTGATTCTTTAACAATTATGCATATTTCAAGTGATAGAATAGTGGTTTTAACTCCATATCATGTACCTGCACATCAGAAAGTAATAGACTTTGGTAAGATTTAGGTAATTGTATGGAAGAAAGTTTATACCTCTTATGAGCTGGTTTCAAGGAATACAAGGTATCCACCATCTTAGTCATTTCCTATCCTAACTCAACATCATTAACTATAGATGTTCAATTAAGATTACTTTCAATTTTTCTTTACAATTTAACTAAAAAATTTCCTACACTAAATGATTGATCACATCAATAGCAAAAGAAGAATGATCATCTTAAGGATGTTTCATGGAATCAAAAATATTAAAATGAATCACTTCCTAATCAAATTCAATTATGAGGGTATTCTAGTAAACATGTATCTTAGTTTGGGCATTGTTAAGTAATGGTCTTGCTAGTAAGGTAACTGCGGTGATAAGGGAGATATCATCATTCATATATACTATAAAAAATGTAAAAATTACTAATTCATTCACTTGCACTAGAACATCCTCATCCACTCCATCTAGATTAGCACTAGTGAAATAAACCAATTGTATGATAACATTAGTTTTCTTTAAAGGTCCTAATTTTAAAGCAAGTATAGATAGAATGGGGAATAACATTAATTAATTCTCTTAAATCTAGGATGGATCCCTACACATAGTCAATTTCTTTTAGAAGGCTGCGAAAACATTCTCATCCATTATGACCTTTGCATTACGTTTCAATTTTTTCTTATTAATACATAATTCCTTAAAAATTTTACATACTGTGTCACATACTTGATTACATATAGTAAAAGTACACTTACTTCCACTTTTGAAAAGTCTCCAAGATCTCCTTATCCTTTTCCTCCTTGTTTGACTTTGCTAACCTGTTAGGAAAAGGTAGGGGTTAGTTTTAACCACATTTCGGCATTCATAATTTACCTTTAAACTATATAAGAGATCTCCTTTTTCTTTCAGCTCCTCTTGAATTTCCTTTTCATTGACCATCCTATGTGTGGTCCTTTTAGATCTTTAAGCTTTGCACCTCTCTTTAAGGTCACCACACTGACTTTCTTTGGATTTAACTTAGGTCGCGATGGCATTCTCCCTCCACTTTGAGCTTCTAAATGGTTGATAGCAACTCCCATTTGACTCACTTGATTCCCTAAATTTTAAATGCTAGACCTTGCCTCTTGAATTTGAAATCTTGTCTCCTACTAAAACTATTTCACATTTTGCTAGAATAGTAAAGTATTAATAGCAAGAGACTTAACTGTGTCCTTTAATGAAATACCCAAGTTAGAGGAGGAAGCTTATAGTTTATGCTGAAATTGTGGCGTACCGTGACCTATTTGGAAAGTAGTTTTGTTGCCTATTCCCTCCATAACCCAGGTTCAAAGGATATCTTTAACCTGGGTTATAGATATGGGAATATGGATAGCACTATTAGGGAAATTTTCCTCCTACATCATTAATATGCTCCATGTTTCCCTCTTATAGAGCTATATACCCATCTGTTGAATGGTTCACATTGGCATATATCCCACAAGCTTTCACCTATGCTTTCATTAGAGCAATATGTCTAATAAAAGATGTTATTTAATTTAAATGATGTTCTATGATGAATTATTTACCTAATTTACCCTATGAACATCATTATAAAATGCCAAATTATTGTGAGTTTACTCTCATACACTTGATTAAAGTTCTTATCTCTTTATGAGTCTTTTCATCCAATGCTCCAGCAATTGCTATATCAACTAAAATCCTATCTTTAGGCAATATTCCATAAAAATATTGGATAAGGAATTGCTCCATGATATTGTGATGGGAGAAACTAGAATAAAATTTCTTGATGCATTCTCAATACTCATAAAAGGATTTTATATGATGTTGCTTGACAAATATCTTTCCTTATGCTTATTGTCTTCGATGATAGAAAATACTTCTCCAAAAATAGCCTTTTCATTTCAATTCATAAGCACTCCTCACAGGCAAATCATAAAGCCAATCTTCTGCTACATCTTTTAGTGAAAATGAAAAAGCTCTTAGCATGATTTGCTTTTCCATCACCCCTGAAGGTTTCATACTAAGATAAACCAAATTAAGTTCCTTAAGATGATCATGAGCATCCTCACCTATAAGACTATGAAAAATAGGCAAAAGATGTATTGATTGACTTTTTCTATGTATGTCAATTATGAATTTCTGCAAATGCACAGTGTAGTTGTAGCTAGTACCAGCAAGTACTAATCGACCTCACAAAGATGATGAATATTAGTAGTTACCGTTATCCTATTACCTAGTCTACAAATTTAATTTGGAATTTTAATTAAAAAAGAAAAATTTAGCAAGTAAAATAAAACAAACAAAAAGATTGAATATAGAATTAAGAAATTACTTAGAAAAATAACGATATCAAGAATTAGTGTCTAGGTTGCGAATCCCCCTAATTACCCTCAATTAATTGGTCTTTTATTATGCAATTGTCTTGTTGATTTGTTAGACTGTGGAGATTCCTATGATATGCGAATAGCTCTCTCGAGTCTAATAACAAATAATCCTAAGGTTTTCAACTGAATTACTTAAGTTAAAGTTTATAGGATTGCTTTACTGGTTTATGAATCCCACTATTAGGTTTGACCCTAATCCAGAGGATTTATGACATCCTATATCTAAGGTTGCAATCACCTCCTTCAAATTATAGTGGATCTATTCATACAAGGATTTATTAATCTCTATGTTATGAAATCAGATTATTATATAATATTTTGAATATATTAGAACATAAATTGAACAAGTAATTGAATCATAATATATCAATATAACCAATTGTATAAATAAAAGAATCAAAGCATGTTATTGAACAAAATTAGGGTTCATCTAACCGAGACAATAAAATAATTTAGTTACAAATGATAAAAAAGTGAAATCAAACATAAACAAAAGGAAAAATTATTTTAAAACAATAGATTCATAGCTCTAAATCTTCCTGTTTATCTTTTATCAAATATTCTTGCAAGGTAGAGGTTTGATCTTGTATTCCACTGGATCTTTTGATAATTTCTTCGTGTTTTCTAGCTCTTTGACTCAAAAGTGTGCCTTATGAACAATCGTTGGCTCTAAAATTGCCTTTTAATGTTTTCTATTCCATTTTGCCTTCAAATTGGTCCTTTTATAGTAAATTTTAGGATTTTGGCAGATGCACGGGCTAATACATGACTGTACATCAAACCGTACATAACTCAAAATTGTCAAAATTTGTGAATTTGCATATCTTGAGAGAAGTACAATGGCTGATACACGGTCGTGTATCCCTTCTATGCTTCAAATCTTCATTTTATGTCACATTTTTGACGAAAATCTTCTCTTTTAAGTCTGTGAAGGCAATTATAACCTATAAACATACTTGAAGCATCTATAAAATATAAAATATCAAGCAAAATGTATCAAATATGGGATACAAATATGGTTAATTATGCATATAGCAAACATCTCCACACTTAAGCTTTCGCTTGTCCTCTAGCAAACTATAATCAAAATTATAAATCTTACCATTTCCATCCTTCATTAATCTTGATCTGTCTATTCATCATATGCTATTGAATAAAATTAATATACAATTAGAATAAAATTATCCTAAAATTAACTTCCTAAGTAATATTAATAGTAATCACATCATAATCTCATTGGAGTCAAAAGCATTAATCTTTACATCTTTACTAAGATTTCACTCAATGCACTTAAGTGTTTAGGATAAAAAGTATTTAACTTTCAATCGATGCATAGTAGCAGTATTATCATAAGCTTGCAATAATATCATATTTGTACCACTTATGTATAAACAAAAAAAAATCAAAAGGTCTTTATAAGTTTGTAATGGGGCTTAGGTAAGGTATGGTTGGGATATAAAAAAGGATTAAATTAAAGGAAATTTACTACATGAAAATTACAAGACTTGTTTACAAAACACACAGGTCCTTTCATGGTTACTCTATTGGTACCTTATACTTTTCTTCTTCACTTTTTCTATGCTCCTTTTTTTATCAATCAAACTAATTTCAAGCATTCAATATATACCATACTTAACAAAACAATGGACCTTTCAAAATTTTCAAGTTTCAAACAAGTAAATAATGTAAACAAGGTTTAAAAAAATAAAACAATCTTCAAAGAAAAATAAGTTCAAGGTTAATATATGGGTAAAATCAATGAAAAAGGATAAGGCTCAACTTGGTTATTCCTAAAGGATAAATTATGGGTAAGGTAGTTTTTAAGGAATAATTTAAGACAAATTATTAAATCTAAATGACTTCATTATGTCAATGCTTTTAATTTAACAAATATGATCTCAATACGTATAATAAAAGTAAGTTTTAGAATCATTCTACTATTCATGATAACTTAAATGAGAGAAATAAAAGAGCTTTAACATTTTGAAATTTTAGCTCTTAGGCTAAAAAACTCACAAAAAAGAAAGGTATATATGTGTGTAAATAAAATGCAATTTTCTTTCAATTTGACAATGAATACTAAAAATATAACTTATAAAAGTAATTTTATTCTAAGTATCATCCTTTTGCATACCAATTAAACTCAATATTCAATAATGAAATATAGTATCGATGGATAGATTTCAAGTAAGTCAAAGATAGTAACTCATAAAGTATTATAATTAGGATTATAATAAGCTTAAAGATCTTGTTAAAAATCATGAATCACTTCCCCACACTTAATGTTATACGTTGTCTCTAATGTACCCAATGTAAGTATATATAATAAGTGAGAAGGGTTAGTGGTACTTTCTTAATTATATGCTTCATCCAATTTTAGATTACATCCTTGCAAAATATAAGAAAAAGGGATAAAAAGAAACAAAAATAACAAATAACACAAATTAATTAAAAATAGAAAAATGAAATAACATAATAAAAGTACAACCTAACTCTTAGGTTGCCTCCCAAGTAACACTTGCTTAATGTCTTTAGCTCGAAGTACTTTGTATACTCTAGGTGGCTTGGCTAAATTGATGCTTTCACTATTATTTTCAAGCTCACCTCTAAGATATAACTTCACTCGATGGCCATTAACCTTAAAAGTACCCGTGTATGGATGACTCACCTTAATTACACCGTACAGAAATGCTTTCTCCATAATGAATGGTCTAGATCATCTAGATTTAAACTTACCAGGAAATAATCTTAGGCAAGATTATATAAAATAACTCGATCCCCTTTCTTAAATTCTCATGATTGTTTAATCGTTCAATCATGGTAACTTTTAACTCTTTCCTTATAGATTTTAGAATTTTCATAAGCCATCAGTCGTCATTCGTCCAGTTCATTAAGTTGGAAGTTTCTCTGTTCACGTCCACTTTAAAGATAAAAAATCATGAGTTTAATAGCCTAATATGTTTTATGTTCCAATTCAATAGGTAGATGACGTGCTTCACCATAAACTAGTCTATAGGGTGTAGTGTCAATAAATGTCTTGTAAATCTACTTTAATTGACCAGTCCTTCCTTTGACACTCTACAGTCTTCTCCAAAATTCGTTTTAAATCCCTATTGGATACCTCGATTTGGCCACTAGTTTGAAAATGATATAGGGTGGCAATTCTATGATTAATTCCATAACTTTGAAACACTTTTTTAAACTACGCATTACAAATATGAGTACACCTATCACTGATAATCACCCTCAATATGTCGAAATGGGAAAATAAATCTTTAGGGAATTTTACGATAACCCTAGTATCATTTGTGGGTAAAGCTTGCGCTCCACCCATTTAGAAGCATAATTAACAACTACTAAGATATATCTATTACCAAATGGAATTGGAATTGGATCTATGAAATCAATCCCCAAAACATCAAATATTTCACAAATAAGAATTAAAATTTGGGGTAATTCATCCTAAAGAGAGACATTACCTGATAGGTTGCATTTCATACATGGTTTCTAGGATAGTCTGCATTCATTTTGCATTTTTTTTATTTGCATTTTTTTGTGTGCTTTTGTGTTTGCTATGTGTGTAGGAGACCAAAGTGGGGATTGGAGCCATAATGTAGGAGATTTGGGTTGTTTTGGAGAAGCCACGTACTAGAAACAGATACGACATGACCATATCGTATTAGACAGTTGATGTGTATCGCAGAACATGTTGAAGACAGATACGACATGACCATGTCGTATCGGGCAAGAACTGGGCAGAATTTATGGACGAGTTTTTAAGCCCAATTATCATCTATTTTGGGATGGATCTTTGTTGGAGACGCGGGATACACGCTGGGAAGCCATAATGAAGAGTCCTACTTGAAGATTAATTAGGAAATCTCTCCTAATTTTGGCTAGGGTTACAAATTGGAAAGGATATAAATACCTTATGGCATAAGGAAATCGCACGTTCTCTTTTCCTTCTCTTGTTTTGAGTATTCAGCTGCCAACCACCATTGTGATTGCATTCTTTATGTTATTTTGTTGTGGAGACAAGATGAACTCTAGCGTATCTTGTGTCCTCATGTTAGCTATGAACAACTAAACCTTTTTCTAGTCAGGGTGCTTGGATATTCAACCATAACTTATTTGTGAGACTATGTTTTTATTTGTTTATGCAATGCAGATATTTATTTAATTCCTGTGCTTGAACCAGATTTATTATTGCTTAATTTATTGTGCAATGTCACGAGTTGTGTGATTGATTAAGTGATAAATTATTAAATAGGATAGTATTATCGTGGATATTATTCTATCAAAGTAGAGAATTGGTTTTATCTTGTGAACGATGTATGTTGGTGGTAAAATCGATAGGATTAAATAATCTGACTAAATAAATTACGGCGTTTCCGAATTTATTGGTTAGGACGAGGGTCTTTTTCATTCTTAATGCAACTGGAGATTAATCTTTTCAGGGCGTTTCCCGGGGGTTGTCTTTAGATTAGGGAAGTAACTTGTCAGAGCATTTCCTGGAGTTAAAGACAAAGTAAGAAAAGATTGGTTAATGAGTGCGTCACCTTTGGCTATAACTTTGTCTATTTGAATCATCTAATTTATCTTATGATTTCAATGATAGAATTTCTAGGCTGAATTTAAGAGTATCTTGGCTACGTTTTCACCCATTGTGTTTTAATCTCGTTTTATTTTGTTATTTGTTGTCTAGACCTGTTTTATGCCAATACAACATGCTCACGTCATATCTGTCACTATAACTCTCCTTTAATTTTCTGCATTGCTTTTATTTTTATTTACATCTCCTACAATATCAATTCTTCAATCTGTTATTTTCGGAGCATTTGAGTAACTCTACATTGATTCCCTGCGGATTCGACCCAATTCACCACTAGCTACCTAGTTTTTGGAGAATTGGAAATACATTTTTATTTTTGGTAGTTTGACAACCTATCATTACTTGATCTTTGGAATCTATCATATGAAACTACATACCTTTGGACATCTTTAAAAATTGAAAACTAATAAAAAGCTAACTCTAGGATCTTCTCATCCATTCTATTTGCACTATGGTGCCCTCTAGTGGGTCCAGTATGATAGTGTTGTAGAATCTTCCACCTTTAGAGTGAGGATCACATCTCCTTACTATTTGGTCTGCACAGATACAAAACTGATATGGATCTTCTCAGAAAAAGCCTTACAAATCAGGAAAAGGAAATTTTTTTGACAAGACAAACCTTCCTATAAGACCTTAGCTGCAAGATAATTTTCAATATCTACAAACCAAGGGATCTTAGCTTCACTCCCCTCCTCGTTGTTATAGAGGCGTTCTTATGGGAAGGCATCTTTAATGCCATTTTTGTTCAGTTCTTCCAAATTTAGATTTTCCAGGCGAGACAGATGGTTTGCTGCCAGGTTTTTGGTCCCTTTCTTATCTTTGATCTCTAAATCAAATTCTTGCAATAGTAGAATCCATCTAATTAAACAAGGTTTTCATCAAATTTATTCATCAATTATTTCAGTGTCGAGTGGTAAGTATACATAATAACTTCAGATAATACTAAATAAGATCAAATTTTATCAAACATAAAAACCACAGGTAATAACTCCTTTGTTGTCATCCTGTAATTCTTTTGAGCATCCATCAAAGTCTTACTAGAGTAGTAGATTGGTAGAAAGTGTTTGTCCTTTCATTGTCCAAGTACTTCATCTATTGCAAAGTCACTTGCCTCTCATATTAGCTCAAATGATAGATTCCAATTTAGTGCAACCATAATTGGGGCCTTAGTTAACTTTTTTTTTAAGAATGTTAAAAGCATCTAAACATTCATTTGTAAATGTGAAAGGTATGTCCTTTTCTAATAACTCAATTAGAGGCTTAGAAATTTTCGAAAAGTCTTTAATAACTCTTCTATAAAAGCCTACATGACCTAAGAAACTTCTTATTTACTTAACCGAAGAAGGGGGTAGCTTCTCTATGACTTCAATTTTGTCCTTATCTACCTTAATTTTCCAATGAGAAATTTTATGGCCTAGGAGTATACCTTTTGTACCATAAAGTGACATTTTTCATAATTTAACACTAGATATGTCTTCTCATATCTTTTTAATACTCTCTCTAAATTATAGAGGCATAAATCAAAAGAATCACCAAAAATGGAACAATCATCCGTAAATACCACCATTATGTCCTCGACTAGATCGTCAAAGATGGCTATCATGTGTTGTGCCCAAAAAGTTCTAAAAATTACCTAGCCATCCTACTCGCAAGTATACGAGGTAGTTGTAGTGATTATCCAGGGTCATCTCCCACATAGGTGAAACTGTTTGACCTAAATTAATTTTGAACAAAAAATAAAAACAGATGCAATCATAAACATTTTATCCCAAATTGTTGAGTGAAAGCTTTAAAGAAAGTCACAAAATTAGAATGAAAAGTAAATGACTCAACCAGAAGTAAGAAAAGTATATTAATTGGGATGGAAGGCTCTTGAGAATTAATTTCACTAATTTAATCTCCTATGCATCACTAAGGGACAATGATTAGAAAGTTGTCTTACTAAAATTAACAGTTAGGTTCTAAATTAACTCAAATAATGAACTAACCTAACTTTCGTATTCAACCATTTATCATCTAAATTAATTATGGAAGCCCAAATACTAATTACTGCTTAAGTTAATATATTTCTAGTTTTTAACCTAAGCGTCCATAGTTTCTGTTTCCATATTAAACTTCTCATCTCGATCCTTTATTTAATACTGAAGTGATGTAAAGTTTGATCATGCTATTACATCCATTCAGCTCAGAAACTATAGCTAACATAAGATAACATCACAATTACTCAATCATGCATATTTAACTAAAATAGCTACGTTAATCCTCAAGAAAAAGAGATAAGCCCATCATAGCATAAACACCGTTCATCATTCTCAAATATTTCAATCCTATATTCAAGAATAACAAAAGTATTAAAGCAATAGAATAGTGAATACCAAATGGACTATCAATCTTTAACAAAGAAAATAGGTTCAACAAATAAAATATAAAGGAGTTCAAAAAATGAGTTCAATAGAAATGTTTTGAACACAGCAGCAGAGATGAAAAGGAATGAACAAACGAATGTCCTCTCAAATGATGAAGCTGGTGGTAGATCTCTAGTCAAACTCCACCTCTCTGGCGTTGGCTCTCACCTTCTGCCTCTAGTTTGAGCTCACTTTCTCTGTTACTTATCTCTCTCTTCTTTCCTCTCTCACCCGATGCTTTGTTTCTTTTCTCTACCCCCTATCTCCCTGTTTACGTCCCCCAAGCGTTTGTGTGTAAAGAGTGAAGAATGAATGAAAAATGTCCCCTTCGCCGCCACCCTCTCCTTCTATTTGTAGTATGCTCTTAAGTCTAGGGTTTCATTCCCTCAACCTCAGCAACTGCCATGTAAACATTAAGGGAAGGAAATGAAGGGGGTGTGTAAGTCATGGTCGTAACTCACACATGCAGGGTCGTGAAAGTTAAATCATGTACTTGCACAACTATGACATGGTCAATATGTGAAACTCTATAATCGCCATTTTCATGTACAGTTCTTCTTGTTTAAGTTTATTCCATATTCATAAATTAATTAAATTAAGATTCATGCAACATCCACACCGACTTCACTCAAGTCATATCAAATTTGAATTAAATCGTAACCAATTTTAGCATATAAAAATAATTAAAATAAAATAAAATTCAACACAACCTCATGCACCTCTAAAATGTAACAAGTGCATTACACAACCCAAACAGGATCATCCTGTAGGTGAACATACCATAGGGAACAGTGAATGTTGTCTTCTCAAATCTTTAGGAACAATTTGGATTTGAAGATAGCCTGAAAGTCCATCTAAGAAGCAATAGTACATTTTTCCCATCAGTCATTCCAACGTTTGATTTGTGAAGGGCAAATGTAACATCCCGGTCCCACATAACGGGTCGGATCAGGGAAACGGGTCTACGAGAAGACCAATTAGCGAAGTTGG
>JANZXR010000005.1:26244870-26261493 GCA_027575705.1 Erythroxylum echinodendron
TCTTAACAAATTACAAACTTTTAATTAGAGTGACATAGATAGGTAGAAATAAATCTTCTAATATTAGAATTTAGATAGGAAAAAAATTATGAATATAATTTATATAAATTTAGATTAATTAGAATAAAATGATTATATAAACAAAGTAAAAAACTATTTTTGACTTAATGAAATAAATATTTTATAAAAGCAAATCAAAACTCAAAAGAATTTACAAAATGAATTCTAATTTTAATAAAATAATAACTATTTTTAATGTAATAAACTGTAATTATTTATTTTTATAACTAAATTACTTATATATTGTTTTGAAATTGATAAATTGGTATATATATTATATATATATATATTATATATATATAATCTATATATTATGTAAATATGAAAAATAAAATAAAAAGTTTTAAAAAGCATAATTACATATATGCATAATATATATATGTTGTAAATATGAAAAATAAAATAAAAAGTTTATAATTTATTAATTTTAAAAATAAAACAACAATTTTTAAAAATTAAAAATTTATTAAAAATTCGGGCTAAAAATGGCCACCGGGAGGCCCGTGGCCTGGGCGGACTAGGCGGGCCGAGCCATGGGCCTCTCCACAGGCCGCCCATCGACGAGCCAGAAACAGCCCATGGGCTGTTTCGGCCCGCATGAGCCTGGCCACCGGCAAAACTTTTGCGGCTCGCGCAGGCCATAACTAAAATGACCCGCCACAATTTTTCGACGAATCGGGTCAAGTAATCGCCAACTCAGGCCTAACCCGACCTGTTAACATCCATACTCGGAATTCTTGCTTTCCAGCTTTTTACTTTCCGCTTTGTGGTCTGGGATCTAGGTAGACACGACATTCGTGACAAAATGGGAACTTTATGCCTGTAAATGGGAAATTTATAAAAATATTTTCTAAGCTTTGTCTTCAAAGATGACATGACTCAAAAATTCTTCGTCAGCTACCCAAGGCATTTATGTCTCTATCCTCCAAGGATGTATCGCATCCGTACACGTGGCACACAGTTGATTTCGTTCCGAAGAACACCAACATTTGTAGCATTATTTTCACATGCCATGAAAGCCTTGCCCGTTTTAAAAATACGTTTGAAATTCCACACATCCAACGAACCAAACCAGTCGCACCATCTTCTAGTTATTGTAGTCACACCAGTCAAAATGGGATCCAATCCTATGGCCAACCCTACAGCTTGATATACGTGTAAAAGTAACTCCGGGGTTACTTTGATTCCAGTGTAAGTTGTAACTAAATTCTCTGAAAAACGCGTAAGCTGTAACTAGTGAGACATTAAGAGAACTATCTGAACTCTGAAGAGAATAGCAAACACTAAGAGAGAGAGAGAGAAACAAGTGCGAAGCCAACAAAAATCTGAGGTATGAAAAAAGAGGTGAACTTGGTTGTGGTTTAAGATATCAGTTGTTTCCTTGTTTGCTGCATGAGGTAGGTCGATTTCTTTTAACTTTGTGGTCTCTTCTGGTTTCGCCATTTTTGTACTGTTTGTGTTCTTGAATCTCACTGGCAGTTTAATGCTTCTTAAGAGACAGAGAGAAACAAGTGCGAAGCCAACAAAAATCTGAGAGGTATGAAAAAAGAGCTGGTCAACTTGGTTGTGGTTTAAGATATCAGTTGTTTCCTTGTTTGGTGCATGAGGTAGGTCGATTTCTTTTAACTTTGTGGTCTCTTCTGGTTTCACCATTTTTGTACTGTTTGTGTTCTTGAACCTCACTGGCAGTTTAATGCTTGTTTTCTTTTTCTTTTTTTATCTGGGTTTTGCTCTTCACTCCAAACCTCTTTCCTGTCTACATGAAATTTCTTTTCTTTTTTTTTTCAGAACTTCATTTGGTTTCTCTGCAATTGCTTTTCCTTTGAAATGCTCGATTCTAGGTCAGTTTATGAGTTGGTTTAGATGGAAAGCCTCTAGGAAAGAGAAAGTGGTGGTACCAAGTTCTTGTTTTTCAATTGAGAAAGTGGACATTTGAAGCGCTGGAGTTGAAAAGCAGTTGCTGGTTTTAGTTTCTCATCCATGAGGCTATGGTCCTTTTTCTTTGACCTATTAAGAGGAACTAGAAAAATCTATTCAACAACCATTATCTGCTAATTGATTTCTTGGTTTTCAACTCACGCCCATCTCATTTCATGTTATTTGCAATCCTTCACAAGTTGATGTTCTATGGTATACTTATTACTATAATGTTAGACAAACTATAGAGTTTGAAAATTGTGCTGGTCATGTGGTTGTTTATTGACATACAACTTGTGGGATAATATATAGAAAAGAGGGTGCAGAATATAACTACATTAATATTGGGTTAAGTAGGGCGTTTAACTAGTAAGGCTTTTTGTAAAGTTGCTAAAATATTGACATACTGTTAATAACATGAATTTGAATAATTTTTGTGGCATTCTTGGAATTAACTGCTGTATTCAAGCAACAGAAAGCGTACTTTGAAGCTTTTGCTGGAGTTTCATGACTTGAATTGAGTAGGATCTTTAGGTAGTTTGGTTCTAAACATACTTGAATAACACTTTTTATTCACTAAAACCCTGGTCAGAGGATTGTTGTCCCTATAAGGTTCATGATTAATTTATCAATGTTATTGGAAAAACTTCTTCTGTAGTGATCTTATGATTACATAATGTCATTGTTTGGACTGAGAACTCTACATGAAGGGTCTATATCTAGAAGAGTACATGTTAGTTAAAGTACTTCCAGGCTGACAACTTAAACTCTAAACATTTACGCCTATTAAAGTTGTGCAACATATTTGATTTTGTTTATCTTTTTGGTGCATTTTAGAAAAATGTTGCCTTGATTTCTTTTTGCTCGACCTAAAATTTTTATATAAGATGTGTTACAGATTAAGCAATGATTGTAGGAATTATGTGTTGATTACAAGGATTATAATCCTTTGATCCTAGCGACCACATTTCCTATATATATATATATATATATATGTAAACCCTATCATGAGAAATATAGTACATTCTCTATTTTACATGGTATATATAAATATAGCCTAAAGCAATTAGCTTTTGTCTCTTCTTCTTTGTCAATCTTTGCTTGAAGTTTTGTCCATGAGAGTAGAAAGTTGAGTTTTTTTTAGGTCATCATCTGAGCTCATCGTGGGCACCGATAGGAGCTCCACGAACCGGTGAGCCACTCCCTAAAGTCTGGTCATTAGAAGCTTTGTGCATATATCAGATGCGTCGGCCAAATCTTTTGGATATCCTCCCACACACCGACATGTCTAGGCGCGTACGGTAGTGCCCTCACCTCCGATCAAGTTCTCTATTGTCGACTCCTACCTACTGGTGTTCTTGAAAGTCAAGCTCCTTGTACTGCCAGTATTTCCAGCCAAATCTGGTTCCTTATTGTTGTTGCTTCTCCAGTTTTCTGATGTTTTTGTGTTTTCCACTTAGGTTTGTCACAAAATATTAATTATTTGTGTGTAGGACTGGTTTGACTGTTGGGATTTAAAAGGTCTTGCTGTCTCAAAAGTTTTTTTTTTTTCTTTTCCTTTTTGGTTTGGAATTTGACTCACATTGTTTTTGTCTATTGTTATTTCCATGGTTTATGAACAAAAAAGTTTAATTGTGATGGAATGACATTCCTGTGATAACAAAAATCATGAAATGTAAGTTAGTTGGTCTTAATTATTTTGATTGGTGTAAGACAATATGAATTTATTTAAGGACAATTTCTAAAGGCAATCACCTTATTGATGATCCTCCATTGGATTATAAATGCAAGGAATGGTTGTGAGATGATGCCTGATTATTCTTACAAATTTGAAACTCTATTGACAACGAAATTATTAGCCTAATTAATCATTGTGAGTATGTCAAAAAAATTAATGGATTTTGGAATTTTACTTTCTAGAAAAGGAAATATTTCTTGCATTATGAGGTGTGTAAGGGATTTTATGGGTTTGAACAATAAGACCAATCCCTTTAAGCTTATTTTATGAATTTTAAAAAGATTTATGAAGAATTAAATGTTTTGTTACCATTTAGCCTTGATATTAAAGCCAACAAGCCCAATAGGATCAAATGGGAATCATGAGTTTTTTGGCTAGACTTAACTCATAGTTTGAGATTGCTAAGTCTCAGATTTTTTCTAGTGTTGGAATTTCCTCCTTGGAGGAGGTCTTTACTCAAATATTCTTTACAGACATTAGCGCATTTGTTGTTCCTACCATTCAGACCACAAGTGCTCTTGTGGGTTGGAATACTAGATATGACCATTAAAAATCATCTCAAAGGAATACTAACAAAGGAGGAACATGAAATAGGAATCAAGATGTGGGAGGAATCATTTGTCGATATTGTCATGAATTGGGTTATACCAAACGAACTTGTCGAAAACTAGAAAATAAATATCAGAAAACTCATTCAACTCATGTTGTAGCTACCACTATATCGCCTAGCTCATCTGTTGAGAAGACAATTATAGATTCTGCCTATGAATTTGCTAAATTCACTTAATTCCAAGAAGCATTGAAAAATTCGTCTCACCCTATCTCTACTATTTTTGATGCAGGTATCACGCTTACATGACTTTTCTCCTCTTCCTCTCAATGGGTCATTGATTCTAGTGCCTCAGATCACATGACAAGTAATTCCAATCTTTTTTCTACTTTCTAGAGATACTTATCTCCTTCCCATGTTACTTTAGCTAATGGATCTACTTTTTCTTTTGTTATTGACTCTAGTACTATTAACCCCACTCCATTATTGTCATTATCCTCTATTTTAAAATTATTGAGATTTTCTTGTAATTTACTATCTATGAATAAACTCACTGGTGCCTTAAATTGTTGTATCTTATTCTATCTTGATCATTGTCTTTGAATAATATTATTGATAAAGGACTTTAATCAGGGGGTCTCTACATTTTGGATACCTAGGTGACTTGACCCAACTCCCTTTGAAGCTCATTGTCGATTAGGACACCCCTCTTTAACGTTATTGAAGAAGTTATATCCTCAATGTCATAATGTTTCTAGCTTAAAATGTGAATCTTGTCAATTTGCTGAACATCATCGTATGTCTTCCCTTTCCCAGGTTAATAAACGAACTAGTTTTCCTTTTGAATTAGTACATTATAATATTTAGGGTCCTTGTCTTTTGGTGTCCAAAATTGGGTTTTAATACTTTGTTACATTTGTTGACAATTTTCTCATGTGACTTTACCTTATCTAATGAATAATTGTTTTGAACTATTCTCCTATTTTACTACTTTCTCTGCTAAAATCAAAACACGGTTTAATTTTTCTATCCACACGCTAAGAAATGACCATATCAAAGAACATTTTTCCACCTCATTCCAAAACTACATGCTTCAAAATGGTATTCTTCGTTAATCTTCATGTGTCTCTTATTACAAATGAACGTTTTCAAACAATTTTTTGGCCGATGTGGTCTCCATAGCTTGTTTTTTAATCAATCGTATGCCTTCAAATTCTTTGTGGTTTGATTTCTTGTAATGTCCTTTTTCCTACTAATCTATTGTTCTATCTGACATCACAAATTTTTGGCAGTACTTGTTTTATTCTTGATGTTCATCCTCAAGTCACCAAGTTAAATCCTAAATCTTTAAAATTTGTAAAAAGTTGGTGCTACTGTCCAACTCAACAAATATCTTGTGTTCGTTGATGTTAACTTTTTTGAACATATTTCTTCTTTTCCTACTCTTTCAGTTATTAAAAAGAGGACAATGATCTGTTAGTTTTTAAGGTTGTCTATCAGACGAATATTGTAACCATTACACCAACACAACCACCACATATTCATTTGGTTTATTATGTAAGATGAAATCATCCTGATATAAGTTGATACCTGTTCATTCTTTGACATTAGATCCAACTTTGGATGATATCCCAATTGCCCTTTGCAAAGGTAAATGCCAAATCATGTTTCATATTTTCTCTTTTGTTTCTTATGACCATTTCTCTTCCTCTTCATGTTCTTTTGTTGCCTTGGTTTATTGTCTCTCCCAAAAACTGTTCATGAAGCTTTATCTCATCTTGGTTGACGTAATACTATAATGGAGGAAATGAATGCTTTAAATGCTAATGGTACATAGAATTTAGTAAACTTGCTTGTTGGAAAAAAGTCCATTGGATATTAATGGGTTTTCGTAGTCAAAGTCAATTTTGATGGATCAGTGACTTGACTTGAAGCACGGCTTCTCACAAAAGGCTATGCTCAAACTTATGGTGTGTGTGTTATTCTGATTCCTTCTATTTTGTTACTAAAATAACATCTATTTGCCTATTCATTTCTGCGGCGGCTACCTTTGATTGGCCCCCTAATCAAAGATATCAAAAATGCCTTCTTACATGGTGACCTCCAGGAGGAAGTGTGTATGGAGCAACCTCTTTGGTTTGTTTCTTAGGGGGAGTATGGAACAGTTTGTTGTCTTTGCAAGTCTTTGTATAGTTTGAAGTAGAGTCCATGTGCTTGGTTTGGAAAATTTAGCCAGGCAGTAGAAATATTTGGATTGAACAAGAGCATATATGATCTCTTAGTCTTTTATAAACAATCTAAAATTGAGATTATTTTCCTTGTTGTTTATGTGGATAATTATTATCGGAAGTGACTCTATGGGCATTTCATCATTAAAATCCTTTCTTCACATTCATTTTCACACAAAAGATCTTGGAGGTCTAAAATATCTTCTGAGAGTAGAAGTAACGAGAAGCAAGAAAGACATTTTTTTGTCCAAAAGAAAATATGTATTTGATCTATTAACTGAGATGAGAAAGTTGGGAGCTAAGCATGTAGTACCTTAATGCCCCCTTATTTACAACTCACCAATGACGGAGACTAGCTTAAAGACTCTGAAAAATATAGAATATTTGTTCAAAAATTTAAACTATCTTACAGAAATATGTCCTAATATTGTATATTTTGTCAGTGTTATGTCAATTCATGTCTTTTCCAACTGTTCATCATTGAGCAGCCTTAGAAAAAATCTTATATTACCTAAAGGGGCTTCTGGACGAGGGATATCATATGAAAATCATGGACACACTCACATTGAATGTTTTTCAAATGATTATTAGGCAGGTTCTAAGATTGATAAAAAATATATGATTGGCTATTGTGTCTTTATTGTAGGAAACTTGATCTTATGGAAAAGTAATAAGCAAAATATTGTATCTAGATTCAATGTAGAATCTAAATACACAGTTATGGCACAAGTGTGAGATAATGTGGATATATCAACCATTATTTGGAATTAGTCTTAAAGCCTCAATACTAGCAAAATTATGATGCGATAATTAAGCTGCTCTACATATCATTTCTATCCCAACGTTTCTCAAAAGAACTAAAAATATTGAAATTGATTTCTAACTCATTTGTGAAAAAGTACAACATAATTTGATCTCTATAGGGTATATAGAAATTGAAGAGTAGCTTGGAGATATTTTCACAAAAGCCCTAAGTGGTACTCGAGTCCATTATATTTGTAACAAGTTGGGCATGATTAATATTTATGCTCCAACTGGAGGAGTGTTAAGCATTGATTGTAGGGATTGTGTATTGGTTACAGGGAACTATAATCCCTTGATCATACGGACTGCACTCCTAATTAGTCTTGTAAATTTGTATATATATAACCCTAACTCTGTATGTTCTCAATCAAGAGAAATACAGTACATTCTCTATTTTACAAGTGAATTGGAGGAAATTCTCTGCATTTTGATATATGAAGTTAATGCCTCTCCATGTGCAACGACTAAAGTTTTATTTGTCTTCTAATTGAAATTTTAATTTCTTATATGGGAATTTTTGATTGTAGAAGCTTGATAAAGCAGGAATGATTTTTTTTTGCTACACTTGGATGCTTCTTGACTGTAATTGGATAGCTTCAAAAATTGTGTGTTCTGGGCAGTGATTTAGAGAGGTTATTGGACATGAATATACTTGTTGGGACATGCTTGAACCAAGGGAAGCTGATTTACCTGTCCTGTTTCTGGTCTTTGTTGTACTTCCCGTGGTTGCTTACATATTACTTGGAAAATGGAGTGATACTGCAAGGAAAAGAGACAGGGTAAGTCTACTTGCTCAATTGGCTTGTGAAGAAACTCTTAGGGCAGAAGTAATGTCTAATCCCAGTGCTAGTCCTCGTGTGCCTGCTTCAAAGAATGGAACTCATTCCTGTGCCAGATGCTGTAGTCCAGCTACAACTCGCTGCTCCAGATGCAAGACTGCTAGATATTGGTAATTTCTTTTCTAGCTTTCTTTATGTCATGTTCAAAGTCATATGGAGTAAATATGGTTCACAAAAGTGTATTTCTGTAGCTAAATTTCAAATAAATTGCCTTTTAACTGTTTGAGATGCATGTTGCTGCCTAAAAATCTTTTAATTGCACCATTAGGATTTTGTAACAAGCATGTGAAATTTCACTACATGATCCTGGAAGTGGGCACATGGGAGATTGACTGCTTCAGACTTATTAATGAAATGGCACTATCCCAAGGAATTACACGTCTTGATATATTGATTTTCTTTTTTGCTTAATTAAAACCAAATATAGAAAAGTATGGTTTTCTTCTGGTGCATCTATTTGCTTAAAGTTTCATTGGCTTTATAAGAATAACCATTTTTTGCGGGTCCATAGCTGTGTGCTGGAAGTGAACATGCTGGTTTATGGTTCTTGAGCTGCACGTTGGATGATCGAAAAGTGAAAGTCTGTAATTGATACCTACAATGTTGACATATAGCTTTATTGAAAATCTACGACATGGCCTTTGCGTGAATTTGCATTGGTAGTGTACATGGGATCTTGTAATGGTTTTTTGCATTTGCTTTAAGATGCTTTCAGAGATGTGTCTATCACAAATGTTCTCATTCAATATGAGGTAATGACTAAGTAATGTGTGTGATACACATTTATCATTAGTTTGCATAAACCAGCAGTTATTTTAATTAATCTACTTTTAATTTGATAAACCTGAGTGCAGTTCCGGTGAGTGCCAGATCATTCATTGGAGACAAGTTCACAGGCATGAGTGCCAACAATTAGAGACAACCAATTATTCGTCATCTCCTTCAATTGGCTCAGTTGAGGACTTCATTCCTGAGAGGGTGCCAATTGGTGATGACTTGAAGTCATTTTACTTTGGTTGCTATAATCATGATGCCTCTATTGCGACTACTAGCTCCTCAGTTGACAAACATGGATCTATGCTACAGAAAAGAAACACAGACAAGTGGGTTTCTTGTAATTCCAGCAAAGGAATATCAAGAAGAGAAGATATGGCTATAATTAATCGTCGAGAAGAAAGTTCTGAAATTAGGTTTAACAATTCAATCTTGGTTAATAACATCTCCAGCATATCTTTAAGTGGACAAGAAACTGTAAGTTCTGTGCCTGAGACTCGCTATAAAAGACAACAGTTTGGCATGCTTGAGTCAAGAAACAAGTACGAATTCTCAAGCATCTTGTATTCTGGAAATGAAGAGACAAATGAACATGAGTTTGAAATGAATTATGTCACACATGGAGGAAATTTACCTACTGTAGAACAAACAATTAATGGTGAAGTAGAACTGCAACATTTTCATGAAATGACAGCTAAGAAGGGTAATGAAAAGGCTAAAAGTGCAGTGGAATCAACCAGGAATTCTAACTTTTCAAGGTCAATATCCAGCCAGACATCTCAAAGAGAAGAAAGGAAGAGGCAAATTGCAGATACTTCAAGTGGGTTTGGCGCATCACTTCTAATAACCTGTAACTTGTCTTTAGAAATTGTCAAAGTTTCTCTTTTGATGAAGAGGTTGATAGGAAAGATGGTGTTTCTTTACCAGGGAGCAATGGAGTTGCAAGCCTGGGTATTAACAAGATGTTGGGCTTAAGGAAGTCAACAAAACTTGTCAAACAGCCTTCCTCTGCACCTGACGATGTACACGAAAAAGTAGAGGTTGGTATCCAGTACATGCAAGCTTCTGTATTTTCTTTGACCTTTTTGGTTGGGCTGTTCAATGCTTATATGACTAGGTTTTAAGGTCATAGTGGAGCTTTCTGCTGACTTGTCATTTCATCTCAGATGTTTCCTTATGAAGAATTTATGAAGATTTTTGATTGTGAGGTTATCAGCTTATCACCTAGAGGACTTCTAAATTGTGGGAACAGGTACTGCAATCATTACCTTTATCTGTATATATTACTTTATTTGATAAAATCACATCAGAGGAATAGAAAGTATGACAATAACTCAAAAACCACACCAATGAGTTTATTCTTTGTAAACTTTTGGATAAATACTAAAAGAGCCTTGCAAGTGGATCGATTTGTTGAATCTATTCCCTAAATAGTGCAATGTGGATTTAGCCCCTCAGCTTTGAGAGGGCTGAAATAGACCCTTCAATTTAGACATCAACAAAAATACGTTTTTATTTTTCTGACCCTTGCTATATGGACTTCCTAGGGTGAGGTCCTTATGGAAGGTATCTTTGAAAGGAAAAGTATTAATTACTAGAAAGTTTATTATGGAGTGACAATTAAAAACATTTGCAATTAAAATGCCTAAATTCACTAGTCCAAGAAGTGTTTTGGGACTAAAAGTTGGGTATAAAGAAAATGGAAGCCCAGAAAACTGCCAAAGCCATACTTGATTCAAAATGAATAGTTGAATGTCAAAATTCAATACTAAAATAGTTTAAGGTTTGACTTGAACAAAATAAAGATTCTTTGCTTTGTAGGTATGTTGGCCTAATCTTTTTTAAAGCGAACCGCAAGTAGAATAGCATCGCAGCCACTGTTGTCCTCTGTTGAATTAATTATTCTGTGATTTGATTCTCTTTCTTTTTATTCTAGGCATTGAAATTTAATTCAAATATTATTATAATTAAATTGGGTAGAAACTTGATGTAGGACACAAAAGAGTATGCTAACTATTTGTTAAGGTTCATATAATTAAAAAATCTGGGCTCCTGAATTTTTTCTTTTTTTTTCTTTTTGTGTTTGCTGGAAGTTAGAATTTGGAGCTGGAATTTTTAAATAGTGGAATGGCAAAAAAAGGATAGGTTTTTTGTAAAAAGAACTAGGAATAACTCTTAAAAGCAAACAAAACAATTGTTATCATACCGATAGGATATGGGATCACTCTTAACTCTAAGAATCAGTTTTAGAGAAAGAAACCTTCTCATTTTCAGATGAAAATATTGTACTTTGTTAATAATCAACAACTTCCCGTAAAATAAACTATAATTCTACTTCAATTATCTTAGTTGAAACTAAAGTTTAACTCACCCTAATAGGTATTAAATTTCTAACTTTAAAAGACAAAATGAATCTATTCTAATTAACTTTTTTATGAAAACCAAGAAGGAATCTACTAAGACTTCCTAGTAAAAAAAAAAAAAAAAATCTAACTAGTACTCACTCCCCATAAAAACTGCTTTTTATGCACTAATGTGATCGATATTCTATTAATCATTTAAAAATGGAATTTCAGTTTGTGAAACAAGTTTGCCTTTTTTTCAGTTTTAAGATTTTGGCGGTGTGTTTCCAAATGTAAAAGAAATCATTCGTTTTCACATACTATCTTGTACCATCTTCATTGATCAAAATTTTCTTTCTTGCAGTTGCTATGCTAATGCTGTCCTTCAATGTTTGACATGCACAAAGCCTCTGCTCATCTTCTTGCTTCGTAGATCACATTCACAAAACTGTATTTACGTTTATTGGCACTTTTTGTTATTACTATTGTTTTAATTTCTTAACTATTACATTTTGTTGTATGCATATCTGAACTCCTTTCTGTTACATGAATTCTAGGTTTAAGAAAGGAATGGTGTCTTGTATGTGAACTGGAGCAACATGCTATGATGCTTAGAGAATGTGGGGGACCTCTATCTCCTAGTAGGATCCTCCTGCATATGCAAAATAGTAATTGCCAAATAGGTGATGGCAGTCAGGAAGATGCACATGAATTCTTGAGGTTTGTAGAGATGAGGGGTCCATGTTTCCTCTCAACTGTTTATGTACTTCTTTGTAGGGGCTATCCCAACTACTTAAATTTTCTTTGTCATTTCCTAAGCTGTTTCTGTCCAGGCTTTTTGTTGCATCACTGCAATCTATCTGCTTGGAGGGTCTGGTTGGTGAAAATAAGGTGGATCTGAGGTTACAAGAAACAACTTTTGTACAACACACTTTTGGTGGGCGTCTTAGATCAAAGGTTGTACTTCCTAGTGTAAATTGAACATTTTATCATTGGTTAACTTCAAATTTGTTAAGCACTGTTCTATTAACTACAATAGTCATGGCCTTCTCTATCTTCTTTCTCTTTGGAAACTAGGTAAAATGCATGAGATGCCATCATGAGTCGGAACGATATGAAAATATTATGGACCTTACGCTTGAAATATTTGGTTTGGTTGAGTCACTAGAGGATGCACTAACTCAGTTTACAAGAGCTGAAGAGTTGGATGGTGAGAATATGTACAGATGTGGAAGGTCTGATAACGTATCTCATCATATAGTTGTTGGTATACTGCATTTATGGTGAACGAAGTAAAAGCAACTAATTTTCAAATTTTCCTTTTTTAAAAAGGTGTTCTGCATATGTCCGGGCCAGGAAGCAGTTGAGCATACATGAGGCTCCAAATATTCTGACAATTGTTTTGAAGAGGTTTCAGGTAAAGCTTGCGTGCTTTCCTAGGATTGCATCCTTTATCTGACTTGCTTTTTGGCTACTTATAACTTTGGGTATAATTCTAATATATACTGTTGAAGAAAAGGAAACGAACTTCGCTTTGTGATGCAGATAAACTAAGTAGACGCTAGCATGCAACTTTTAGTTCCTGATGCCTTCAGCTCCACCTATATATTATAATAGTTTGGGGATTTCTACACTATTGTCGTGTATCCATTTTTGTTTGACATTTTCCTTTGTGATTGTGAGTTTTCACATTGCTGTTCTTCTTTCTTTACCAGGAAGGAAAATATGGGAAAATAAACAAATGTATTTCCTTTCCTGAAAATTTGGATATGGTTCCATTTATGACTGGAACAGGAGACGTTCCTCCCCCATACATGCTCTACGGTGTTGTGGTACATTTGGATACACTGAATGCATCATTTTCTGGGCATTATGTAGCATATGTGAAAGATTTACAAGGCAGCTGGTTCAGAATAGATGACTCTGAGGTGTGTCTATATCAGCAGGTCATTTCTGATGGTTTGTTCTGAATGTAACTGCTGATTAATTCATTTTCTTTTGCTTAATAATCTTAATAGAGGTAAAAGCCAACATTAAGTGGATTATGCTTTTGATAGTTTATATTAAGCATATTTCATTATAGTGCTCAGTGCTTGTGACTTTAGCTTAGATAAGCATATTTGATTCTGAATTCTCTTTGCAGCCGTGTTTTCTATTTAAATGATTTGAGCTTTGAAAAATAGTTCTCTTTTTAGATATTGGGTCTCTTACCTAATAGTCTTATGCAATCAATAAAACCATATACTACCGCTCCTTTCTGATCGAAGTGATTTTCACTGCGTGCTGTCAACCATCTTTTTATCCTAATGAAGAACTCTTGTAGTTAACTGGACTATAGATCAGATGGCTTATAGGGTGGTAGAACTAGTCATGTAGAGTTTAATGTTTCTTCCTTAGGAATTAAACGTACTGGTCACGTTTCTTTTGGCTTTTGGGTAACAGTAACTTCTTATGCATGAAGAGAATGTTCCAATCCCTACATGCCCTTTTCCTATTGCCTTTTGACATGGCATTCATCTTATTGTTAATGGCATGTCAGTGCATTGAGTTTGCTTAACTTAACAAGGTTTGCTGCTACATTATAAAATTTTGAAACCTGTTTGTTGAATAGGTTTATCCTGTCCCAGTAAACCACGTGATGTCAGAAGGAGCATATATATTATTCTACAAGAGGTAAGTTTCTAGGCTGAAATCTTCTACGATTACTTCATAGCCTTAAATCGTTCAAAAATAAATTCTTTATAGAATTTCGCTTCCATTCCTGGAGATCTATTTGCTCATGGCTAGGTGTTCTACTTGACACCTATGCTTACGTTAATGCTTCTGGATTAGGTCTAGTCCTCGCCCTCCAGGAACTTTTTCTGAGAAAGTTTCGTGCCAACAACTTCAATTATTTGCAAGAAATTTTTCGTCAAGAACTCAGAAGCTTTCTGGACAAGGACAAACAAAATATCACAGCCACCTTGTTGGCCCACAGCAAATGGTGAATCTCAAACCACAAAACAGAACAGGCATGACAAGCCATTCCCATGATTGCAGCAGAGCAGCTAACAGGAATACTGTGGAGATGGAGTTCTCTGATGCTACTAGTGATTGGTCACTTTTTACCAGCTCTGATGAGGCGTCTTTCACGACCGAGAGCACTAGAGACTCATTCAGTACTTTGGACTACGCTGATACAGTTTCCTCTATCTTCAATAGTCTATATACACCAGATTTCTCATCTCCTGATGCTGTTTGCCTTAGAAACTTCTCAAACAGTAGGCCAGAGACTAAGTTCTTCTTGGAGGAGAGAGGCTATGTTTTTGACTCCAGCCTCTCGAAGCAATGTCAAAATAATATATGGTGTAGGAAGGTTACTAATTCTTTAAGTGAATAGCCTTGTCAAACTTACAGGTCCGTCAAATGTGGGAGTAATGTGGCATGCGATCTTGATCGGAGCTCAAGCCACTGTAAACTCATCCCATGATAGACTAAATGAATCACGTAGTTAGAAGCTGAGCCCCAACGCCCATTTTTGTTTACAATAATTTAATAAGTGGGGTATGTGGATAACTCCAGAACTATTGTTAACATTTGTAATTATTTACCATAAGTGTAGAGTTCCTGCATTCAATTGAGGTGCATGTCTTTCTTGCCAGTATTGCTAGTGGAAAGCAAAATGCTTGACTTGCTGAGGTGACATTCAAGAAGATAGCTGTTGTTTGTTAGCTGCTTTTTCAATATCTTCTCTGTTTGAATTATTTTCAGTAAATGGTAGTATGAGTTGAGCTCCGATGGGACAAGTTTATTCATTTGTTCGTCAAGGTGTACTGTGTTCCAGCAACATTCTGCTAATCAATTCCTATGAAGTGCAGGTATTATTCTCGTTACTAACTAAAGAAGAAACACAGGGAAGTTGCATTGAGCTCGTTATGATTTAGTAGAAAAATGTTGGGGCCTTGTATTGATATGGCATAGAAGTCGGTAAGATTTTCCATTAGAACGAAACATGGTAAGTGGAGTCTGAAGTGCTAACACAGCAGACCACCATAGTGTACTTCCTGATATTATGATTTCATCACTGTCTCCTGAAAAAGGCACCCTGTTGTCAAATGTAGAAAGTGGTGTTATTTCCACGGCTTTTGTCGATTGCAGCTGCGTTCATGGCTTTCAAAATCTTTGTAATCTCTTATCTTTCGATTAGTACTGTTCTTCCCTTGAATTTAGGGAATTGGAAGGCTCAGTGTGGTTTATGTAAAGTCAATGCACAAGATATGGAAGAAAACAATAAGGTCAATTCACTCAGATAATCAATTATCAATCAAGGTCGATATGCTGTATAGATGAGGCGTCAATTTGCAGTGTTTTGTGGAAAGATTAAGATGATATCACAATTACCAGTAGCAAATGAGAAACAGCAATTCCATACAATTGATCATCAAGGCTGGTCTTATCATCTTATAGGCCTTGGGCGAAATAAATAAAAGGAGCCTTAATAAATCGATAATATACAAACATGTAAACGTTTACATATTTGTATGAAACATAAACAGGGCCGATTTTATTATTTTATAGGCCTTGAGTGAATTAAAAAAAATAACCTCAATAAATTGACAATATATAAATATGTAAACGTTTACATGTTTGTATGAAATATAAATGACTCAATTTATAAGTTAGATATTTGTATGAAACATAAATGTCTCAATTTATAAGTCTACATATTCAACTAAATATTAAATGATCATAACATCAGTTAATAATATTTTATAAAAATCATTAACAATAAAATCACTAAAATAGTAACAGTAATAACAGAATATCAATATCAGCAATCAAACAACAATATTAGACTACAAAATACTTAAAGAATTGCATTAACAAATACACAGAGAATCATGATTTATGAAAAATAATTTCTCTGTATATTTTTAGATACAAAAATAGTTTTTTTTTTCTATAAAAGCCCGTTCAGGTTTCAGATCATCATATACAACATCTACATCATCCTACAACTTTTCCAGGTTATCATCACCCTTCAGTTGGAAAACAAACAAAAAATGATCAAATCACTCTAGGCCTACGAAAACAGGTTAAGTTGCTTACATGATAATCAAAAAGAGATTACGATGTGCAATTTCAATAGGTTCCCAAGAAGCATTCCCAAAGATTTATCACTATTTCCTCAAACAATATTTCATGTATGTCCCAATCAACTTCACTGCCAGTTTCAAATCCTTCAATTCCAAAGTCAGTCTATTTCTCCTAATGATTGACTCATCTCTCACTCTATTATTTCATCTGGGATCATCCCTGCCAAACTTGTACATCTTTTAACCTCCTCCTCAACCTCTTGAATCAGCATGTCAGCATTTTTGTAGAACTTGAC
>JANZXR010000005.1:26261593-26272082 GCA_027575705.1 Erythroxylum echinodendron
TCAATTCCAAAGTCAGTCTATTTCTCCTAATGATTGACTCCTCTCTCACTCTATTATTTCATCTGGGATCATCCCTGCCAAACTTGTCCATCTTTTAACCTCCTCCTCAACCTCTTGAATCAGCATGTCAGCATTTTTGTAGAACTTGACTCTTTTCCATGTTCTAAACCCATAATTGTTGTACCGACCATATTTTGAATCTAAGCACTCTATTAAACAGTCAAAAAGGAACCTTCTAACAATGATATCATCTTTGCTCTCACTGAAACCAAGAAGATGAGTAAATTTTGTCCACTGGACACCATGGACTGATTCAAGTTCATCAAGTAGGACAGGTCTTACGAGAAAACTTCTCATTCTATCAAAATTTTGGAGAGCCGCATTCCCAAAAAAAAGTTCAGCTTTCAGGATAACCTCATTCGCATGGGTGAGCTTGTCATCTATTAGTTGATGCTCTGCAATATCCTAGATATGTAGCTAAGAATGTTAGTCACTATCTTGCCCCCTGTCATCCCTTCGTTCATCAATGTTACTGAATCCAGAATATCAGTATTTATTTTTTCAGGAGGTGGCTGATTGTAAGAGGGGTCCTTTTTTATAATGGGCGGCAATGAACATAAATGACTCAATTTATAAGTTACATGTTTGTATGAAATATAAATGACTAAATTTATAAGTCTACGTACTCGACTAAATATTAAATGATTATAACATCAGCTAATAATATCTTATAAATATCATTAACAATAAAATCACTAAAAACAGTAACAGTAACAACAAAATAGCAATAGCAGCAATCAAACAATAATATTACACTGCAAAATACTAAGAGAATTGCACTAACAAATACACAGAGAATCATGATTTATGAAAAATAATTTCTCCGTATATTTCTAGATGCAAAAACAATTTTTTTCCATGAAAGCACGTTTAAGTTTCAAATCATCATATACAACATCTACATCATCCTACAGCTTTTCCAAGTTAACATCACCCTTCAGTTGGAAAACAAACAAAAAATGACCAAATCACTCGAGGCCTACAGAAATAGGTTAAGTTGCTTACATGATAATCAAAAAGAGCTTAGGATGTGTAATTTTAGCAGGTTCCCAAACAACATTCCCAAAGATCTATCACTATTTCCTTAACCAATATTTCAAGTATGTCCCAATCAACTTCAATGCCAGATCCAAATGCTTCAATTCCAAAGTCAGTCCATTTCCCTAATGAGTAACTCATCTTCCACTCTATTATTTCATCTGGGATCATCCCTGCCAAACTTGTCCATCTTTTAACCTCCTTCGCAACCTCTTGAATCAACATGTTAGCATTTTGCAGAACTTGACTCTTTTCCATGTTCTAAACCCAGAATTGTTGTCTCGACCATATTTTGAATCTAAGCACTCTATTAAACAGTCGAAAAGGAACCTTTTGACAATGTTTTCATCTTTGCTCTCACTGAAACCAAGAAGATGAGGAAATTTTGTCCACTGGACACTATAGACTGATTCAAATTCATCAAGTGGGACAGGTCCTATAAGAAAACTTCTCATTCTATCAAAATTTTGGAGAGCCACATTCCCAAACAAAAGTTCAACTTTCAGGATAACCTCATTTGCATAGGTGAGCTTGTCATCTATTAGTTGATGCTTTGCAATATCCTAGATATGTAGCTAAGAATGTTAGTCACTATCTTGCCCCCTGTCATCCCTTCGTTCATCAATGTTACTGAATCTAGAATATCAGTATCTATTTCTTCAAGAGGTGGCTGATTGTAAGAGGGGCCCTTTTTATAAGGGGCCCTAGGCAGGTGCCCTGCCTACCCCTGATCAGGGCCAGCACTGTCCATCATGTAGATCCAGGAAATTCGTGATGGTTACAAGAATATAGTAATTCGAGGCAAGCGCTCCCATTAAAAACATCGATGAAGAACCAAAAGGTGTGTGAAACTTTGTCTGCTTCGGTAAACTCAAAAGCGTTCTCTACCATCATGATGGTAGAAGATAAATGCATTGCTTTAGAGGTAATTTTGACATCTTTTGTAGTCCAAAATTAATCCGGTATTATTGAAAATATGCAGAATCTGCGCGAACGGTCTCCATTTATAAGTAAGCTTTACTTAGAGGTTGTTTTTCACACTTCTTTTGAAGCAAAAGATACACTGTTTTGAGTGATTTCTATTTCTGTTACTACAAGACTATTAATTTTAAGTAAGTATTTGTTATTGTTTTGTAGTAATATAGTGATAAATATACATTGTTGATTATTTAGTAAATATTATGTCCAACTCTCCCAATAAGTCAATATTAAATCAAAATACAACTAGAAATAACAAAAACAAATAATTAATGATAAGAAATTATATATGATATAACATCTAGATAAGATTCTTCTTAACATTACTTTATACTCATAATTCATTTATTTTTGAAAATCTACGATGACCTATAAAATTTCTTAAGATAATGAATTGCTAGATTTTATTGTACAATAACCTATCTTTAGATTGGTTAATTAATATTTCTATTTGAATAAAACAACTAAGAATGCACTAAGATGTATGAATTTACTAAAAGGTTTATCCTAATATTAGAAGAATCATGAGAGTTTATTTCTAAGACACCATTCAATTTTCAATATCACTATCTAAATCAATGTATAAAGAATTTCAAAATTTTTCATGGAAATTTAAATTTGATTTAAGCTTTTGCTTTTATCTAAGCAATAGTTATATAAATATCGAAATTAATCCATATAAGAAAACAAATTAGGATTCCTTTTGTCTAGATATAAGATTACTTAGAGGCACATCATCTTTGTAACAACAAAATAGATAAAAAATTAAAAAATCATATAGAGTACTCACTTAGTGTAGATCTCTATTTCTTAATGTATTCTACTATGTTGGAATGGAGATCTCTTTCCTCATTGAAGGTGATATAAAGTGTGCACTTTTTTTCTCTCTCCTATGGATTCTAACCCTAAGTTGAAACTTGAAAAGTTAAAAAAGAAATACAAATAACTCTCCAAACTTTTAATTTTCCATGTATAAGACCATGTGCTCCAACTCTAATCTAAGAATGGAACATACCTAATGTGATATAGATGAAACACAAAACAATACTAAGAGAAATTACTAAGGCAAGCACCTATGATTTTTCTATGGTATAGTTTTAGTGAGTCCAAGTGATGATCCCTTGAGACTGTAACTACTAGTGCTAATTATTTTTTATTATTTAATATTACAAAAGGAGTGGTTAAATTAGAGAAGGAATATTTACAAAACTAAAGTAATGAATAAGAAATAATTAATTAAGGCAATACATACGAATTAAACAATCAATGAATAAATAATATATAGGTGAAGAATTTTTGTAGAACCTTTCTTATGCTTAAATTAATCCTGATTTAATAATTAAATCTAATTACTTTGATTGATAATAATTCCAATGTTACCTCAAGACATAAAACACCTATCCTTAATTTAATAAACAAAAGTTTTTTCAAATAAAATACCTTAAGACGCATTAACTTGCTTCATAAATTCCGATGATAGGTTTGACCCTACCTTGGGAGATTTATGTGGCCTATCTATAGGGTTCAATAAAACTCATGTTATTTACGCTTTGAATCAGATTATATACAAGATCCTTTTCACTTATTAATTCAATCCTACCTATGAAATCTAAAGTCAAATCTTTTACATTTATTACTTCAGTCTAACACAATAAGCAAAGATGAACAATTCTTAAGAAAACTAGAATCCTGTGTTAAATTAAAGAAATCATTCCAAGTAACAGATTGTAGGGTTCGTTCCACGTAAATATATATCACAATTTAGTTTATGAAAAAGTAAAGAAAACTAATAATGAACAATAAAGAAAACAAGATAAAATAATAAGTTCTCATAGCTCTTAAATCTTGATGTCCTTGATTGAGTCTTGATGGAATCTTGCTTTTCTCTAATACTATTTCCTTCTTGATATATGATTGATTTCTAATCCTCCCCAATGTCTCTCCCTTTTTGTCCACCACATCCATTTTGATAGTTCTGCTTATATTTTGGGTATTACTTATAATGAGTTATACGTTATTCTAATCTTGTTTCAACCTCTCAAAGGAAAAAGAAGAAATTTTTTAAGAATTGAGGCAGGTGGGAGCAACTTTACAAGATTTGGAAAAAGGACTTAGAACACTATAATAACAAAATAATGTGTTATTGGTCCTGTTCTATCATACTCCATTCTATTTCTTAATGAGGTTTTAACCTAGGAAACACATAACTATCACCTTATTTTGTCCAGTCGTGTTCAAAGAAAGGTATTGTGTTTCTCTAAGTGTAACTAACATGCCCCCATATTTATCCCATATTCACTATCATGGTGATTATATGAACCTATTTTTAACCCGTGTTGGCAGTGATTAATTATGTAAAAGTTCTAGAAAGGCACAACAAGTAACATGGAGCCTAACATTATCTTGTGTTAAGGCTGTGTTGTACAGAATAATTAGGATTCATTTTATTAAAAGAAAGGGCAACTGTAAATAAGGGAGAGCTTTTTGGTAGATTAGTTTTGAGGCAAAAAGAGTCCAGTAGGAGAAAAATTAAGTAGCTAGAGATCAAGAGGAAAGACAATCTTAAAAGAGGAATAAGAAATCCATAAAAAGTCAACAAAAATCCAAAGATTCAATCATGAAGTTATTTTTTTATCTTTTATTTTTCCTTATAGTTGTGTGGTTTTTTCTTGTTTATTAATGAACTAATTGAGATATATATCTCAGTGGGATGGACCCATGGTTTCATTTTTTGAACTTATGCATTAAATACATGAAATTCTTACCTTTCTTGAGATTTGATCATGTTCTTATATTGTGTTGAATTGAGTGAATGGAAGTTTAAGATTCAATAATTGAACGCATACATTAAAATTGAGAGATGACGTGAATGTTTAGATCATAGTATAAATGATGAAGGCTGAATGGGTTAATTGAGAGAGAACTATAGAATCTTTTTGGGTTAGGATGAAACTTAGAGTTACATGAGTAGAATTAATGCTTTCTTAGGTTGTTTAGATTAGAAAAAGTATTCAACAAATTTAATTTAATTTAATAATAAGGACTGCATTGCTTACGAGAGTATCTAGAAGAATTCTTACCAGTCTTAGGAACCAAATTTGTTCGTTAAATAAGAGTGAAGTTAAAACATGATAAAGTCCTAAGGAATATCTTACTTTGATCTAGTTTATTTGTTGATTGTTTTTATTCTTGATCACTTTTTTAATTTTATGCTTTAGAATTCAGGTGAATCATATTTGATACTGTAGAAATTAATTTCATAAGAAATCAATAATTAATGACTAGTTCTCATGGCACATGTACTTGTTGGTGGTCGCCATGGTTATACCATATACTTGTCACATCAACGACAATTTTTAGCTTTATTACCTAGGAACAGGCTATATTGATGTTGATTAACTCATAAATTGATTAGATTATACTTTTCTTTATATTATTGTTTTCTAAATTTTTTTCTATTTCGTCTCTTTTATACTCGATCTCTTACACGCCCAAAAATCTTGGGAACCTTGTTGAGATTGAGTGAACCTTACATATAAGAAGAAGACTTTAGGGATGGATAGAGGCCAAAGAAGCAAAGATACTTATGGAAAATATAAACTCTTTGAAGGATTTTGTTACACTGAGTGCTTATAGGATTAGTTTTGGCATTGTAGGTCATATTGAAGCTAAAAACTTTGAGCTAAAACTTTCTATCCTCTCTACGGTATAACAAAATCAATTTGGAGTTTTTCTTATTGAAGATCCTTATTTTTTTCTTTTAATGTTCTTGAAATATTATGATGTCCTAAACCATATACCATCAAAATTAAAGTTATTTTTTTTCAATAAGTGACAAGGCAATAACAAGGTTACAATTTTTGTTTGTGGGATCTATCACCACTTGGGATTAATTATCCCAAAACTTCTTTGTAAGTAAATCCCTCCAAATAAAATGACCCAAATTAGAAATCAAATTACAACTTTTGCTCAAAAGGAAGGTGAATCACTTTATGAAGGTTGGGAGAGATATAAGGAATTATTGAGGTCATCTCCCCATAATAATCTTGAGAATTGACTCATTCTTCATAATAGGATGATCTAAAACATCAGGACTTTAGTGGATGTTGCTATTAGAGGTGCTATCATGAACAAAATTATGGATGAAGAATACATCCTAATTAAGGATATGGATCAAAATCACTATCAATGGTCAAATGAAAGAGTCATTCCAAAGCAAACTCCAATTAAGTATGATATTGATACTTTAAGTTTTCTTACTATTAAAGTTGATGTTTTAACTTTTAATTTTGATCATATAAGTGTGAATTCTATGGGAATGACTAACTTTTTCATAAGAAATTTATGGATCTCTAGGACATTTAGGTACTAATTGTCAATTAAGGAACTCATTTCCAATATTCATCTGTTGAATATGCCAGTTATGTCAATAAATTTAACTAGAAAAATGAATCTTTTTGTAATACTTACAATCCTAGATAGAGAAATCATTCCAATTTCTCTTATGGAATAAATTTAATATTGCTCTTTTGAACAATGTTAGGCAACCCCATGATTTTGAAGCAAGGACCTTTAACCCTCCCCTCCTTAAAAGTCTAATTTAAAGTAAAATGAGGGGTTCAATGAGGCAATTAGGTAGTTAACTTCTAAGGTTGACATTTTGGAAAACCCATAATAAGATGTTATAAGCCAAAATTGCCAAACAAGCTAGCTCTTCTAGTTCAACCACTTGGTCAATTTCCTGGCTAGCTTAAGAACCTTAAAGAGCAGTATAAGGTTGTGACATTAAAGAATGGTAAGAAATTATAGGATCCTAGGGTGAGAGGAGATGAAAAATGAGAAAAACAAAGAGGTTGAGTTACCTAGTAAGAAAAGCGAGACCAAGGAAGAGAAGAGAGGAGAAGATAAAGAACCTAAATATGCTCCCCTTACACCATATAAACCACTTATGAACTTTTGCCAAAGATTAACTAAGGCTAAAATCTTTAAACAATTTGGAAAATTCTTGAAAGTTCTTCAAAAGTTGTACATTAATGTACCTTCACAGAAGCTTTGAATCAAATGCCCTCTTATGCTAAGTTTTTGGAGGAGATACTGTCTAATAAAAGGAAGCTTGAGGATTATGAAAATGTGACTTTGAATGAATATTTATAATTCAAAATAATTGCCACCTAAACTTAAAGATCCTTACAGTTCTTCTATTCCTTGCGTTATTGATGATATGAGCTTTAATAGTGCTTCATAAGATTTAAAGATAAGTATAAGCCTTATACACTTACTTATTAGAAGCTTGAGATAGGTGCCTTTAGACCTGCTAATATTTTCTTATAATTAGCAGGTCGTTCTGTCAAGTATTTGCTAGGTATGTTAGAGGATGTACTTATTAAGGTTGGTAAGTTATTCATTTTTTTAGATTCTTTTTTTGTTTTAGAGGAGGAGGATACTCAAATCCCCATTCTTCTTAGAGGGACTTTTCTAGCTACATCTAGATTATAATTGGTGATGAGAGACTAGAGTTCAATTTTCCTAATGCTATTAAATATCCTTCTTTTAGAGGTTTTTGTTGTAGGATTGATATGAAAATGGAAAGCTTTCCTCAAGTGTTGATGATGAGAGAGTAGAATTTAATTTGCCTAATGTTATTAAATATCTTTCTTTTAGAGATTCTTGTTATAGGATTAACTTGACTAATCATTTAGTGAGGGATGAGCTCACTAAGTATAATTTAAGTGACCTATTTAATGATTGTTTGGTGAATGAAAGCTCTATTAGTATAACTTAAAGCTCTTCCTTCCTCTCTTATGTATGAATTTCTTGGACCTAATTATACTATTGTTATGATTATAAATGCAAGTCTAGTTGAAGTTGAAACTAGAAAATTGTTGGAAGTCCTTAGACTATATTAATATGCCATAAGATATACAATTGATGATATCAAAGGCATTAACCCTTTCATTGTCATGTATAAATTATTGTTGGAAAACCTCTATTAAGCATCAAATGAGATTGAATTCTAATATGAAAGAAGTTATTAAGAAATAGGTGCTCAAACTACTTGATGTTAGGATAATTCTAACATATCTCTGATAGGGGGTATGCATTCGCTTAAAAATGAGAAGAATAATGAATAAATCTCCCCTAAAATAGACATAGGTAGGATATTATCCATTTACTATAACAAGTTGAACAAAGTAGCCCTCAAAGATCATTTTCCCTTTCACTTTATTGGTTAATGCTTGAGAGTTTGGCAAAGCATTATTATATACGTTATATGGTAAGTTATTCTAGTTTCTTTCAAATTTCCATTCATCTTGGTGACTAGGAAAAGACTAACTACACATCCTTATGGTACTTTTTCTAGTAGGAAAATCCCTTTTAGTCTTCATAATGCCATTTCCACTTTTCAACATTACGTGATGGTTATTTTCTTTAATTTGTTAAGAAAATTATAAAAGTGATTACGGATGATTTCTCCATATATGACACAACCTTTTAATGAATGTTTAACTAATTTTTCAAAACAGTTGCAGTGATGTGAAAAAATTAAGTTGGTTTTGAATAAGGAGAAATGTCATTTCATGGTAAGGAAAGGTATTGTTCTAGGACACTTGGTATTTAAGTGAGGGATAGAGGTTGATAAAGAAAAAGTTAAGGTGATTGAGAAAATGGTATCACAACTTCTATCCAAGGCATGAGGAATTTCTTAAGCCATACCAATTTCTACCGGCATTACATCAAATATTTTTTAAAATTTGTCAAACATTTGAACAACTATTTTTTTAAAGATGTTATTTTCAATTTTGATTAAGAGTGTCTTCATACTTTTTATAAAGGAACATATTTTTTCTATAATTATATAACCTCTAAATTAGAACTCCTTTATATGATCATATATGCAATTAGAGGAGTTTTAAGACAAAGAAAGGATAAGAAGTTTTATGCAATTTATTATACAAGTTAAACATTGGATAAAGCCTAAGTGAGCTATACTACCATCGAGAAATAACTATTAATGGTGGTATTTGCAATTGATAAAATTTGATTATACTTAGTAGGCTTCAAGATTATCATCTACACTGATCATTCCATCATCGAGTATTTATTGTGTAGGAGTTCTAAATCAAGATTAATTCAATGGCTCCTTCTCCTTTAAAAGTTTCACCTTGAGATTTAAGATGAGAAGCTAACTAAAATTTTGTTGACAGATTGTGTTCTTAGATTGAGGTAAGAGTTATATAAGAATGAAGTGGAAGGAATACCTAATGATGGTTCATTCCCTGCTGATCACCTTTCATCATCTCAAATTTAAAAGCTCCGTGGTATGTTGATTTTATGCAAGAAAAATTTTGCCTCCTAATTTATGCTACGAATAAAAGAAGTTACTTTTATGATGTAAAACAGTATTATTAGGATGAACCTTTGCTCGTTAAGTGATGTGATGGTGTGGATTTCAAAAGATGTGTCCCTAAAGATGAGGTAGAGAGCATAATCTTCCATTTTCATTTTTCATCTTATGATGGCTATCCTAACAAATTAAAAACTTCTAAGATTCTCCAAGTAGGCTTCTATTGGAACACTCTCTTCAAATATGTCCATGGTTATGTGATTGCCTATGACTGGTGTAAAAGAAATGATAACATTTTAGGAAGAAATAAGATGCCTTTTTAACAAAATCTTAAAGATTAAGATCTTTGATGTTTGTATAATAAAATTTTTGAGCCCTTTCCATCATTATGTGTTTATAAGTACATCCTTATAGTAGTGGATTATGTTTCCAAGAATGTGGAAACAATAACATCCCCAGCTAATGATGCTAAGATGGTAGCAAGATTCTTCAAGAAAGTGTTCTTCTTAAGGTTCGAAGTTTCTATAGTTGGAATTAGTAATGGGGGGTTCACATTTCACAAAACATCAATTTGAAGTCCTTTTTAGAATATGGATAACTCAAAAGATTGCGTTAGGATATCATCCTCCATAAGTGACTGAGATGAATTTTTAAATAAGGAATAGTTGAGAAGATTTTTTGATTGAGGAAAGATTGGGAATTGAAGTTAGATGATCAATTATGGGCTTATCATAGGCATAATACACTCATTGGTATATCATTGTTCAAATTAATGTATAGGAAATCTTATCACCTTTCAATTAAGATGGTGCACAAGGCTTATAAGGCAATTAAAGCCTTTGATTTAAAGGCCACAGGTGAGAACCAATTACTTCAACTTCATGAGCTTAATGAGTTGAAGTTAAATGCTTACGAGAATACTAAGATCTACAAGGAAATAAACAAGTGTTGTAATGAGAAAAAATGTAGCACCCCACTCCCGCAAGACCTAAACCCGACATCTTTGATGATATCCGAGCCCGTGCCCCGTGAGGATGGCGTGCTAATGCACTCAATCATTCAAAAGTC
>JANZXR010000005.1:26272182-26293769 GCA_027575705.1 Erythroxylum echinodendron
GGCATATGAGCTCCGAAAAAGGACTCATTCTGTTCATGGTGTAAACTTCAGTTTCTCCATTCTGTTTCCATGGAACCATCGAGCCATTTATTTATGCATTTCATCTTTGAATTGTCAAGCATAATGTATTTGGTTTTTATGTGTTCTGCATTAATCTGCTTAATTGAGAATACTTGAATTGCTAAGTACCTGTTTATATATGCTTGAATTTGTGCTAATTATTAAAGGCTATAAATTTATTAGCCATTGAGCTGTATAGCTCAACCTATTATCTTCCCTCTTCAGGTGCAGAACAAGACCACAGTAGATCCTTGCAAGGCATCAAAAACTCCAAGATAGCTAGAAGTCTTTTGTACTAAGTTAGTGAATATTTTTGGATAGCCTTAGAAGCTTGTCAAACATGAGCATCTTCTGTATTTTTGTTTTAAGTTTTGCTGTGTATACTGACATGTAACAAATTCTGACTGTGTTTAAAAATGAGAAAGTGAGATTAAATTCCTTTATATGTTTGATTTTGTTACATTTGAAGATTGGGATAATGAAACGTTCATGTGGATGTTCTTCTCTGTTGAAATTGCCAAGGTTGTTTGTACTAGAATAGCATATTAGAATTAGAGAGATTATGTTCTGAATGCAAAAGGAAAAATACAGAGGAAGAGTATCATCTGTGATGACGTTACACTCAGACGCAAGGGAAAAATACAGAGGAAGAGTATCGTCTGTGATGACGTCACACACAGACGCAAAGAAAAAACACAGACAAAAGGAATCATCTGTGCTGACATCACATACAGACGCAAATGAAAGGTAGACGCAAATGAGAAGTAAACGCAAATTAGAGGTAGAAGCAAATGAAAGGCAGACACAAATGAAAGGTAGATGCAAATAAGAGGCAGACGCAAATGAAAGACAGACGATAAGAGGTCAAACCCAGACTATAAAAGTCAAAGACAGACGATAAAACACAGATGATGGGCCAAACATAGAAGAAGAAGTTAAAAAGTTATGCTAATTGACCCGAAGCATGTTCATATGAAAATTGGGGGACTCACCAATGCTATCCTTCGACATATTTGGGATGGAATGGAGATGAGCCAAAAAGGGGTTAGTTTGGATGCAAGTGGTTGTGTAAAAATATGGGTATCCGAATGCGATAGTCGGGCTCTGAAAACGAGGTCTGACATTGTCTCGACCTAAATGTCTTATAAAACTCCTCCATTCTTTGATATTGACCCTAAAACACTAGCAAACACATCAAGGTACTTCAAAAACATAATATTTAAGCTCAAAAACTTGTACTAACCCTTAAAACCCTTAAAACTAACACAATTCTCAAACTAACACAATTCTAACATAAACACATACTAAATGATTAAATTAACGGCTAAACATATATCAAACTATGCCTTAAAATATGATGCAATTTACACTTCAATCTTTATTCCTAGAATATATGTTGCTTTTCCCATACCCATCATAGAGATGCTCTTAGATAACCAAATCTTTATAAACTGGTGCATAGGTATGTAGTTTCCAATTGGCAATATTTAATTCATATATAGAACTAGGAAAATGATTACACTCCCACTAACCGTCGTATAGACCAATGATTCATCCAATCATTTCAATAAAATTAAGCTTTTTGATTGTCTTATCAAAAAAAATTTCCAACTCCATGATGCTTACTTAAGTCCATAAATATATTTTTGCAACTTGTATACTTGATTAGGAAATTTCTTGAATTCAAAGCCTTAAATTTGTGTCATCTACACATCTTCAAGCAAATTCCCATTGAGAAATGATGTTTTGAAATCCATTCGCTAGACTTCATAATCATGATATACAGCTATAACGAATAAGATCCTTATGGATTTAATCATAGCTACTGGAAAAAAGGTTTCATGAAAATTAACTCCTTGTTTGTATTTGTAACCTTTAGTCTTTAACCTTTCTTTGTATGTATGTCTATTATCATCAGTGTCAATTTTTATCTTAAAAATCCACTTGCATATAATAGGTACAATACCCTCAAATGCATCCACCAAAGTCTGTAATTGGTTAATGTATATGGATTCCATTTAAGATCTTAAATCTTCATGCCATTTTAAAGAATCAATGCCAAACATTGCTTCTTTAAAATTAGTAGTTTCATCATGTTGAGCGATAAATTATCCTTACCCTTTTCAAAATATATATATATCTAATCTAGTAGGAGCGATGCATAATTAACCGTGTTTATACCCCATATTTAATGCACTTTTTATTGATATTTTATACTTTTATTGTATATTTGGTACTTAATTAGAGTTTATAAGTTAACAATTACCTTCACGGACTTAAAGGAGAAGAATTCAGGTGAAAACATGACATAAAAGGAAAATTTAAAGTAAATAAGAGATACACGGTCATCCACCAGCTCATGTACTTCTTTTAAGCCATGCAAAATTGTGAATTACTATCAAAAGATGTGTTCGGAGGCAAAATAGGAAAGTAGATGTGTATAGACATTCAGAGACCTTGAGAGGCAACTCAAGGGACGATTTTGATCCATAGAAGTGGAAAACATGAATAAATCAATGAAAGATCCAAAAGAATATAAGATCTAACCTCTTCTTTGCAAAAAACATTCGATAAGAGATAAAAGCGAGATTTAGAATTATTAACAGTTTGTTTTCTATTCGTTTTTCTTTCTATTGATGTTTTATTTTGTTTCCTATCATGTGTAACTAAATTTATTTAGTACTTAGGTAAGATGATTTTTTATGGTTTAATATGTTTTGGTTCTTTTATTTAATTTAATTGTTTTGATTAATCTATTATGATACGATTATGTGTTTAAAATATGCTCTAATAGATTTAGAATATTAGTGTATAATCTGATTTCATAACATAGAGATTAAGAAATCCTTGTATGAATATATCTATCAAAATTGAAAGGAGTTTATTACAATCTTAGAGATAGGATGACATAAATCCTCTGAATTAGGGCCAAACCTAATAGTAAAATTCACAATTCCTTAAAGCAATCCTATAAAACTTGACCTGAGTAATTCAGTTGATAACCTTAGGATAAGTTATTATTAGACTCGAAAGAGCTATTAACATATCATAGGAGTTTCCACCATCTAAAACAATTGAATAATAAGAGATCAACTAGTTAAGGTTTTTAAGGGAATTCATTTTTAAATTGTTTAAGTTTTATTTTCTTTAATTAAAAATCAAGTCAAATTAAATTCATATAGATAGTAGGATAATTGTAACTACTAGTATTCATCATCTTTGGGGAATTAACCTGTACTTACCAGTTCTAGCTATAACTATGTCATACACTTGTGGCTAATTTATAATTGAAACACTTAGAAAAAAAGTCAATCAAATTTTTAGTGTCGTTGCCAGGGACTTTGATACTAGGGAACCCTTAGTGTTATTAATCTAGTCATTACTTTGTTTTCTTTTATTCTGTGTTATCTTGTTTTTGCTTTACATTTTTTTATTTTGTTATTTGTTTAGTTTATTTCTTTAGTTTTAGAATTAAACTCTTGGTCAATATATAACATGGAGTACATTTGAGAGCTTATGAGAAATGGATCCTAAAATAAAGAGAACAATGTGAAGGAATTTTCGTAGGACTAATCTATGAGAGTTTGAACTAATCCATAAGATAGAAGGCTAGGAAGGTCATGGAAGGTCATGTAGACATTGATTTGTGCTTAAATGTTGATTCATTTAATATACTACACTTGGTGATTAATGCTTAAGAAATGCTTAGGATACACAATTTAGGTCATATTTGATTTTAGATACATTTAGGATGTAAAGGAGCTAAAGTGCCCAAAAGCAAGTTCATTGGCCATCTTTTCGATTTTCGTATTCACTTGTCTTTATGGAGAAAAAATGATAAATATTAGAGGAAGACAAGAAAATCAAGATAATGAAGTTGTATAGAAATTGCATATGACAGCCCCATACAATGTATTTTATGGGAATTAAATGAGGACAAGAGGCAGCTGGTAGAGAGGCAAAAATGGTAGCACAACATAAAGGAAATGTTGTAGTAGATGCACACACACACATAAAAAAGATGTAGCAGATAGAAGCAAGGAAGGAATTGCGTGAACATTTATGTTTCCCGCAGACAATGTCTTAAAAAATGTAGACGTTTAATGCCAACATAGACAACGTTGTCTACATTTAACGTAGACGTTATGAGGGGCTTTTAAAGATTGAAACACATATTAATAGGAGTGAACAATAAGGTGGACCAAAAACTAAATAAAAAGAAAAAGTAGTGCAAAGAACAAAAGGGGGAGGCACTGCAGTTCTCTCTTTATACTTTCACCACCGAAGTAGCTATGAAGAAGATGGTTGATGTTTGGAGGATAAAAATAAAGATGGAAGGCTAGCTTCTCGATGTAAGTTCTACAGGAATGTCAATGTCAAGTCACGGTTAAGCTATTTTATCATTTTAATGTTATAATTTCTTTTCAAATTATTGTGCTTTTGGTGTTGATTTGATCAGGTTTTGGAATGAATGAACTTAATACGTTATTTTGAGTGTTTTATTTCAAACCTATTGCTAAAACATTGAATGTAATCTGTAATCATTACTTTTGATGTTTATAAGTAGCATTTAATGGCCCCGTATCGTTAGGAACAACATAACTTAGATTAGACAACCCAAACATGTGAGGTTACTACTTATATTGATGTTTTCCGCATCCTAATGCATCTATGAAATTCAATCTAGAGATCATATCCTAGATTATTTGCTAGTTAGGTTTTTATTAATGATCGTATCATGATTAAATAAAATATTAAGGAAAACTGGGATTAGTAGAGTGTTCTATTAGTCTCAGATCGATAGTCCGAAGAGAGTTGCAAAGATGTTAAGATGATGAAATATACTTGATTTTGTTTAGGTCGAGATTGAACCTAGAATAGGACCTTACGTATATTCGACAGTTTAATCATTTTCGATAGTTTGTTTTAAGTTTTTTTGATAGTTTACTTTAATTTATTTCATTTTCTAAATTGCTGAAAATCCAAAATCCCCCTTTTACAATTTCCTTGCATAAATTAATTTCGTTACAAAAATTAACATATATTCCCTATGGATTCAATCTTGACTTACCATAATTTTAATGTGCAGAGTCAGGTAAATTTTACAGTGCATTCGACATATGCTATCAAATTTTGACATAGTTATTGGGGAGTGTGGTAGTTTTATTTTTGTATTTGATTTTAGTTGGTGTTTTGTGAATATATTTGTTTATAATCATTCTTTTTGTTAGTTGTTAATTTTTAAAAGTTTGCGAATTTTTATGTTTGGTAGTAACGAGATCTCCTCGAAGAGAAATCGAGCAATTTGATCCGAAGATCGAGAGAACATTACAGAGATTACATAGGGAAGTAAGGTCAACTTTGGAAGATGAATTGGAATCATAATTTGAAAACACGATGGTAAATTTGAGAACTCTAGAGGAGATGGTTGCACCATATTTAACTCAATGAACCCTATGCATTACATTTCATAATTTTATTGAACATGTTACCTTTGAGTTAAATATGGATTAATTAATTTATTAAACAAACTTCATGATCTTACAGATGAGGATGCATACAAGCATCTCAAAGAACTCGAAGTGGTTTGTTTGATCATGAAGCCGCCCAGGGTAATGGATGAACAAATCATGTTTAGAGCCTTGCCATTCTCACTCAAAGATGTAGGAAAAGATTGGTTGTTTGATTTATCAACTGGGAGCATAAATACTTAGTTAGATATGGAGAGACTTTTCTTAGAGAAATATTTTATGGCCTTAAAGACGACAAGTATTCAAAAGGCGATATGTGGCATTAAGCAATATAATGGAGAATATCTTTACAAATATTAGGAGCGGTTTAAGAAGTTATGAGCCAGTTGTCCGTACTAAAACATACTAGAGTAACTTCTCATCCAATATTTCTATGAAGGACTGCTACTGATGAAGAGGAGTCTGGTTGATGCAGCAAGCAATAGAAGATGAATTAGAATCATAATTTGAAAACACGATGGTAAATTTGAGAACTCTAGAGGAGATGGTTGCACCATATTTAACTCAATGAACCCTATGCATTACATTTCATAATTTTATTGAACATGTTACCTTTGAGTTAAATATGGATTAATTAATTTATTAAACAAACTTCATGATCTTACAGATGAGGATGCATACAAGCATCTCAAAGAACTCGAAGTGGTTTGTTTGATCATGAAGCCGCCCAGGGTAATGGATGAACAAATCATGTTTAGAGCCTTGCCATTCTCACTCAAAGATGTAGGAAAAGATTGGTTGTTTGATTTATCAACTGGGAGCATAAATACTTAGTTAGATATGGAGAGACTTTTCTTAGAGAAATATTTTATGGCCTTAAAGACGACAAGTATTCAAAAGGCGATATGTGGCATTAAGCAATATAATGGAGAATATCTTTACAAATATTAGGAGCGGTTTAAGAAGTTATGAGCCAGTTGTCCGTACTAAAACATACTAGAGTAACTTCTCATCCAATATTTCTATGAAGGACTGCTACTGATGAAGAGGAGTCTGGTTGATGCAGCAAGCAATAGGGCACTTTACGAGGAGAGTCCCCTCAAGGCCAGGATCCTACTTGAGCAGATGGCCACTAATAAACAATAATTTGGCACTCGCAATGATGTTTGATGAGTAAACAAGGTAAGTACTTCATCCATCGAACATCGATTAGATGAGCTAACATCTTTTAAGAGACATATTACAGTTAGACAGGCACAAGTGAAAGTATGCGAAATATGCTCAAACACGAGCAATACAACTGATGAGTGCTCGATATTACAAGAAGGAAGTATGGAGTATATGAGTGCTGTAGGAGGAAACTTCATAAATTAATATAACTCATACTCATAGCCGTATAACCCTTGCTAAAGGGACCATCCCAACTTGGGTTATTGAGGGAATACATAGCAAATTTACTTCCAAAATTAGTCATAAGGAGCACAAGGATTTTAACCAAAACAACAAGGAGCATAAGGAGCTTCTTCTTCCAGTTCAGGTATATCTTTAGAGAGAACTTGTTAAGAATCTTACTATTAGAAATCTGCAATTTCAACAGGATATGCAGTAATTACAATAAAGTATGCAGTAGTAGTTACAACAAGGTTTACAACAAATCCTACAGGAGACAAAAGTAAGCCAACAAAACATGGAACACTAAATGGGCCAGATGGCAGTAAGGCTTAATCGCCTAGAACTGCAAAGTAGAGGAAAATTGTAATCCTAATATGAGGTGAACCTGAAGAATGTCAGTGCCATAACCCTAAAGAGCAGAAAGGAGATTGAGGGTCCCAAAAGAACTCCACCAAAGATTACTATCGAGGAAGAGATTGAGAAGGAATTGGAAAAGGAAGAAAATTCATCATTAAGGACGAAGGTAAATTTCAAAGGTCCCAATATTATTAAGACTGATCCTTCACCTTTTCGAGCAGATTGACAAAACCAGACAAGGAGAAGAAGGACAAAGAGATGTTGGAGACTTCCCAAAAAGTGGAAGTCACTATATCATTACTAAAGACTATCAAACAAGTACCAAGGTATATTAAATTCCTGAAAGCATTACGTACATATAAGAGGAAACTGAGGAGTGATGAAAAATTAATGATGGGTGAGAATGTGTCTGCGGTATTTAGAAAGAAGACGCCTCTAAAATGTTGAGATCCAGGTATGTTTACCATTCCTTGAAAAATTGGGAATATTGTGATCAATATAGCTATGTTAGAATTGGGTGCTTATATTAATGTGATGCCTCGTTCATTTTATACTTCTTTAAATTTAGGTCTCTGAAAGAAATGAGTCTGATAATACAATTGACTAACCACAATAATGCTTATCTTGATGGTGTGGTCAAGGATATTTTGGTTTAGGTAAATAATGTAGTGTTTCCTGCAGATTTCTATGTTATGGATATGAATGATAACACTTCATATAATCCGATACCTATCTTATTGGGGAGACCTTTTCTTAGTATGGCTCAAACTAAGATAGATTCTCATAAGGGTACCCACATAATGAAATTTGATGGGGAAGTGATTCATTTCAATATTTTTGATTCCATGAAACATCCTCCTGATGATCATTGTGTTTTTCTATTGAAGTGATTGATCCTTTGGTATAGGAAATGTTTAAACTAAATTTCAAGGAACATTTGGAAATAGTCTTAACCAAAAGATGGAAGTATAAGCCAACAATGATGTTGAAATGGGAGAAGAGATGATGGAAATGATAGCCGCTTTGGAATCATTAAAGACTTCTTCGAAAAGGTATGATTTAGCTTCTATAAAATTATCTGAATCTCACCAAAAGTTGTTACCTTCTTATGCGCAGGCACCGGAATTGGAATTGAAGCCACTTCCTACACACCTAAAATATGCTTATTTGGGAGATAAGCAAACTCTTCCAGTCATCATTTCGACGGAGTTGAATTTAAATCAAGAGGAGAAGCTAGTTCGAACGCTAAAAGAGCATAAGAAGGCCATCGGGTGGACTATTAAAGATATCTAAGGGATAAGCCCATCTATTTGCATGCACCACATCTTATCAGAGGAGGAGCCAAAATCCATAAGGCAAGCTCAGTGTAGGCTGAATCCTCTAATGATGGAAGTTATGAAGAAGGAGGCATTCAAGTTTCTCGATGCGGGAGTTATCTACCCGATTTTTGCTAGTAAGTAGGTGAGTCCTGTCTAGGTAGTTCAAAAGAAGTCTGGAATGACCATTGTGACAAACCAGGAAGGTGAGTTGATTCCCACCTGATTGCAAATGGGTAGTGAGTATGTATTGATTATAGAAAGTTAAATTCTATTACTTGTAAAGACTACTTTCCCCTTCCTTTTATTGATCAGATGCTTAAGAGATTAGTTGGTTATGACTATTATTCCTTTTTAGATGGCTTTTTAGGTTATCCCAGATCATGATTGCATTAGAATATAGGAGAAGGCCACTTTTACATACCCATTTGTTACGTTTGCTTACTAAAGGATGCCATTCAAATTATCTAACATACTCGCAATGTTCCAAAGGCATTTGGTAAGAATTTTTGCAAATATGTTGAGAAGATTATTGAGGTATTCATGGATGATTTTAGTGTGTATGGATCTTCTTTTGATGAATGTCTTGAGAATCTTGTCATTATCTTGAACTATGTATAGAAACTAACCTTGTGTTGAAGTTGGAAAAATGTCATTTTATGGTAGATCAAGGAATAGTTTTAGGCTATATGATATCTGCTAAGGGTCTTGAAATAGACAAGTCTAATGTTAATCCCATTTCTTGTTTACCTTACTCTTTTATTGTGAGGGAAGTACATTCTTTTCTTGGGCATGCAGGTTTTTATCAAAGGTTAATTAAGGACTTTTGGAAGATGGCCGCACCACTATGCAAGCTTCTTCAAAAAGATGTCTCTTTTAAGTTTGACGAGAATGGCAAGGAAGCATTCAACAAACTTAAAGAGCTTCTGACATCCCCACTAGTGATTCAACTACTAGAATAGAATCTCCCCTTTAAGATCATGCGTGATGTAAGTGATTATACAATGGGGGAAGTTAGCTTTACAATACTTGTTCATGAAGAAGGAAGCAAAACCAAGGCTGATCAGATGGATTCTCCTCCTTCAAGAACTCCGGTTGGAAATTAGAGATAAGAAGGGTGTAGAAAGCGTGGTGCTGGACCATCTCAATTGATTGATTAAGGAAGAAGATGATATCCCCCTACGAGAAACCTTTCTAGATGAGTAATTATTTTATGCCAAAGCAGCACCACCATGGTATGCCGACATTGTTGATTTTTTAGTTACTAACAAATTACCTATTAGTTTGTCAATGGCTTAGAGGGATAAGTTATGGAGTGAAGCGAAGTATTACATATGGGATGACCCATATCTTTGGAGACAATGTGTAGATCAAGTTATCAGAAGGTATGTACCAAAAAATGAAATATCCTTAATCTTAGCCTTCTGCCATTTGTATGCGTGCAGAGGACATTTTGGAGTGAAAAGAATTGCTTGTAAAGTTCTAGAGAGCGGCTTCTACTAGTCATCATAGTTCAAAGATGCATATACCTTCTGTAGATCCTATGTTAGATGCCAACATTCAAGTAAGCTATTTTATAAGGATCAATTGTCACAAACTCCTTTATTTTTCTATGAAATTTTTGACGTTTAGGTGTTGAATTTATGGGACCATTCCCTCCATCTTTTGTCTTTACTTATATATTGCTTGCAGTATATTATGTCTCTAAATGGGTGGAAGCCAAAGCCACTAAGACTAATGATGCAAAAGTTGTTGTAAATTTTGTTAAAGCTAACATTCTTTCTAGGCTTGGGATACAAAAGCAATCGTTAGCGACAGAGAAACCCACTTTTGCAATAGGGTAATCGAAGCAATGTTCATAAAAAATCACATCTCACACAAAGTTTCCACTACTTAGCATCCCCAAACCAATAGGCAAGCTGAAGTCTCAAATCCTGTAGAAAATTGTGCAGCCCAATAGGAAGGATTAGAGCGTAAGACTGGAAGACGCATCATGAGCCTATAAGAAGGCTTACAAAATGCCAATTGGGATGTTACTGTATAGACTAGTGTTTGGTAAGCCATGTCATCTTCCAATGGAATTACAACATAAAGAATATTGGGTTATCAGAAGATGCAATATGAATTTGGATGATGCGGGAGTGAATAGGAAGTTGCAGCTTTAAGAGTTAGAAGAGAAGAGGAACGAGTCATATCAAAATGTAGTGATATATAAGCAGAGGACAAAAGCTTTTCATGATAAGATGATTTCGCCAGAAACTGTTACTATATCATTCCAAACTCAAACTCTTTCTAAGTAAGTTGCATTCTTGTTGGGTTGGTCCATTTATTATCGTTAATATCTTTCCTTTTGGTGCAGTAGAGATACGAAATCTCAAATTGACAAGACATTTAGAGTGATGGTCATCAGTTCAAGCCTTATTATGAGGGCTTCCAAATAGAGGATTTAGAGGTGTTGATGCTGGAGGATGTGACTGGTGTTGCTTGATGTGCACAACTGGAAGTCAAGCCAACGATGTTAAACAAAGGTGCTGTTTGGGAGGCAACCCAAGGGGAGTTAATTTTTGTCTTTTACTCTTTAGTTTTTCCTATTTTCGTGAACTGCTCTACTTCTTGCATTTGATTTTACATTAAGGACAATGTAAGTTTTGAATGTGGAGATGGGGTATATTAGTTTTTATGCATGTTTTTTATCTTAATTATAACTTATATGACTTCTTAGGTAGTTTTCAAAATCAAACAAACAAAATAGAAAATTTTCTTATTTTCTGTTGCTTTTAAGATTATTTAGTCATAATTAGAGCGTAAATTGATTAGTAAAATCAATAGCAAAAATTTTCATGTACTTTTGCTCTTATGATTAGTTAATATGCATTATTCTTAAAAGAGTGGTGACTAGTGGTACACAAAAACCAGTGAAGTTTTAAGTCGTATTAGACTTTCACATCTATGTTAGTCTCATTGTTTTGTTTGTTATATGTGACCATGAAATTTACATCCATACTTTGCATTGATTTTCTATTTGAGACCACATTTTTTTCACAAGCATTTTCATGAAAATGATTAGGCATTCTTTGTTGATTATGAGTTACATTAGCCAAATAGCCTACCCATTCCCACCAATTTATATGAATTTTGCTCTACTAACCCCCTTTGAGCTTTGTTAGCATTTTCTTTTATATAAACCACATTACATGCACCTAACCAAATGCCCTACCTAAGCCTTAAAGCAAGTGGAGCATTTGTTAATTCTTGATGAATGTGATTGTACAAAAGCCTAAGTGTAGGGGTATACATATATATAGGTTGCTTATATTCGTTAAAATTCAATATTATGAATCCTATATTAATTTAGCTTCTATCTCTTTTATTTTGAAAAAAAGAAGAAAATGAGTTTGAATAAAAGTATCAAGGATGAATTACAATTGTTTTAAAAAGTTGTTAATAGTTTATCCTCCTTAAGTTGTATTGATTGGGTGTTTGAATATATTACATGTGAGGCAGATGTGGTTTTGGATGGAGCACCTTTTTGTTATGTTCATATGGATTAAGGTGTGAGAGCTAAATTGAGGTGTGAAACATAACTGTTACATTCTTTATAGTTGACAATACCCAGTTTTGAATGAATGCTAACTTGTGTATTTGATATCTCATTGAGTATTACTTTTGCTTCACTATCTTGATGGATTTTATGCTATATTAAACAAAATACACCTCACCTTACCTTTGCCTATATTACAACCTTAGAAAAGTCTTTTGATTCATGATTATGCATGTGACTCTTAGTGGTGAATAAATGAAATGATATGCAAAGTTGTGGATTGTTGTGATCATGAATGGTGTTTGAGTGTACCCCTAGAAATATCTTGTTTAAACACCTTTTATCCAAGTCTACCTCTAGATTACTTTGTTTCTAAGGGTGGTGAATATTAATTGATCATGAGTAGAAGCTTTGAATGTTGAGTTTTTGTTTTAGGTTTTGAAAGTCATTCATCTTTACTTATGGCTATCTATTCCTAGGAAACATGGAAAATGAATAAACGTTTTAGTTTATGATTTTAGTTTTGACGATTTGCCCGAGGATAGTTAAAAGCTAAGTGTGGGGGAACTTGACGTGTGCTTAAATGTTGATTCATTTGATATACTACACTCAGTGATTAATGCCTTAGAAATGCTTAAGATACTCACTTTAGCTCATATTTGATTTTAAGTACATTTCAGAAGTAAAAGAGCTAAAGTGACCTGAAAGCATGTTGATTAAAGCCATCTTTTCCATTTCCATATTCACTTGTCTTCGTGGAATAAAAATGATAAATATTGGAGCAAGTAAAGATAAGAAAACTGAAATGATGAAGCTACATGGAAATTGCATATGATGATAGCCCCATGCAACATGTTTTATAGGAATTAAATGAAGACAAGAGGCAGCATAATATGAAGGAAACACTGTAGCAGATGGATACACACACATTAAAACAACGTAGCTAATAAAAGGAAGGAAGGATTTGCGTGAACATCGGTAAAAATGCAAACAACACATAAACAATGTTCTTACCAATACAGGTAATGGTTGCATTCAACTCAGACAATGTTTACGTCTAACGCAATTATTATGCGAGGCTTTTAAAGATTGAAATGAACAGTAACTGGAGTGAATAGTAGGTTAGACCAAAAATTAAATAAAAAGAAAGAGTAGTGCAGAGAACAGAAGGGGGAGTCGTTACGATTCCCTCTTCGTTCTTTCACCACTGAAGTAGTTATAGAGAAGATGGTTAATGTTTGGAGTATAAAAATGGAGATGAAAGGCTAGCTTCTTGAAGCCAGTTTAATAGGAATGTCGACGTCGTGTCACGATTAAGCTATTTTATCATTTTAATGTTGTAATTTCTTTTCAGATTGTTGTGTTTTTGGTGTTGATTTGAACATGTTTTAGGATGAATGATCTTAATACATTATTTTGATTGTTCTATTTCGAACCTATTGCTAAAATATTGAATGTAATCTATAGTCATTACTTTTGATGTTTGTGAGTAGCATCTAATGATCTCGTATTGTTAGGAATAACATAACTTAGATTAGATAACCCAAATGTATGAGGTCACTACTTATATTGATTGTTTTCTACATCATAATGTAGCTTCCAAATTAAATCTAGAGATTGTATCCTAGATTATTTGGTAGTTAGATTTAATTAATGATCGTATCTTGATTAAAAAAAAACTAAGAAAAAACCAGGACTAATATAGTGTTTTATTAGTCTTAGATTAATAGCTCAAAGAGAGTTGTAAAGATGTTAGGATGATGAAATATGTTTGATCGTGTTTAGACTGAGATTAAACCTAAAACCAAACCTTACATATATTTGATAGTTTAAACCCCATTTCTAGAGTTAAACCCCATTTCTAGAGTCTAACTCACTCTCTGATACCAAACAATGATGGCACTTGGGTCTAGGAACTTATTACAAAGCTACTTAACGAGGGTATTGGGTACAGAGAACTCTTAAGAAAAGTTAGCCACGACAACCCTTTTAGCTTCGCCGCTGCAAACACTAAAGGTTAAGCGGAATACCAGTCTAGAAAATTTCATCGTGGCCAAGGTCAAAATTCACCGCGGTAAAACCTTCAAAGATCAAGCAGAAAGTCTCTCGGGAAAAGTTCATCGTGGCGAACCCTTTTATCTTCGTCGCGGCAAACACTGAAGGTTAAACGGAAGAGCTCTCTAGAAAAGTTCGTCGTGGCCAAGGTCAAAATTTTCCACGACAAGACCTTCAAAGATCAAGCAGAAAGTCTCTTAGGAAAAGTTCGTCACCGCCAAAGTCTGGTTTCGCTGTGGCGGAACCTCCGAAATAGACGTGAAACATCCAACATCTATCATTAAGTTTACAAACACGTACATATACATTTTCCACAAAAACCGTAGCAATTCATCCAAAGATAGTGTGAACATATAAAAGATACTTTTCTCAAATCTCACTACTGAATCAAACGAAGTTTATACACAGCTTTTGTTACATATCAAGAATTATATCAATACTTAATACAAAATACAAATGGATGCTCATGTTCGATAATGCCTATAAAGTTATCCAAAATGTTCACTAACTTAGTACAAAAGTCTCTAATTATCTTGGAGTTCCTGATGCCTTGCAAGGATTGCGAACTTTCTCATTCTGCACCTAAAGAGGGAAAAGGATGGGTTGAGCTACACGGCTCAGCGGCTAATACATTTATATCCATCAGCAACCAGCCACAATTTAAGCATATGTACATCTATAGCTATCAATTCAAGCATTGTCAATCTATTCTAGCAATTCAATCATTTATCAATTTAACTCAAAACTTATAATGCATAATATAGACTTTAGCCATTAAACATAACACTCAAACGCATCATACTTAACAATTCAAAGATGCAAAGCACAAACAAATGGCTCGAGAGTTTCGTGGAATGAAATGGAGAAACTGAAGTTTCTGTCGTGAACAAAATGAGTTCGATTTCTCAAGATCTCGTGGCCTTAAGTGGACAGCTGGGAGAAGGCTATAGGTCAACGTGCACATGACTAATAAAACGGGTTCCTCTCTTTCCCTATCACAGATAGATTTTATCCTCAATATAGTTAATCATAAATCCATAATCTCATGGTTCTTTTACTTCTTTCTTCTTTCCCTTTATACAAATATCATAACCTTTTTTTTAAGGTATAACATAATCATAATTCGTTATGCATTTTCAAACATTCACAAAGATTTCAAACGTAAGAAATTCAATACAAACAAAAGCAACATACAAACACATAGGCAAGAATTTGCCTAATCACACAATAGCTATGAATATATTACCCACCTAATTGCTTGAAAATCTAAGCTCAAGATTGTCTTTCCTCTTGCTCTTGGAGAGGGTTTCCCATAACAAACACATTTTTCCATTCAATCTAATATATAAAGAGAAATTCATAAAGCTTTAAAAATCAAAATACTAAAATCTAGCCTAGACTTAACTTACCCATAGCTTATCTAGGTTAGAAAACAAAACCTAGCTTAGAAATCCATGAAAATCATATAGGTTCTCTTCTTCTCTTCTTTCTTCAAACACTAACCTGTTTCTCTACTTCTTTTTTCTACCCAAAAAAGAAGAAATGATAAAGAAGAATACCTTAGCTTAGCCAAATCCGCTTTCTTCTTCTTTTTTCCACGTTTTCTTTCTTCTTCCTTAGCTTTCACATTTTTTTTCTTATCTTCTCCTCTCTTCTTTCACGATTTTCTGCTTCTTGTTTCTTATTCTAGACTACATTTTGTCTTGGTCTTCCAATTTTCCCTTCATTTAACTTCTCCTTCATATTTTACCCCTTCTTTTATACCTTATGTCTAATACACTAACTAATTCTATCATCTCGATTTAATAACCCTAGCTTGTATTCATACTTGCTAAAATGACTAAATTCTAAGAAAATAAATAGAATAAATCAATGAATAAATAAACAAATAAATAAAAGAAAAGAAAAATTTTAGGGTCTAACAATTGTCCCCCTAAAAGAATTGCGTCCTTGAAATTCTTAACTGAATCCACAAACAGATGTGGATACTTCTTCTTCATTGCTTCCAAAGGCTCCCATGTTGTCACTTCCATCGAATGGTTCTTCCATAAGACTTTAACTAGCTTCACAAACTTATTTCTCAAAATCTTTTCCTTCGAATCTAAGATCTCCAATCGTTGCTCTTCATACGTCAAATCCTCTCTTAATTAAACCTCTGAAGGTTGGACTATGTGTGAAGGATCTTATCGGTATTTCCTTAACATCGAGATATGGAAGATATTGCGAATATTAGACAATTCTAGTGGTAAGGCTAATTTATAGGCTAAAGGCCCAATCTTCTCAATAATCTCATAAAGGCCTATGTATCTTGGACTAAGCTTGCCTTTCTTACCAAACTTTAAAACCCCTTTCCATGGAGAAGCTTTAAGAAACACTTTGTCTCCAACTTCAAATTCCATCTCCCTTTTATGTGCATCTGTATAACTTTTCATCCTATCTTGAGCTGCTTTAAGTCTCTCTTTCTCCAATATAATCTTATCAATTGTGACTTGCACTAATTCAGGCCCTAAAAGTCTTCTTTCACCTTCCTTATCCTAACAAATAGGTGTTCTACACCTCCTACCATACAAAGCTTCATAAGGTACCATTTGGATTTTCGAGTGATAGGAATTATTATAGGCGAATTCAATTAACGGTATATGGTCATGAGCCTTTGAAATCTATAACACAAGCTCTCAACATTGCCTCCAAAGTTCGGATTGTTCTCTCGAATTATCCATCAGTCTGTGGATGGAAAGCTGTAATAAAGTGCAACTTATTTCCTAAGGCCTCCTATAAGCTTTCCCAAAATCTGGAGGTGAACCTAGAATCTCTATCTAAGACTATAGAACTCGGAATCCGGTGAAGCCTGATTATCTCATCTATATATTTCTTGGATAAAGCATTCAAGGAATCTATCTATTTAATTGGCAAGAAATGTGCTAACTTATTATCAACAATCACCCATATTGCATCATGCTTTCTACAAGTTCTTGGCAATCTCATTAAGAAATCCATTGAAATTTTCTCCCACTTCCATTAAGGAATAGAAAAAGGTTTAAGCTTACCAATAGGAGCTTGATGTTCTGCTTTAACTTGTTAACACACTAAGCTTCTTTTAACATACTCTGCAACATATTTCTTCATTCCTTTACACCAAAAGTGTTCCTTTAAATCTTTATACCTTCTTGTACTTCCCGGGTGTATTACATAAGACATATTATGTGCCTTATCAAGAATCTCATCTTTCAGCTCTTACATATCAGGAATACATAGTCTGTTACCTACTATCATCAATCCATCTTCTGTTATCTCTATTTCAGACGGTTTACCATTTTTAATCTCTTCTCTAAGCTTGCTCAAATGTTCATCTTGCTTCTGCAGTTCCTTAATTTTCTCATTCAACACTGACCTTACTCTAAAATTAGCCAATGTACAATTAGATTCAACTTACCTCAATGTCACCCCAAGTTTGGCTAATTCCTTTAACAAAGGAAGATACACTATCTCCAAATGTGCCATAGTTGATTTTCTACTCAGTGCTTCCACTACTACATTAGCTTTCTCTAGATGATATTCTATCATCAAGTTATAATCCTTTAGTAGCTCTAACCATCTTCTTTGTCTCAAATTTAACTCTTTCTGGCTCATCAGATACTTAAGAATCTTATGGTCTGTAAACACCCTGGTGCTGAGTCTATATAAATAGCGTCTCTATATTTTTTACACAAAGATTATAGTAGCTAACTCTAAGTCATGCATAGGATAATTCATCTCATAAGGTTCAATTTCCTAGAAGCATAGGCAATCACTTTATCTCCTTGCATCAATACCCTAATCCTTTCCTTGAGGCATCACTATATACTATATATCCATCACTACTGGAAGGTAAAGTCAAAATTGGTGCAGTTGTGAGCCTATTCTTCAGTTCCTCAAAGCTCTTTTGATACTCCTCTGTCTACACAAACTTCTGATTCTTCCTTGTCAGTTTAGAAAGTGGAGCTGCTATCATAGAAAAGCCCTCCTCAAACCTTCTGTAATACCTCGCTCATCCCAAGAAACTTCTCACTTTTGCTACACTTTTATATACTTCCCACTTCACAAACGCTTCTATCTTCCTCAGATCCATATGTACTTCTTGCTCCGAAATCACATGTCCAAAAAATGCCACTTTCTTTAGCCATAATTCACATTTATCGAATTTGACATACAACTCTTCCTTCCTTAATGTCTCAAAGGCAATCCTCAAACGTTCCTTATGCTTCTTTTCACTCTTGGAATAAAATAATATGTCATCTATGAAGACTATGACAAATCGATCTAAGAAAGGCTTGAAGACTCTATTCATTAAGTCTATAAAGGTTGCAAGGGCATTTGCTATTCCAAAGGACATAACTAAAAACTCAAAGTGCCCATATCGTGTTATAAAAGTAGTATTTGACACATCAGACTCCTTTATCCTCAACTGGTGATAACTCGATCTGAAGTTTATCTTAGAGAAAACTTTTTTCCCCTGCAATTGGTCAAACAAATCATCTATACGTGGAAGCAGATATTTATTCTTGATAGTGACGTGATTAAGCTTTCTGTAGTTCACACACATTCTCAACGATCTATCTTTCTTCTTCACAAAAAGATCCAGAGCTCCCCAAGGTGAAGAGCTAGGTCTAATATACCCCTTTTCAAACAATTCTTCTAACTGATTTTTAAGTTCCTTCAATTCTGTCAGAGCCATTCTATAAGGTGGAATTGATATTGATGCAGTACCTGGAAGAAACTCAGTAGGAAACTCAATTTCCCTAGGGGTGGTAGTCCTGGTAATTCCTCAGGAAAGACATCAAGGAATTCCTTGACCATAGGAATATCTTCTAACTTTCCTCTATCTGCCTTCATGTCCATCACATAGGCCAGAAATGCTTCACACCCTTTCCTTATCATCTTCTCTGCTATCAGAGCTAAAACAATTTTAGGTGGGCTTGCTTTCCTATCCCCCATAAACACTACCGTTCTACCTCTATCCAATTTAAACTCCACTGTCTTTTGTTTGCAGTCCAGATGGGCGTTATACTTTTCTAACGTATCGATGCCCAGCATCACATCTAATCCCCCCATCTTCAATGGCATTAAATTCACCACTAAGTGTTCCCAACCAATACGTACTTGGCAATCTTTATAGATTTGACTAATAATAATATGCTGGCCAATGAGAGTACTAACCATCAAAGGAGCATCCAATGGACTCAGTTATCTACCATGCACAGTTCTACTTAATGAAATAAATGAATAGGTAGAACTTGGGTCAATCAAACAACAATATTATCATCAAATAATGTAACCGTACCAGTCACAATCTCAGAAGTTGTCTCTATGTCCTCCCTTGTCATTGCAAACACTCTAGCTGGTGCTTTCCCCTTGGTCTTCTTAGAGGGTTCACTGTCTTAGAACTTCCCACTTCAGTTATCATCTTCTGTCCTCTAATCTCAGCCTTCCTTGAGGCTTGCATTTGAGTTTTATTCTGTCTAGCATACTGAGGGAACTCCCTAGTCATGTGCCCTTTTTCTCCACAGTTAAAGCAAGCTCTTGTCAATCGATAGCACTCCCCTCTATGGGGTTTCCTGCAATGATCACACTTAGGAATGGGTGACTTACCCTTTTCTCCCCTTCTACTGCCTTCCACTGTTTATATTTGAAGAGAAACAATTCTCATCAATATCGACTAGCTTGTACCACTGCTCCTCCCCCCAGATTGCATAGGGAAAGTCTCGGCACTTCTTTCTGACATAGGAGTATCACCTTCCCTTTTGAATTATTCTCTCTCTTTCCTCTTTCTGTTTACGATGCTCTTTATATTCTACACATTCTTAATGTTGCTTTAACTAGCTGCTGGAAATCACAAAAGTTCTGCGCCACCACTTTTTCCCTAATGGCTAAATGCAATCCCGATTCAAACCTATGGTACTTAGCCGCCCCACTCATCATAATCTCAACTGCATATCTGGACAACTGTGTAAATCGGCGCTCATACTCACTCACTGTCATCTCCCTCTGTGTAAGACTCAGAAATTTTCTCTACTTCTGTCAGACAAATACTTCTTCTTATGCACTGCTAAGAAATCTTTCCATGCGAGCACTGGTGGTTTCAACTGATTTCTTGGACACACTCTCCCACTAATGCAGAGTATCTCCCTGTAGCAAGCTTGCAGCGTACATAACTTTCTTATCATCCTCACAATCCATCTGATCCAGTATCCTCTCGTTCTTTCTAACCAATTCTCAGCTTCTTCTAGATCCGTTATCCCATAGAAATCCACTGCTCCATACTTCCTCAATATATCAAATTGCTTCCCCTTCTTAGTTAGGTTTGGAGCAGAAGTTTATGGCATCTAGCCCATAGCCTGAACAAATGCTGAAGCAAATGCCTGAAACATCCTTAGATCTAATGGTGTAGGCACTTGCTCCTACAGACGAGGAGACTCCCACGTCTGTGATCAAACAAGCTCACCAACTTGCCCTACAGAAGCCTTAGCATTTCCTGGGGCTACAAATTCATTAGTACTCTCCTCTCTTGGAGGAGAGTCAAGTGCAACTGATCCTTGCAAAACTCCTCATGTCCTTCTACGAGGTGGCATCTTACTCCTTCAATTTAAACCACTAACAATTAGCTTACACCTCATTTTAATCTTATTTCTTACATGTGTGAATGATATATGCGCCATTTAATACATTATAACACTTTACAATGCAACCAATTTATCACACAGCATAATAATTCATACCCCTATGCATTCTAAGCCTAGGAAAAACCTAAGCTCTGATACCAAAACAATGTTAGACCCCATTTTTAGAGTCTAACTTGCTCTTTGATACCAAACAATGATGGTGCCCAGGTCGCAAAACTTATTACAAAGCTACTTAATGAGGGTATCGGGTATAGAGACCCCTCAGGAAAAATTCGCCGCGACCAACCCTTTTGAATTCATTGCAACAAACACTGAAGGTTAAACAGAAGGACTGTCTAGAAAAGTTTGCCGCAGCCAAGGTCGGAATTCCCTGCAATGAAACCTTTGAAGATCAAACAAAAAGTCTCCTAAGAAAAGTTTGCTGTGGCGAAACCTTCGAAATGGACCCGAAACATCCAACATTTATTACTAAGTTTACAAACACACACACATACATTTTCCACAAAAACCATAGCAATTTGTCCAAAGATAGCGTGAACATATAAAAGAAAATTTTCTCAAATCTCACTATTGAATCAAATGAAGTTTATACATATTTTTAGTTACATATCAACAATTACATCAATACTTAATACAAAATACAAATGGATGCTCATGTTTGATATACCTATAAAGTTATCCAAAATGTTCACTAACTTAGTACAAAAGTCTCTAACTATCTTGGAGTTCCCGATGC
>JANZXR010000005.1:26297131-26310829 GCA_027575705.1 Erythroxylum echinodendron
AATAATAATAATAATAATAATAATAATAATAATAATAATAATAATAATAATAATCATCATCATCATCATCATCATCAAAATCATAATCATAATCATAATAATCCTAGAAGAATAAGAACAACCCAATACATACATACATATATATATATATATATATATATATCCAAAGAGAAAGATTTTTTTAATGTTGAATGTTATATAAAACAAACAGAGAACAAGGAGATGGGAACAGGGACGTAGGAACGTTAATTTTAGCGCGGCCCAGCCTGACCCAATTGGGCCATGAGTGGGCCACCGGTCAAGGTTGGGCTGAGTTCAAGTCGAGCATCGACTGACCCTACTCAACCTGTAGCCCGAGCGAAACACCAAAAATGACATTATTTTTTAATTTATTTTTTTAAAAAAATAGGGTTGACATTCCTATAAGGAAGAGAGGAACAATGTGTGGGAATGAGGAGACAATTGACTTTTCATATATTAAAAAATTAAAACACCCTTATTTACTCACTTTTTCAAAATTAGTTGATCGGTTCAATTTGTCAAGTTAATCTAATGAATTATTAAAGGCAAATCCCATGAAAACACCCCTATGTTATACTTAATCATTCAAAAAACCCTTATGATATCAATTGAATCACAATAACACTTGTGATATTTGATTTACTTCACTTTGGCCCTTTTGGCCCAATTAGGACACATTTACCCCTCAGCCCACCTTTTTCTATTTTTCATCACATTTTCCATATAAATGAAGGAATACAAATATAATACATATATGGTATTATACAGTAGAAATACCAGAACTTGGGCCCACTATCCTAACAAAAAAAAAACTCCTTTTAACACGATTCGAAGACAGAGAAATCAAAAACACGCAGACATCCATCTGCTTTTCTCCTTGCAATCTATCCTCAACCAACAGTTCTTCAACATCAATCTTAATGTAACTATAAAGAGGTAATGTAATTGGGCATAATTTTTGTGTTTCTAAGTGGCATAAAACATCCACTATCAACCGAAAATCTAGAAATCCCCAAATTCCCAATTCAAATTGAAAACCCTAACTTCGAAATTAGTTAACCAAAAATCGAAGAATGCCAAGCTCAATGAGAGGAAGTGGATCGTTTTCATCATCATCGACACAATTTTCAACTGAAAGGAGCCAAAGGTTCGCAAGAAATTGTGGCATGGAATTGAGGCAAATGTGCTATGATTTTCGAAAATATGCTACTGTCTTAATGTCTTAAACCCAAAAGAATCCAGGTAGAAGATTTTGGCGTTGCCCAAACTATCAGAAGCTGAATGATTGTAAGTATTTTGATTAGGTTGATGGAGAAATGAACGATAGAGCTAAGTTCTTGATTTTGTCTTTAAGAAATCAATGTGTTGAATTGAGGTATGAGAATAGAGAGTTAAGGAATAGCAGGTTCATCGAAATTGGTGGGAGGATGGAAATTGGTTAAATGAATGAGTTAAATGACTTAAAGACTGAAATTCAATGTCAGCAGCTGAAATTGAGTGTGTAGTTCTGAAAGTGTAGACAGTAGAATGTGAAGCACAAAGGTTAGTGAAGGTCGTGAAATTTTATAAGATTGTATGTTTGATATGTATTGTAATTGTCATGATAGTTATCTTTAAATTAAATGATAGTTATTGAACATGCAAAAAAATTGGGTATGCCCAATTTTGTTATGTAACCCCATTTTAAATGCAGTAAAATGAAGTGTTATTTACAAAATGCTTATTGTATTGAATGTGCAAGTGCTTTTGCAGAAACCAATAGCTTTGTTTCTTCTAATGCCTAGATTTTGGGAAGAAGAAGTTGATATATAACCCTGTTACAAATCTATTAACAGGACTGATTAGAAAGAAAAGGTTTGAGAAGCTACTGATATATCGTTTGTACCTATTAGATTTTGGAAATTATGATAACTAAGGAATTGGTGCAAGATTAGTATAGAACAACTTTAGCACACGTATATGCTGGGGCAACCACCAGTTCTGTATTGGTGTAATGCGAGGCACCAATAACAGAAGTTATATATCTGAACTTTAAAATAAGAAACTTAGTACATAAGTCTACAGAAATAAGTGAAAAGCCTATCCAATTCTTAAGCGGAGTTGAATTGAGTTAAAAAAATGTTGAAGTCTTTATGCAGAAGCTAATGCTCCAACATCAACAAAGCTTATCTATAAGCAATATATATATATATATATATATATATATATATATACTTAGTAATAATATCCAAAAAGTTTAAAATGGCAGAATGTTGAGGTGCTTTTGTAGAAACCATTGCTTCAACCTCTAACTAATATTATCTAATCCAAAAGCAAAGCTTTTGCAACTATCTAGTAATAACATTCAAAAAGTTCAAAAGTGTAGCAATATATTTGCATACATAAGTATCAGTTTGGTGCATTTGTGTGACTTTGTTATGTTGATGGTGTGTTATCACTGACATAGTTGGCAGCCTTCTTCCTACACTGAAGCTTGGTAAGCCTTTGGTACTCTAATGTTGCTAATGTTATAGCAGCATTCCCTTACCATTTCAGACCCCATTCATTTAACGCGGGATGGGTAGCAAATCCAGGATCAGCTTATGATCTTATCTTACTTTTCTTTAGTGGAGGTACTAGTGTCTCACGATCACCACTATAAAAAAAATCAATAAATTGTCAATCAATCATCAAATACATAAAATGACAAACTTCAAGTAAACTGAAAATGTAACTCACCCTTATAATGACACCACCATTGTCAGTAAAACAAATTCCCATGTCATACTTATTGGATTACCTATTAATATATTTTATACTTAAGTTCTTGTTACTTGTAGGTCTCTATCCATAAATGTTAGTCATGATTGCTAGAATGCCTTTTTTAGAAGCTTTGTTTGTCTTAGATGGCTCACTAACTTTCTGTTTCCCTTTATCTTTGTTTTTGGTTGCAACTTTGTTTCCCTGGTAACCATATAAAACAAAGATATCACATCAAATAAAAAAAAGAAAAATATTGTTAAAATTACTCTTTGATATTTGAAGAATTTTGTTAAAAAATAACCTTTTCAGGTGTAGGCCTCTTTGGTTGTTTGCATGTTTGACTATTATGCCCTATTTCTCCACAGTTTTTGCATGATTTCATCCCACCTGTTCTAGATAACCTACCATTTTTTGGGCTCATCTTTGTGCTTCCTATTTTTCTTTTGAAAAATCTGTCTTGCTACAGGCTGAATTGAATGACCACACCTTTAGGTAAGTATCTTAATGATAGTAGGAGCTGATCTTGTTCTCTGGCAAAGTTTCTTCTCTGTACAATGCAGGGATACAAGGTACATAAGGGATGCTAGTCAATTCCCAAGATTTGCATGAGCAGGTATCAATAGTTGTAAAAACCATATGCTTTGTTTCTCCTCTATAAACTTCATAGCCATCATCCCCATTAAATTCAAATTTCCAATTAAATGAACCAACTTATTCTTCTCCAATAACTTCACTATCCTATGAGAAATAAAAGTTCTCCACTTAGCTACAAATGCCCTCTTCACTTAAATCCGAGTCATCACCATTACCCTAATCTCTTCACTCTTCAAGCATGCTAATAATGGGTTTGGTTCTTATTGGTACTATCCATCCATTGAAAGTCTACATGAGAATATTGTCCACAATGTCACACTTTGGTTTAAAGCTAAAAAAAGCCTTACACTAACTTCGTTCTCCATAGTATAAAGCATCTTCAACAATTCCATCACCTAGCTTGTCAAGTTCTTTAAACTCTTCTTTGAATTGCTGCACAAATATTGCCCTAGCACAATTCCAAAACTAAAATTTTCTTTCATCTCCTTTCCATTTCTTTTGCCAAGTAGCACATATATGCCTTGCACACTGCCTGTGCTCAGTATTTGGTAAAACCACATCTATTGCTGCTATAATTCCCTATATACAAAATATAAAATGAATCATATCATGCATGCAGTTATTTGTGAATCATAAATTCATGAACCAAAAAATTCTAAAATAAAAACAAACATTTTGCATATCTGAAGTAATAATTAATCCTCGACCTTTGTCTGGAATGTCTAAGTCTTCAACTAAGTGCTTAGGAAACCATGTCCAATTCTTCTTTATCTCAACGTCCACTATAGCCCAAGCAATCGGAAGCATTTGATTGTTTCCATCCCTTCCAACTGCAGCTAACAACTGCCTCTTGCATATATGTTTTAAAAATCAACCATCAATTCCAATTATTGGCCTACATCCAGCTTTCCATCCTTCCTTGCAAGCTTGAAAACAAACATAAAATGCTTTGAAATATGGTATGTTTGCAAGATTTTTAGCATCCACCACCACTTCTGTTGTGGTACCTTTATTACTTCTTTCTAATTCAATTGCATAATCATGTAATTTCCTATATTCTGCCATTAACCCACCATTAACCTCTTCCATTACCTCTTTTTTTATCCTTCCAACTATTATTTCAGTTACATTCAACTTAAAGCTTTTCTCTTACATAACCCTTTAGTCTCTTATGACTGATTCTAGGTTCCCCCAAAAAATTTTCCCTTAGCAAGTTCTTCAAATCTCCTTTTTTAATCAACTGGATATGATTATAGCCAAAACATCTTTGCTTGTTCTTAAAGGTCTTAATCCGAAATTGCCCTTCTTGGTTGAAACTAGCATAAAAAACAAAGAGACAACCTGACTTGCATCTATACTTTAATCTACTAGGCTCATTGTTTACATATGATAGTGCTTATCTTTTTATCAAAGCCCACTTCTTCACTGCATCTTTACATTGTTTCTAACTTTCAAACACCACACGCACAAAAAATATTGGGACTCGAGTAATAGGATCATAAAAATTGATCTCCGTTGTTTCCTTAGAATTTCATCTTCCTCATCAGTAAATTCAAAACTTCCAGGGTCATCAGAGTCCGAGTACTCACTTGTATAACCAGGGACCTTCCCATCAACATCTTCCTCGGTATCTATCTCATCGTTATCATCCACAACTGTTCTTCTATTGTATTGCTCAACTAAATTAACACAATTTATAACCTCAGGTTCACCAGCCTCATCTTCACCATTTGTTTCATCTTCAATATTGTGAGATTCATTGATTATCTCCACTGGAATTTCTTCTTCATCAACATTATTATAATCAGAATCATCCCTTTCCTCAGCTCTCTTTCGAATATACTCCCTAACATTGCTTCTAGCCTCTCGGAATTCATCATCTTACTCTTCTTCACATTCGGCTTGCACATTCACCAAATCTTCCTCATCATCATAATATGCATATTCATCAACTTCAGAATCTTCACTCTTTTTCCTACAACTTCTAGTGTCATTGTCTTCATGTTCAGTGGCCTCTAGTCCATTCAAATGCTTTGTGATTTTATATGTGTCTATAGAATGCTCCACAAGCACTTGCACTAACTTATACTTTTTTAACAACCTACACAGCTCCTGACAACTATCATTGTCCCATAACAAACTCGATCCATCCATATGAGTCTTGCCTGGAGTTAAAAAATGCATACGCCCACCATTTGCAAAATCAAAATTTTTCGATTCTTTCATGAACCTGTAATAACCCAATATGTCAAGATTTGTGAAATTCATGTTATAATTCGCACCACCAACGTATGTTTTTGTCCTCCCGTTAATCTCATAAAATGCATCTCCATGGTATATGGTGAATCCATCTTGCACGTTTTAAATAAAAATATATGACCAAACGATTTTTTTTTATTATGCACAAACAACACACATAACACCTTCTTTTTCATTTTGGGACCACAACATTTGCATTAACTAGACATGAAGGAAACACAAGAAGGAAAGAAGCGTATTCAATTTGAAACGGGACCATATGTTGTGCAAAACCTATACATTAAACAACCACATAACCCAACCATTGCAAAAATTGGCATAACCTTAACCTTAACTTTTTAATTTTTATATGACAAAATACAATTACAAATAATAAACAAAGTCTGATGATTTTAATATAATTTTATTCAAAACCCATATAAAAGACCATGAATTTTGCAAATAATTGCAAAAATTTTTAAACCGTAATTTTTTTTTCCATTTAACAAGCTACATATAGGAATTAATGGTTCATCATTTACTAAAACCTTATTTACGTTTACCTTTGATCTTGTACATTTTATAGTAAACCTATTTAAGAATTCAGCAACTTCTCAATTATTGGCCTGACACGTGATTCTTCATAATCTTTTAACTTTCACATTTAGTCACCTTCACTTTTCTCTTTCTAATAGATTTTCTCTTTAATTCATACGGTGGGCTCTAGTTCTCGTATTTAAAAACATGCCAATGGATCGGACCGGACCGGACCGGGCTCGGATCGGACCCGGGTTAGGATAGGCCAGTCTGTGACCAAAGTCACTTGCGGGTTGACTAGCCCATGGCCTTCAAAACGATATCGTTTTAATAAAAATGTGATGAAAATAGAAAAAAGTAGATTGAGGGATAAATGTGTCCTAATTGAGCATAAGTGAAGTAAATCAAATATCATAAGTATTATTGTGATTCAATTGATACCACGTGAGATTTTTTGAATGATTTAGTATAAAACAAGGGTGTTTTTACGGTATTTGCCGATTATTAAACGTTTATATCTGCTGTTCGAAATAATCAAACAGCAGTGAGCTGCAGTGGAGGAAGCTTTGTTTTTGTTTCTAGTAAGTTAAAACTACAAGCTTTTTCTGCAAAACAAATCCCTAATCTCTTGTGTTTATAGAGGGTCATCCATCCCTCTTATGTGCCAAAATTATAATACTCAGGACAATGATCAGTTAAACGCTTGGGAGCCCGATTATATTCGAAGAATTCCCAATTCAATCCGTCGGTTTGTCTGTCCAGAACAACCACGTCTTCCGGTCGTCCGTCGCCGTCCAATTCGAATCTTCCGTCACTATCCTTAGCTACTTTCTCCAACGAGGAGCTCTTGGGAAGTCTCTGTCACTGTGTTCCTATCGCCGTCACTTCGTTTTGGAAAAAAGAACTGTCGGCGTCGAGGGGTATAGGTATCTCTGCCGTACACGGCTGTCTGATACTGTTAGGCCAGATAGGAATCGCATCTGGCAGCACCTCCTTGTTGTTTTTGTTTTTTTTTTTAAGCGATATCGACGAAGAGAGTAAATAGCATGAGTTTCCTTCTTGCCAGTCTTCTTTATTCTGTTTGATTGTTTACTGTATTAGTCCTTAGTACCAGTGATCATTGCAATCACTTCGTTGAATCATCCAAAAGTGTGCTTGTTCATGAATTTTAGGTGTAGATCTCTGGATCCTATAGTGCCCCATAACAAATCATTGGAATTTTACGATGTGCCTCCTTTTGAATTGTCTATATATTGTGTTACCGGTTTGTTTTCAGTAGGTATAATGGAGGCAGCTGTTTCGAATCATCAAGAGGATGAAGAAGAATATTTACTACTTGATCTTGATGCTGTTACTGGACTCATCGATATTCCGCCAAATGCCCCATATCTTTTGTCTGTATGACTTTGACCTTGAATGGAATGTTCTCTGTGCTTATATTTTATCTATGAATCTTTTGGCACCAAGATTCAAATCTTGTCTTCAGATTTTGAAACTTTCAATTTTAGTTTATATATCTTTTTTAGGTCAGGATAGAGTGGTGTGTATTGACATGGTCATATAGTTTTTTTTTTCCTTTTTCATTTGCGATGAAATGACCTTTTCATGCTTATGCTTTATTCTTCAATTTATCTTTTTGAATAATTTCAAATTTATATGGTTGTTTTAGATAATAGAGCCATAACCCTTATATCTCTCAAAGATGCCCATTAGGGGGAACATTATTTTTTTTCTTTTTTCATTTTCCAGATACTACTGCATTTCTGTATTCTGTCAAAAGACTGATGGCCTGTGCATTCGATTCAGTACACGCAATTTCTTATGGCTTACAATGTAATTTAATTGTAGGGCCTGGATACTTTGAATCCTATATTGATTATAGGTGACAAATTAAAGCTAGTAAGTTGCTGTCTTTCATGATCCATTGTTTTACTTGTACTTTGAAGCTTCATCTTCTTTCTTTGAAGAAAGGCCACAATAATGCTCATTTTTCTTTTACATCTATCAATTTTGTTGTTGGGCATTGCAATCAATAGATTTCTGATTCGCTTGAATGTGCTTGGTGATGCTTTCCTATTCAACAGATTGGAGAATACGAAGAAACAATAGGGACATGCCTTGTGTTCTCAGAAGAGGGTAATCTGTTGTCTATTCTTTCTTGTACATTATAAAAAGAATTGATGGGAAAGTTACTGAGAAATTATACCAAACTATCAAACCTGGAAGGACATTATAGTCGACCTACAGACCATGCTACTGTTTTTGGATCATTGACTGTAAATAGTGCTATGTCTATTAGTTTCTGCATATAGTTTCCTCTAATCTTTTCTGGTGGGTCATTAATTGTTTGATTGTATGATTGCAGAAGCTGTCCCTGTTGTTCATGAGGAGAGAGGACCATCAGAAGCAGACCTTTTTTCAGGTGCATGCATCATAGATCCAAATCGATGCCAGACTAAGCAAGAAAAACCAATTGCTTGTCTTCATAAGGTCCTAAAGTTTAAGTTGTTAGGAGATAATGATGATCAAAATCCTTTAGTCGAAGGAAGCAATTCTGGTTTGTGAAGCGAGAGACCTTCTGGCATAAGTTGGTGTAGTAAGTTTTTGTACTAAAAGAAATTATTTCGCTTTATTTATTTACTGATTTTGTGGGAGTATTTATGCGCTGGACTTAAAAAGGCAGCTTATTTACTGGATTTTTGCCACTGCTGTTGTTTCAGTGGACGGCCCTTGGGAGGGTCTATGAAAATAAATTGTGAGAGAGATATTTCGTAGGCAGCATATCCGCTACAAATTCTTTAGGTCCAGGATCTTAAAGTGGATATGAAGATCTGTAAATATTTAATCATTGTGCTATGAGGTTGGGGCCAAACTTCCACATTCTTATGTTGATATATGAACTGTCTGGTAGGGCAATGCTGTTTTGATATTTCTGCTTTTTGTGTGCTTCCGATCTTAGGTATTTTAATCCAAGTTTAGTTGAATTTTAGCATGAAAATTTTGAGATTTCATGAATCAATGACTTCTAAAGCACATATCTTCCTTCTATGTAACTATTAATGATGCACTATTTAGGCTTACCATTGCGATTATTCAAAGTTCTTCAAGTGAAACTTCGGTGGAAGCAGCATCAAGTTGGCAAGAATAATATTATAGAAAGTTGGCAGTAAAGTGCAAGAGGCTTTCTATGTTAATATAGCTAATGATCTGAAGTAGAGCGGAATGGAGAAAAGAATTCATACATTAGTATGAAAATATGAAAATGGAGTGTAATTAAGGTTGGCTACAAGTTGGGCCACGGTGGGCCCTAATTTTTTTTTTCGCCTGATCTCAGCTTGAAGTCTTGTTGAGATTGGTTCATACAGTTCGAGTATGAGCTGATTGGATTTGGACATTGGTTTGAGGTTCTAAATGCGTCATTTTGGCTATATTTAACAAAATGATATCATTTTGTGAAGTTTTTAAAAATATTTTTTTGCCTTAACTAGTTCAGCAATTTGGGTTAGGCCTCCTCGGCTTGAAGGTTGATTACAATTTTTTTTATGAACTCTAGGTTGGGCTAAAATTATCATAAATTATGCATATTTAAACTAACCTTGAAAGAAAAATGTTGCTTTTTAGTATAAATTATACATAACATAAAATAGAGCAAATGCTAGAAAATACCTTAGAAGATAGAACGAGAGTTTTTTTTTATTTTTGAAAAAGGAAAAGTAGTATTAATAAGAATAAAATTACAGCACAAAATTAGGTTCAAGGGTATCCCGTTAGTATATGATATTGCAAATGGGAAAGCTACTAACAATTAGATTTTAAGAATAGATACATTGGTTCGACATTAGAGAAAGTATTATGCTTGATCTGCAGTTTGGTGCTAAATTGTTCAAATGCTCTCTGATTCCATTAATAACTTCAGTGACAAGTGTTCCTACTGATTTACTCTAAGCCTCAAATCTCAAATTTCTTTTCTTCCAAAGGGGCTGCACAATCAAACCCATAGCTAGAATGAAAATTTTTCTTGGATTTAGGAAGGGAGATTGAGTTGTTAGCCAATGAATGATGCTAGATATGGAGTGGTATATTCCAGTAACATATAAGTTTCACTTGTTCCCAAATCGTGTTTGCTGCTGAGCATAAGAAAAAAGATGATCTCTAGATTCCTGTTGTGCTAAACATAGTGGGCAGAAGCTACTGATGTCAAGGTAAGTGATTCTATTAGTAATGTTAGCTTATACTTTATTGAGAAGGAAACCTTAGGAGGAAGTGCTTTATACCAAATGTTTCTATGCTAATTAACCACATGAGTCTTCATTCTAAGCAATTTCATAGTGGGCTTATTCGACAGTTGATGAATTGGTTGATCCTTCCAGAAAAAGATATCAGGACTGAGTGGATTGGGAGGATAATGAGGTTGTAGGTACCTGAGACTGTCGGGAAAATGCCAGGAGTTACCCCTGACGAAGGAGCTAAGTTTGGTGTGGAGAGTAAATGAGAGAGGACTGTTTGTAGTATCGTGGAGTTAAAAAAGCGAACCTTGGCCAGAACAATTGTCGAACCATAGCAAAATTGTTTCTCCATTCCCAATTTTACAGAAAACATATTGCTGAACTATATTCTTCAGATGAAGTAGCTAGTTTAGAAAATAAGAATGTGAAGGGCTCTTGTTTATCTCCCAAATGCATCTTCCTTTAAGGAAATAAGAATGAAGCCACCTGATCGATACATATAGCTTATCCTCTAGAATCCACCATAGTTGTTTAAGTATAAGAGCTTGGTTAGTTAGTTTCACCAAAGAAATGTTTAATCCCCCCTTTTATTTAGGAAGACACAGGTTAAGGCATTTAACTTTTGCAATCTCTCTAGCACCACTTGAGTAATTCCATAAAAGGTTCCTAAGTAATCTTTCAACTGATCTGATAATAGTTTTGGAAAGAAAGACGTCTGAGCTCCATTAGTGGAGCCTTCATCATCATTTCTGTGGCAGTTGCAATTTAGGATTCTAAGATTAAGCACCTCTGAAGATGAGGAATTGGCTTTTTATGTAGATTGATCTACAACTCTCATGCCAATGCAAGATATCTTATGGGTGTTAGACACCACTCACACCCATGAGATATCATTCACCATCTTCAATTAAATGGACAGCTGTCCATTTAACCTCATTGCTGTGACATTTATTTTAGCTTAGTTGTGAACCACCATACACCATTCTCTACTTTTATGCTCTATCTTATCTCTTTTTTCTCTTAATCTTTTTCTTCTTATTACTCCATGAAGACAAATATAGTATGAACATTGAGAAGATGGCTCAATGAATATGCTTTCAGGTCACTTTAGCTCCTTCACTTCTGAAATGTTTCTAAAATCAAATATGAGCTAAAGTGAGTGTCCTAAGCATTTTAAGACATTAATCACTAAGTGTAATGGACTAAATGTATCAACATTTAAGCATATATCAAGTTCCCCAATACTTAGATTTTGACTGTCCTTAGGCAAATCATCAAAATCAAAGTTACAAACCAAAACCCTTACTTATTTTCCATGTTTCCTAAGAATAGATAATCATATATAAAGATGATTGACTTTCAAAAACCATAGCAAGAACTTAACATTCAAAACTTCTACTTATGATCAATGAACATTCATCACCTTTAGAAAATGAGCAATCTAGAGGTAAACTTGGATAAAATGTGTTTAAATAAGATAAATTTATAGGTACACTCAAACACCATTTATGATCATAACCATTCCACACATATGCACACCCCCACACTTATACTTTTGTACATCCATAATCATTAACAATCAAAAAATTCTCTACTAGCTTTAAGGCTTGGGTGGGACATTTGGTTTAGTTTAAGGCATATAATGTGGTTAGCATAAAAAGAAAGGTTAATAAAGCTCAAGGAGGTTTAACAATGGAAAATTCATATAAATGGGTAGGCTATTTGGGTAATGTAGCTCATGAAAAACAAAGAATGCCTAATCATTTTCATGACAATGTATGTGATAAAAATATGGTCTCGATTAGAGAATCAAAGCAAAGTCAGGATGTATATATCATGTTGGTCACATATAACAAAAGACAATGAGAATGATATAGATGTGTCAGTCTAATAAGGCTCAAAATCTCACTAACTTTTGTCTACTACTAGTCACTACTCTTCTAAAGATAATATATATTAACCAACCACAGGAGCAAAAGTACATGCTAAAGTTTCCATAGATTTTTTTAGCCAATTCACACTCTAATTATGATTATATAGTCTTAAAAGCAATATAAAACGAGAATTTTTTTGATGATTTTGAAAACCGCCTAAGAAGCTACATATTCATGTCACATTAGTAACAATTAAGCTTAAAAACATGTAACATTTTCCCCAATGTAACATCAAATGCAAGAAATAAAGCATTTATGGAAAATAGAAACTGTGAAAAATGTAAATAAGTAGAAATCAACTTTCCTTGGGTTGTGTCCCAAGCAACGCTTTTGTTTATTATCGTTGGTTCGGCTCCATGTTGCTCGCATCAAGTGACACTATTCGTGTCTTCTAGTATCAACAATTCTAAATCCTTCATTTGAAAGCCATCACAGGAAGCCTTTATAATACGGTTTCAAGCGATGACCATTCACTCTGAATATCTTATTAGTTTTCAGACACCGTATCTCTACTGCACTAAAAGGAAAGACATGAGTAATAACAAATAGACCAACCCAACAAGAATGTAACTTACATGGAAAACTTTGAGCTTGGAGTGATATAGTAGCACTTTCTGACCCACTGAAAAGCTTTTCCATGAAATCATCTTATCATAAAAAGCCTTCATCTTCTCCTTATATATCATTGCGTTTTGATAAGAGTCATTCCTCATCTCCTCTAACTCTTACAGCTGTAACTTCCTATGCACACCTGCATCATCCAACTTTATGTTGCATCTTTTTATAGCCCAAGATACCTTATATTGCAATTCCACTAGGATGTGACATAACTTTCCGAACACCAGTCTATATGGAGACATCTCTATTGGTATTTTATAAGCCATCCTGTAAGCCTATAGTATGTCGTCTAGTCTTACGCTCTAGTCGCTCTAGTCCTTTCTATCGGGCAACATGTTTTCTCCAGGATTGCCTTGATTTCTTGGTTCGACACTTCAGCTTGCCCATTAATTTGGTGATGGTAAGAGGTGGAAACCTTGTGCGTGATGTGATATTTTCTGAACAATGTTTCCATCACTTTGTGGCAAAAATGGGTTCCCCTGTCACTAATGATTGCTTTTGGTATCCCGAACCTAGAAAGAATGTTAGCTTTAACAAAATTAGTAACAACTTTGACATCATTAGTTCTGGTGGCTTTGGCTTCCACCCATTTAGAAATATAACCTACTGCAAGCAATATATAATTAAAGAAAAAACATGGAGGGAAAGGTCCTACAATTTCAATACCCTAAATGTTAAAAATTGCACAAAAGAGTACAGGAGTTAGGGGAAATTGTAACACCCCATTCTCGCAAAACCCGAACCCGATATCGACAGTGATACCCGGATCCGTGCCCCGCGAGGGTGGC
>JANZXR010000005.1:26310929-26335527 GCA_027575705.1 Erythroxylum echinodendron
ATATATTTATCAGATGTATAGTAATTCATAAAAGAATGCACAATTATATTTCATTGTATTTATCAATGACTTTATATGAGATATTCATATGTATTAATGAAATATTGATTTAGAATTTAAAAAGTTCAAAGTGTTTAAATCTAAGTAGAAATCAAATAATGTGTATAGTAAAGTAGTTTAAAGGGATCCACGTGGTAAGATAAAAAATTTCTTGGTTATCTCTATAGGGATTGATATTTTTTAGTAAATATCTCTACAATCATAATCATACGATTTTCTATTTGGAAGAAAAGGCAATTTAAGATATTATACAAAGCAATAGTTGTCTTTTATAATTATGCCTAGTATAATAACTTACCTTAGATAGTTCTAACTAAATTGATTAGAAAGATTCTATACTAAAAATAAAATTATGAGACTTTAAAAGAGTAAGTTAATAATTTGATGATGTGATGCTTAGTTGAAGCATATATTATCTAATAAGTTTATAAACTAAATTAAATAATAAAACCTTATATGATACCTAAATAGATTGGTTATAATCTTACTAACCATATTGGACAAGATGTCTATTTCAATGTATACTTATATGACAATGGTTCTTAAGATAAGTAATAGGAGTATGATGAAATTTGAAAAAGGTCAAATATCATAGGAGTACATCCAAATAGAATTAGTTCCTTTATTGATACATTTAATATAAAGTCAAAACGTCATGGAATGTTGAAAGATTCACGTATTTGATGAATCAAGAGAGTTTGTTTTAGAAATAATATAGATTTATCATATTCATAAGAAGGCTAGTTGGATTATAATTTTCCTCTTTAATAGAAATATGTAATGATGTATTGCTTGTAGAAAATAATAATTCACATTTTCAATTGTTGATAATCCAATGATGACTTTTATTGGATATAAAAAGATAATAATTTAATTCTAAAACTTAGGTCTATAGAGAAAGATACAAAAATTATTTACCTATTCTAATCCAAGTATATAAATAATGTATTAAAGGTGTTTAGTATATGAGATAACTAATATTTATGAAGTATTAAAGATATCTATTATTTTATGTTTAAATTGTTATTTGAGTTCAGTTTCACATTGATATTAATTTAGTTTGACAAAAGTAAGTCCTAATGAAAGTTTATTTTACTTAGAATAATATTATTTTGAGTTGGAAAGGCTTTAGTGTAGCATTAATTGCTAATCAAGCCACAAAACATTTTTCATTTAGTGAAAATGATTATTTTTGTTAAAAATTTCTTTAATGAACTTGGTATGGTTTATTTGCATTGTTGAAATAGTAAAGTACTATGAAACATTAGAGCTATTAAGCATGCAAAAGGAGCTAAAGTCTTATCAAAGTTTAAAGTAAGTATTTTATCAGTTTCTCTTAATTATGATGATAATTGAGATAAAATGAGAAAGATTTAAGAAAGTACTATAAAGAAAATCTTTCAAAATTTTGTACTAAATCACTATCCAATAGTGCCTTTGATTGCATATGATAATATGATATAAAATACTTAAGCGATTGACTTAATTCAAGTGCAAGATTATAGGTTTATGCATTATAACCAATCAATTGATTGTATATTTATGACATAATTAATTAAAGGCATCTTTATATTATGCATGCTTTTTATTAACATATGATACAAATTCTATTGGATAAATATATTTTACAAATAAAATTATAATAAGATCATAATTTTGAGATTCAAGTTACATTCATATATTATCCTTGAATTGTTTCTAGTTAATTTTCTATTAAGATTAGATATTAATAGAGCGAGAAGACTAGAACCTGTTATGTTTCATTCTTTTGAATGAAGTAGTCGAACTTATTAGCTAAACTATAAAGATATTTAAACAAACTAATGAGTGTTATTAGAAAATAAATCCACTGACTATGCCTGATTATGAGGATTCTGAATAGAACACTATTTTTGTGTTTGTGGATTTCTTTATTATGATGGTTTTATAATTTATCTTTAGACTTAAGATCATGAAGCTATCTTATGTGACAATTACTATATTTTGATGCTACTTAAGACCTATTTTATTTAAACTTGCTTAATTGGTAGTGCTTGGAATATTCTGAACTATATAAAGATGGTTGATTAAGTCAATAAAGGATATATATCTCTAAAGTAATTAGAGAAAATATTATACTATTCTTAATTAGTAACTATTCAATGATTTTTCTGATAAGAGTGAATTGAGATTTGAAAAAAGAATGTTTTAAAATATCAATTATAAATCACTTTTTAATTAGCTAGAACAAATACGATGGCAAGTTCACCAACCTGTCTTGCAAAAAGCTTATTTTCAGCAATCTTCCTCTTTTTCCTTGGACCAAAGTAGTGCCATATAGCTATCTTACCCCTTGATCCTCTTATCATTTTTTGGCTTGCAATGAAAGACAAATTGCCAACTGTTGACCAAATTGCTAAATTCTTTAACCTTTATCAATTCGTGTTCACTTTGCCGAGAGGCTGAAGAAAATGTTGAACCTAAGACGATGCTTGATTGCCGAGGAATTAATCAACTTGATACTCAACTAACAAATGTTCTAACAAATCTGCACAAAGTTGCTTCTGTTTGGTTCTCTCCATTTATAGTCACAACAACTTGGGATAAGATAAATAAGTGAATATTTCATGACAAGAGCCTTTCTGATGAACAGTTCTACAATCAACTCATACAATACATTAGACTCCAAATCAACATGTACAAGCAAAGATTCCAGGATGAGCAATATCTCCTTTCCTTCTGAAATATCTAGTTTCCTATTGTTTTAGGTTTGTATTTTTACTTGTACATCTGGTATACCTTTTAAGGCTTCATTCAATTCTTCTTCTTCAAGGGAGAAAATAAAAAAGATGTCTCCTATACAAACTACTAAGAAATCCACCATATATCTAAAATTAACAGATCTAAGAAACCACAATCATAATTTCATTTTCTTCGCATTCCCCACGCCTATATGAATAGATATACCTTAGGCTATTTTTCAAAAGTTAAAAACCACAAAATTTCAGTTAATTCATTCTCCGATAAACCACAACTTTAGAGATCGTGTTGGTGAAATAATTTCTTTCTATGCCCCAAAAGAATAAGACAAAATGATACTTCTTGGCCGAGCTTTCGAGTTACTTAGACCTTGATATAATATATAAATATACATAATAATTCCTATAATCTTCTATATCCACCAATTTGATTAATAAACTTCATTTAGACATTACGCTGACCCCTTTTAATTGGTTGGTTTAATAGAAAATTTATGAAATCAAAAGAATTTCTATTAAATTTAAAAAAACACACAAAAACTTGAGCCTCTTAACTAGTTGTCTATGTAATTAGAACCTGGAATTGCAATTCGAACTATCAAATTTTGGTTTCAATAATCATCGACCGAAATCAAAATTTCAATTGCTCGCTCAATTCCACAATTATTTATTTATGGAATTATGATCCCCAAGATGTGACGAAAATTTGAAGTTATAATTGAGAATTAGAAATGAAAGTAGGATTACAATTTTACAATGCAAACACAACCATGGAACGAGAGGAACATAATTGGCAACGAGCTTGGTTCATAAAGAAGACAGAAATTCAGATATATGTCTACACCATATAAATGCACGACTTAATATAAGGTCGTAGTGATCATCTATAGCAGACTCCCCCAGAGGATTGTGAAAAACAAAACAAGAAACAAGAAACATATCACGTTCATCTATTTGTCAATTAAAAGGACTTACAGACGTAGGAAACCAATCTGGTAACATAAACCACAGTACAATGTAGTAGTTGTGGAAACCAGCACTCGAAACACATTTATGTTACAAAATGACAATTCAAACCACCAAACCGTCCAATAAATCAATCTTCCAAAGCATAAAACATTCAGAACTAGCTGCATACTTGTGATTGTAGAAAGAAAAGCAGCCTAGTTCTCCGGAATTTTATCCTTTAAATACTTTAAAACTGCTTTAGTTCCTTTATCTAAAATTGTCCTCCGGATGCTGTGGAAAAAAATAAAAGCAATTACTGTTGTGCAAATTAAATTCTCAAGAGACAATGCAGGCAGAGGGAACTTATTGTCCTTGTCTTTTAGAGTGGCACCCATGAAATCGAACTACCATGAAACTATCATATAAACTGTTCAGAATTTAACTCGATAAAATAATGTCTCAACCAATAGCATGCTGATAGATTAACTTTACAAAACCAAACTCAATCAAGAGACAATTCCCATGAATTACAAAAATCACAAACTTATGAAGTCCAAATATAAAGTAAAAATGAAAGGGGTTGCAGCATGGATACCTTCTTAAAGGGTTTCCGTCAAGCTTTAAAGCCTGTAGACTGGGTTCAAGCATACCCTGAAAAGTACGTCTTATAATACTATCGAATCAAGTGGAAAGAACTTATTTCTCAAAAAATTGGATAACAGATCAGAAGACATGGTTAATAATGAGAAAGGTGCTCCAAGTGACAGTGAAAAGGGAAGAAATGCTAAGGATATAAGCTGCAATAAGAAAATCCAAGAAAATAAACTGTTCATACAAGGTTTTAATAGAGCCTTATTTTTGCAAGGTGATAAAACATTGTGTTATTTTCTTGACCAGATTTCCGCTCTTTAGTTCTGATCCTTTTTCTTTTGTGCTCTGCCTTTTTTCTTGTGGGTGCGTTTGGAGAGATGCATGGTGCAAGGCAGTAGAATATTCCACAGGCAACAAAACCAATGAATTAGAAAAAGAGAAAACAAAGATGAGACTGTCACCAGTTCTACAGGAAGTGCCGAAATATTATTGTCAGAAAGGTCAAGCTCTGTTAGAGAAGTAAGATTCTTCAATCCCTGGTAAAAGAAATAAATTGCATAATCAGGGACTTGGCTGCAATGAAGTACCATAAATTGAATTTTCTTTTTTTTTCCCAATATGCATCAATTGAAACTTTGCCCATCAAGAATGTAAGTGAGGCAGATTAACCTAATCTACAGAAATAAGGCAAGTCTTAAGGCCTTTCAAGTTTTTATAATAAATGTTAAAACTATAAACTTTAACAATTGAGCATTAAGTATCATTCAAACCAAACATAACAGAAAATGTTCAAACTATCTTGTGATGTGGCATAGATTGGAAATTATTAGTCATCTAATGTGACATGCAAACTTTAATATTCAAATCATTAAATTAACAAGATTTAGCACTGATTTTGTAGAAATTCAATAAGCTTTAGGACACCATATGGATATAAAGATATGAATAACAATAAGCCATTTTGTATATTAATGAGCAGAATAAAATATTTATCTCTGCACTAATTTAGCAGTTAGTGCTTTTAATCTTGTTTATGAATATCAAACAAATAGTCTACCCCTGGTATAGACTGAAGGGAATTTTGACTCAAGTCAAGGATCTGCAATTGTTGTAAATCAAATATATCAGTTGGAACTTCATGCAGTTGATTGCGTCTGCAAGTTAAGAGACAAAAAGAAACAATCATTAAATTGGAACATGCAAATGGCATACCAAAAGCATGTTTTTAATCAGTATATATTCCGTTACGACTGACCTAAGATAAAGCTCCAGCAAGTGTGATAGGCTGGAAAATGCCAGATGTTGAGAAAATGAAGCTGGATTCCCACTAAGATCAAGAATCTGAAGCATAGGAACTGTTTGAAATCCATCGTGCGGAATCTACAGGTCAAATAACAGGCAACCAATGATGACAGCAAGCACAATTAGGTAAAACACAGGAGAAGATACCATGAATTCATCTCCAGGCATTTAACAATTTAAGCTCCAGCACTATGTAACCAATTTAGTCCTGTTTGATGCATGAAAACGTACTAAGGGGGCGCTTGCTTAGTTGGTATGGGAAGAAAGGAATGGGTAAGGAATGAACAAAGATGCTTGGTAATATATAATGATTGGATGAACAATATTTTTATATCCCCTTTTGGGGCAATACTCCATACACTTCAATATAGTGTTACATAATATAGCAGTTATGTAATTATAGGGATTATATAGTTAATGTAAATATCATAGTTATAAGGATTTAGCATGATTATAGGGATTATTTTCCTAGTTTAAACCTATGCATTCCTTCATAAATACTTGTAGTATTATTCTAAGTTTAACACAAAAAACTTATTCTTCTCATTCTTCTCATGGTATCAAAGCCTAGTCGAGTTTCTAAGTCTCTTCTTTAGTTCTTTTTTTTTCTGTCATTTCTGACCTATCGTGAGGCAGTGCACGGTTTGTGTGGGTGACATATTTGTTGGAGAAATTTTCTCACCTCCTCCTTTACAAGACTCCACTAATGCCGACCAACCATCTCTTCAAATCCGGTCGCCGGATTCCAAGCGCTTGACCCACACACGCCGCCCAGCTACCAATGTCGCTTCCACGCGCCAACAGGTCAGCCTCCGTCTGTCGAGTCGGTTTCTTTCTCCAACTTCGCCTCCTCTACCCCTATCTGAATATGCGGTCAATTTCCGAGTATTGTCGATCAGTGTGGGTGTGGAAAACAAGTCGTAGCTCCCTTCTGGTTTTGAGTGTTTCTGATTTTCATAGCTCCCTTCTGTTGTGTTGGTGTGGCTGCTAAGAGATATTTCTTTTGTGTTGCTGAATATTTCTGACTTATGTAGTGGTATTTACGTAATGGAGAAGCATCTTGTTTTAAACAGTCCGAGGTATCCTTTTTTTTGTTTCTACCGTTTCTTTCATCCTTTATCTGCTTAATATTTCAATTGGAAAATGGCTAAGAGTAGTGATATGGGTGGGGATAAGAAGACTATTACTGAAATTACGTTGGGTTCATCCAAAATTACTGATAGGAAATTGACTGGAAGGAAAAATTATGCAAAATGGAAACGGACTATTCGCAGATTTGTAACTAGTTTAGATATGGAGGATCATTTAACTAGTAATCCACCTCCTAAGATTGATGTTGCTCGGAAGAAATGGTTAATGGAGGATTATAAATTATTTAATCAAATCCAAAATACTCTAGGTCCAATTGTTGATGATGCTGTGAATCATTGTGATAGTGTCAAAGAACTATGGGAATATCTGGAATTTTTGTATGCTTGCAAACAAGATCTATCTTATATCATGAATTACTGTTAAAGATTTATCGAGTGGAACAAAAAAGTCGCTCCCTATTTCAGTACTATACTGAAATAAAACAAGCCTTTGAATAAAAGCGAGCCTTGTTTCCAATTGTTGCTGATATAAAGCAAATGCAAGAACAAGAGGAGCAGATTGTGGTACAGTGTTTCTTAGCAGGGTTGCGTTCCGGATATGACATGGCACGCACACAGTTGTTAACTAGTGAGATGCTTCCTTCCTTTACGGAAGTATATGCCCGTTTGCTTCGAGTTTGTAAAGATGGAGATGTGACTTCTAACATGGTGACCAATGACTCAGCGACATTAATGAGCAATGTTTCAAATAATAATCACGGTGGCAATGGTGGGAACAATAGTGGTTCTGTTACAGGGAACAATGGCACCCCTCGCACCTATAATTATTGTGGAGTCGAAGGACATATTAAGAAGAATTGTTGAAAACTGCATAGTAAGCCTCCCAAATACTCGAGTAAGAATAATAACAGAAAATTTGCAAATGTAACCTAGTATAACATCCTACCCCTTCCTCAATCATCCTTGCCTTCTATCACGATTTCAACGAATAAGTATGCTCGTTTAACCAATTCCTATCAACAAATTTCGGCCACTCATGATTCGCAATAACCATCCCTTGCAACATCAGCTTTGGCTAATACCGATAAACCTCCTGCCTCTCTCTCCACCCCATCTCGTAGTTGAGTTATTCACTCAGTTGCTATTAATCATATGACTGGCAACACAGGTATTCTCTCTTATTTCAAGTCTACTACTGATTTACCTTGTGTTACTTTTGCCAATGGATCTACCGCTTCTGTAATTGGGTGTGGGACAACAAACCCAACAAATTCTCTGCCATTTTCCTCTTTTTTATGTTTATCACAATTCCCTTTTATCCTATTATTTGTCAGCCAACTCACCAAAAGTCTCGACTGTTGTGTTGTTTTCTATCCCAATTATTGTCTTTTTCAGGATTATTGGTAAGGGGCATCTAGTGAATGGCCTGTATGTTCTTGATTCAACTTCTGAGACAGTACCTCAATCGATTGCTTGCACAAGCTCATCTTCCATTTTACAACTTCATTGTCGTTTTGATCGTCCGTCTATCACAGTTTTACAAAAGTTATGTCCTAATCTTAAACAAGGATCTGTCTTGGAGTGTGAACCTTGTCAATTTGCTGAACATCATAAGGTTTCTTATTCTCCTAGACTAAATAACCGAGTTGAGTCTTCCTTTTTCTTAGTGCATACTGATGTACAGAGTCCTTGTCCTATTCCATCCAAATCTGGTTTTCATTATTTGTGACATTTATTGACGATTATTCTCAAGTTACTTGGCTTTATCCTATGAAATCTCGATCAAAATTGTTTACTATATTTTGTGCCTTTCATACTGAAATTAAGACTCAATTCAACAAATCCATCTACATTTTGAGAAGTGATAATGCTGAAGAATATGTTTCCTATACTTTTCAATCTTATCTCTCTCAGCATGGTATTATTCATTAGTCATCATGTATTGTTACCCCTCAACAAAATGGTGTAGAAGGGCGAAAGAACCGTCACTTGTTAGAAGTTGTCAGGGCACTAATGTTCCATATGCAGGTCCCAAAAGTTTTATGGGCCGATGCAGTTTCTACTGCTTGTTTCCTAATTAATCGAATACCTTCTTCTATTCTTGACAGTCAAATTCCATATTACCTTCTCGTTCCCTTTCATGCTGAAATTAAGACCCAATTCAACAAATCCATCTGCATTTTGAGAAGTGATAATGCTGAAGAATATGTTTCCTATACTTTTCAATCTTATCTCTCCCAGCATGGTATTATTCATCAGTCATCATGTATTGTTACCCCTCAACAAAATGGTGTAGAAGAGCGAAAGAACCGTCACTTGTTAGAAGTTGTCAGGACACTAATGTTCCATATGCAGGTCCCAAAAGTTTTATAGGCCGATGCAGTCTCTACTGCTTGTTTCCTAATTAATCGAATACCTTCTTTTGTTCTTGACGATCAAATTCTATACTCCCTTTTCTTTCCCTCCTTACATTGTTCCCTCTTGCTCCTTGAATTTTTGGGTATACTTGCTTTGTTCAAGATATGCGACCTTAGGTCTCAAAATTAGATCCCAAATCCCTCAAGTGTCTTTTTGGGATATTCTCATGCTCAAAAAGGATATCGTTGTTACTCTCCTTCGTTGGGTCGTTACTAGGTCTCTGCTGATGTTACCTTTTTCAAGAATATCCCCTTCTTTGGTTCTCCTATGCCTTCTTCTTCGCACTCTAGGGATTCAGGGGACGATTTTCTTATTTATACTGTCAGTAAATAGGTAGTTTCTCTTCCCTCTCGACCTGTTATTCGTCAGGTATATTCTCTAAGTGAGCAACAGTCTATTAAGGCACCTCCCATCAGCCAGGACATGAACCGTACCCATTCTGCTTCGTCTCCAGATTCCTCACCACTACCTGAGGCCAATCTTTATCTTCCTATTGCTCTTCGTAAAGGTAAACGCGTATGCACTTTACCCTTTTCTTCTTTTGTATCTTATCATGCTTTATCTCCCTCCTCCAAGTCTTTTGTAGCCTCCTTAGACTCTGTTGCTGTCCCAACGTCCCTTGTTGAAGCACTGGCTCATGATGGTTGGCAAGCTGCAATGAAAGAAGAAATGGTGGCCGCATAATCATACTTTCTTATGCGTCTTCCTTAAGAGAAACGGGCTATTGGCTGTAAGCGGGTGTTCATTGTTAAAATGAATCCTGATGGTTTTGTTGCTCGATTAAAAGCTCGGTTAGTTGCTAAAAGATATGCTCAGACATATGGGGTGGATTATTCTGAGATTTTTCCTCCAGTTGCAAAACTTTCTTCTATCAGCCTATTTATCTCCCTAGCTGTCATTAACAATTGGTCACTTCACCAACTTGATGTGAAAAATGCTTTTTACATGGGGATTTATCTGAAGAGGTTTACATGGAGCAACCACCTGGATTTATTGCTCAGGGGAGTCAAGGAGAGTGTGCAAATTACGAAAGTCTCTATATAGCTTGAAGTAATCTCCTCGTGCCTGGTTTGAAAGATTTAATACTATAATGATTAAGTTTGGCTTGCGAAGAAGTGCATATTATCACTCAGTGTTCTTTGCATCATCTAGATCTAGGTTCATTTTATTGGTTGTATATGTGGATGATATAGTGATCACTGGAAGTGATGAAGTAGGGATCACAAGGTTGAAAGCATTCCTTGAGACTCGTTTTCAGACAAAGGATTTAGGACCATAGAAATAGTTCTTAGGAATTGAAGTTTCTCGCAGTCATAAAGGGATCTATCTATTTCAAAGAAAATATTGTCTGGATTTATTAAATGATGTTGGTTTTATTGAGGCAAAGACACGTGATGCACCTATGATACCAAATGTGAAGTTAAAAGTTGAAGATGGAGACTTGCTTGGGAATTCTGAAAAGTATAGGAAATTGTGGGAAATTTGAACTATCTTACTATCACTTGTCCTGATATTGCCTTTCTAGTAAGTGTTGTAAGTCAGTTCATGTCATCTCCTAGAACCTCACATGGGGATGCTGGTATTCATATTTTGAGATATCTAAAAGGTGCTTATATCAAAATTATGGTCACCACACTATAGAAGGATTCACAGATGTTGACTATGCAGGAGATCTTTCGGATAGGCGCTCTACCACAGGTTACTATGTTTTTGTTGGCGGCAATCTTGTTTCTTGGAAGAGTAAGAAACAGAGTGTTGTATCCTTATCAAGTCCAAATCCAAATATAGGGCTATGGCACAAGACTACCTGTGAACTCATATGGTTATGTCATTTACTTGGTGAGATTGGGTTTGTTCAATCTAAACCAATGAACTTATGGTGTGAAAATGAAGCAGCAATCTATATTGCAAATAATCATGTGTTTCGTGAGAGAACCAAGCATAGAGAAGTCGATTGTCATTTTACCATGAAAAAGCTGCAAGATGGACCAATCTTAACTCAACATGTTAGAACCAGGAGCCAATTAGCTTATGTGTTCACCAAAGCATTACCGGAGAATCAGGTTAATTATATTTGTAAAAAGCTGGGCATGATCAATATCTATGCTCTAGCTTGAGGGGAAGTGTTACAAAATATAGCAGTTACGTAATTATAGGAATTATATAGTTAATGTAAATATCATAGTTATAGGGATTTAGAATGATTATAGGGATTATTTTCCTAGTTTAAACCTATGTATTCTTGTATAAATACCTGTATTATTATTCTAAGTTTAATACAGAAAACTTATTCTTTTCATTCTTCTCAGTAAGTAATGGAAGTTATATCTATTTTGATTCCTTACTATATTCATTATAATTCCTACTACTATTCTCCCATGTGAACCAAACACACCCTAAATGTCACATAGCCATAGACTTAACATTCAACTGACAGAAATGGGCCCAAACTTTTCGTTGCACTGATGATCTAGTGAAAATAGATAACTTACAAATATTTATAGACCAAACTCCTGTTCCAATACATAAAAGTTCTAGATAAATGGCATCATTGCTATGTGCAACCGATATCTTCAAATGGGGTAATTACTGATTTAGTCCTAAAACTTTCAAAATATTTCAATAAAATCCTAAAATTTTACTTCACATCACTTTCAAAATCTTTCATATCCGTATTAAAACAGGCCCCGGAAAGTTTGCAAAGATGAAAAAAAATCCAAAAAAAAAGTTTCCAATTTATTCATTTGAGCCAAAATTGATTATAAAGGTAGACATTAATAGATTAAATTAGTAAGATATTTATTCAATATGTGTAATCTAATCAAGAAAATGGCTTATAAGATAAAACTATCTTTGAATCTCAATTGTGACCTTTTGAGAAGGTTTAGAATAAAACTATCTTTGAATCTCAATTGTGACCTTTTGAGAAGGGTTAGAACTTAACTAGAAAAGGAAGGAAAAAAAAAGGTATAGAAGTCAGTTGAGAATGTGTAAAATTTTAGAGTGTGTACTATAGTTATCCTTAAAATACAAAACAGATCTCTTTTTTTACCTGACTAAGTGCATTATTGTCCAGCTTTAAGCACAAAAGATTAGGTAGTGACTTCAGAACTGCACCAGGCCATTCTCTAATTTTGTTCCTTGATAAATTCAGAGTCTGCACATTTGGATTGGTATTCATATCCACATCAGTTACTAAGTTTCCATGCTATTTAGCTAATCAATATCAAGCTAGTTCCCATATAGAAACAAAATTGAAAAGAAAAGGTTTGCCTCTCAGGTACTAGCAGACTAAGCAATCATACAGTAAAATGAATCGCAAAAATAAATCTCATAACACCATATAACAAATGCATCGACCATCAGATGATCCAATAGTGACAAGCAACTTAATCTAAAATTTTTGAGGATTCCAATTATAGATGTTAGAATGATATTACAACCATTTTTCAACCTCACCGACAGCTTAAACTTTTGGGTTGAATAGTTTCTTAACATGGTATCAGAACTTTATAAGACTATGTAGGAATGCAATCATAATCAGCATATTAGTTAGATGAGCTAACGTAGAGGGAAAAGTAGCCAAAGGAGTTGATGAGCTGTTGTAACTAGTTACAAGTCCGTTATGATTCTAACAGATTAGATTCTAATGTAACAGATTAGATTCTAGTACTTCCCAGCTCATTTAGCACAAGCTACCTGTATAAATACATTGTATCACTTTTCATCATCAAATACACAATTCAACAGATTCTTCTTCTTTCTTCTATATGGTATCAGAGCTCACTGCTCGATCCAAACAACATTTATTTTCTTCCATGTGTTTTCATTCAAAAGCTTAGATAAGTCATGGCTAGAAGGAGCTATGCTCAAGCTCTGGAAACACAAGAAGAACGATCCAGATCTGATGAGGAGGAAAGAACAAGAAATGTGGATCAAAGATTGGGTCCATCTACTGAAGACACTACACAGATCACACAAGGAACACCACAATACAATCACAAATCCACGAATAGTGACAATCTAGGTTTGATCCTTGTAAGTTTAGGGTTAAACGGAAAGAATTTCAATTCATGGAAAAGATCTATGCTGTTAGCAATGAGTGCAAAAAGGAAAACGAATTTCATTTTAAAGGAAGATGCGCCAGATGTTGATTCAAATGAGTTTGCACCGTGGAAAGAATCTGAGGAATTATTTTTTTCTTGGATCATAAATTCTTTATCAAGATAATTGGAAGATGTGTTTTTCTTTGCTCCTTCATCAAGGGAATTATGGAAAGAAATTGAACAAATGTATGGAGGAAGTAATGGCCCTCTCATTTTTCATCTTCGAAGGGAGATTTGTGGATCAAGGCAAGGAAATCTTTCCATAGTGGATTTTTTTTAACAAAATTAAGCGAATGTGGGATGAATATGCTATGCTGAAACCTTCGACGACATGTTGATGTGGAGGCTCACGAATCATAGCACAGGAGATTTGTCAAGAAGAGCAATTAATGCAATTTCTTTTAGGCTTAAATGTTGAATTTGATCATGTTAGGGATCAAATTTTACTCATGGATCCTCTTCCATCAATACATAAGGCTTATTCGATGCTTTTGAGGATTAAGAAACAAAGAGATGCAACTATGGAAATACAAAATGATTTTACCAATGATGTTGCCTAAACTTTCAGATTTCAGAACAATCTCTTTCACAATAACAATAAGAAGAAAAACACCAAGCCAAGCAAGAATAAAGAAGACAAATATTGTACATTTTGCAAGAAAGGGGGACATGAATGATCAAAATGCTTGAGGTTGGATGGTTACCCTGAATGTTATAAAGGCAGGAAGTTCACATGACTTGGTTAATCTGCAGTTCAAGCAAATATGACTCATGAAGTACAGACACCATTGGAAGAGTCAGATTCAGAGTCAGATATGGAGCAAACCAAAACCAAGCCATACAGTTAATGGTGTAGAAAGAGGTTCAGAAAATTCTAAAAGGAAAGATGATAAAAGACTCTGGATCAGGTGGTGCTGATTTCACTGCATTTGCAGGAGCCTGTGCAAGTAAGTTTCATTCCAAATCTGATTCTATGAGTTTTGAACCATGGATCGTAGATTCAGGGGCAACAACACATATGAGCAATTCATTGTCTCATATGAAAAATCTTGAAAAGCTGCATTTTCCTAAGCGTGTATATCCGCCAAATGGTTCAATCAAAATTGTGACTCACATAGTAGATGTAATGTTTAGTTCAGGGTTCAAGATATCACAAATGCTTTATGTGCCTCAATTTAAGCATAACTTGCTATCAGTCAGTAAATTACTCAGGGATCAATGCTTGAGTGTGTAATTCTTGCCTAAAAATGGTGTTTTGCAAAGCTAGAATTATAAAGAGGAGGTGGCAGTTGGGACGTTGATCAATAGTTTATATTGCATTACTCAATCCTCATTTGATCATTCAATATTGCAGCAATTTGGTAGTACTTCTTATTCTATTGTTACTATAAGTAATAGCCTAGAAGGAAGTGTTGAGCTCTGGCATAAGCAATCAGGACATATGTCCAAGGAAAAATTAAGGCATGTTTGTAATTTTCCTCATTGGAATAAGTTGGTTGTTTGTAATACTTGTCACAAGGCAAAGCAAGCTAGAAAGCCTTTTTTTAACAATAGTATTCAGTCAACAACCTTTTGAATTGTTTCATATTGACTGTTAGGGACCATATAAACGAAAATCTTTAACTGGTGATAGTTACATGTTAACCATTGTGGATGATTTCACTAGAGTTGTTTGGAAAATTTTGTTTAGGAGCAAGGATCAGGTTGCTCATTTGATTGAAGGGTTTCTCAAGCTGGTTTGCACACGGTCTAATTTAGATGTCAAGAAAATTCGCACTGATAATGGGACAGAGTTCATTGGGAGTAATACACAACTTGTTTCGCACAAATATGGTGTAATTCACCAGAAAACATGCACCTATACCCCACAACAAAACAAGGTCGTTGAGAAAAGGCATAGGTCTTTGGTTTCTATTGCCAGGGCTTTATTTAAACAAGCTAATCTGCCAACCAAATTTTGGGGCGAAGCTTTGCTCCATGCCACTTGCTTGCTCAATGTTTCAACAACCAGTGTGTTAAATTGGAAGAGTCCTTATAAGGTCTTATATCAAAATAAACCTGATTATTCTTAATTTAAGGTTTTTGGTTTTTTGGGGTATGCGATGAATGTCAATCCTGACAAAGATAAGTTTGATAACAGGGCTTTTCCAGGGGTGTACTTGGGAGCATCTCCAGTACAGAAGGGGGTGGAAAATATAAAACACGGAAACATGTTAGATTGGTGTGTCTCGAGATGTGAAATTTTACGAGGAACAGTTTCCTTATCCATCCAGTTACACTCACCAGGATGAGAATGATCTTCAACCAACCACTGTTTTACCTAACAGTTTTAATGTTGATTCTTTGCAGATATCTCAATAGGAGACAACACATTTAGAATTTGCTGAGAATAATGATCTTCATGGCTCACATATTCATATGGATGTACAACAGATTCCACAATTCTCAGAGTCATCTCATACGAATTCTCAGATATCAGAAAATGGCAGTCCTGTTGAAAGAAATTTGTCACAGCAACCCATAACTCAAGTTGTTGTGCGAAGGCATTCAAGCAGACCACCAATTTGGTTATCAAATTTTGTTGTTAATCAGAGTCATACTGATGCTTCCACAGATTTTTTCAGTACACGGATACTCACTCAGCCTTCCTAGCTAATATTACAAAGATCCATGAACCAAGAACACACCATAAGGCAAAGACAAACCCAATTTGGATCAAAACAATGCAAGAGGAGCTGGAAGCTTTAGAGAGGAATCAGACCTGGCATTTGGTTTAACTGCGAAAAGGGAAGAGAGGTATTACATCTAAATGGGTGTTTAGGGTTAAATATGCCCCTGATGGATCAATTTCTAGATACAAGGCCAGGCTGGTAGCTCGAGGATATGATCAAGAGTTTGGCATTATCATGATAACTATTCCCTTGTCACCAAGGTGGTCACAGTCAGGGTGTTTTTGTCAATCGCAACTTCAAATCGATGGAAAATACATCAAATTGACATCAACAATGCTTATTTGCATGGGTCAATTGATGAGGAAATTCACATGCTTCCTCCAGATTGCTACACTAAGGCAAATAAGAATCAAGTCTACAAGATTTCAAAGTCACTATATGGACGGAAGAAGGCAAGAAGACAATGGAATAAAACTTTTACTGACAAGCTTCTGCAGATGAGATTTGTGAAATCAATCCATGATTACTACCTTTTTACCAAAAATACATCAACAAACTTTATAGCTCTTATAGCCTGTGTCGAAGATGTTCTTGTTACAGGCACTTCCATCCAACTGATCCAGGATGTGAAACAACAATTGGATTCTTGTTTTACTATCAAGGACATGGGAGAGGCCAATTTTTTTTGGGGATTGGATTGGCTAAATCACAGCAAGGGATATTAATTTCGCAGACAAAACACATTTGTGACTTGGTTCAAAATGCAAGACTATTGAATGCACAACCATTCACCAATCCTTTTCCTTCAAGGATTCAACTGACTGCTGATTCTGAGTTGTAAGACAAACCAGATAGTTATCAAAGGTTAGTGGGCAAGTTGTTGTATCTGGGCTTTACCAGGCCTAATATATCCTTTGTGCCTAAACAATTGAGTCAATACATGATTGCTCCCACAAGAATTCAGATGGATACAGCCTTGCACCTTGTTAAATACTTGAAGGGTACTGATTTTAAGGGGTTGTTTTATGCAGCTAACAAAGGCTTTGATTTGCAAGCCTACTGTGATTCCAATTAGGAGAGGTGCAAAGTTACTCGACGATCGGTGACAGGATATTGTGTATTTTTTAGATCGTCACTGGTTTCATGGAAATCCAAAAAGCAGAATACTATTAGTAAAAGTTCAACAGAGGCTGAGTATTGTGCTATGGCTACAACCTCTCGTGAATTCAAATGGTTGACACATCTCCTTGGTGAGTTTAAACTTAATCCTATCTGCCTATACCTTTGTTCTGCGATAATCAAGCCGCTATTCATATAGCAGCCAATCTTGTCTTTCACAAATGCTTGAAGCATGTCGACATCGACCGTCGCATTGTAAAGGAACACTTGGTTTCAAGTTTTATCAGCACAAGTTATGTTTTTTCCTCTGGTCCGATTGCTGATTTACTGACCAAGCCTTTAACTCTGCACAAATGCATTCAACATTAGCCAAGATGAAGTTATTTCAATGTACTTCATCTTGAGGAGGGGGTGTTGGTTTCAGGCATGGCTGTAGGAATCCAATCATAATCAGCATATTAGTCAGATGAGCTGGTGTGGAGGGAAGAGTAGCCAAAGGAATTGAGGAGCTGTTGTAATTAGTTACAAGTTTGTTGTGATTCTAACATATTAGATTCTAATGTCTAGTACTTCCCAGCTCATTCAACACAAGCTACCTGTATAAATACATTGTATCACTTTTCATCATCAAATACACAATTCAACTGATTCTTCTTCTATCACTTTTCATTATCAAATACACAATTCAACTGATTCTTCTTCTTTCTTCTATAGACTAAGAGCCCCTAATTCAAGCCACGTTGCTACCTGTTATGATAGTTGTGATTTATTATATTTGCCCAAACTATAAGCGAGGGGGTTATGTTATCATTTCCTAAACATTGCATAGTAGATTAAAACTTTTGGTTGAATGGTTTCTTTACACAAGACAGTTTTAATTGCCATATGTTTTATTACACAGTGTAAAATTGGAAAACGTATTCCCAGATAATCATTCAAATGTTGAGGACAAGACAACATGCTTCCAATTTCAATTTAATTTGATGAAGACATTCACATGAAATTTGCGTTAGAAAAACAAAGTGCTATATTCACACGAATACCTATCAAAACCTTGCTTTTACCTGGAGAGAAGTGCAAAAAGAAAGTTTTTCTGGCAACTCTTGAATGGAATTGCCAGAAAGATCAACTTTGATGATTTCACCTGATTCCCATACTTCTGATGGGACTGCATCCATACCCAAGCCTTCCAAAGAAAGTACCTGAAAGCAAAAGTTATGTTGGTTGTGAGGGGATAGGGTATGATCAAACAGCATCACAATAATATAAAACTTAAGTATGAACAGATTTCACAATAAAATATGTTAGTCATGCCCCAAGACATAGAATCACATTTTCATTTGTTCATGTAAGGATTAAGGCTTGCCTAGTTAGCAAAGGGGTGGGGTGGTGATGTTCAGGGTAGTTCTAGGGACAAGGAAGGGGGAGAGCTACCCCCATTGAGCACTAAAATGTCAAACTAGTGCGTTTAATATAGAAACAAGGAAGAAAATTTAATGTCAAGGAAAGGGCCATCCTTCATAAACAATGGAATACATGCACTTGTAAGAATTTTCTTGCAAGTACTTCTATAGAAGTTCGTGAAAACTTCACGTTTGAAAACTGTCATAACCAGCCTAATTTCAGCCTATCAAATTGAACATTGGATAATGTATATTGATTAAAATTCAAGTACAAAATTAGAAAATATTTCTACCGAATGCTTTTCATGCTTTCACCTAAGTTTCAATTTTTGTTCCACCTTAGGTGTTGCCACATACTTTGCTTAAAGTTCATCAGATATGTAGTGAAAACGTTAACAGCTTGCTAATTATATTTAACATGACAATAATAAGGAATAAAACCCTTTATGCAAGTTCAGACGGAATATGATGCACAACAGTTTAGCCAAGTTCAATGTCATTACCATGCTCCTCAAACTAGATAGAACTCTAAAAGAGAGAAGGAATTAGGTGATAGGATTAATTGGTCAACTAAGACCATTACTATTTATTTTAAATATAAATTACAGATGGTACAGAAGAATCTTAAATTTGATTGATATCGGAGATACCTTGGAACCAATAGACATTTGGCTTGCCTTTGAAATTACTTCCTCCTTTGCAGGAGTTATAGCTTCAATATCTATTTCAGAAATATGGTTTCTGTTACTAAGGTTTTCATAAGTAAAGAAAATTAATCATGAGTACTTGGAGCCTAGAAACAATAAACAAATTAAACAAGAATAAAGTAAAATGAAATCAACTGATAATCAAAATAACAATTGTCGTATAGGCTAGAAATACTTAATTACCTTCACCTTCAAGTAGCCTACTTCGAAGATACTTCAGTAAAGCAGGTGTAGGACCAGAAACCAATGAACTGTTAGAGGAAAACCACCGTTAGTTTAAGTTACAAAAAGATAAAGACTTCACAAAATATCAATAACATGCTCCCACCTTCTAAGAGTTCGCAATGGGTTTCCCATAAGTAAAACTTTTCGTAAAGTAGTCATCTTACCTGCAAAATGGATACTGATGATCTGAATATCATAATGATGCTAAACATTCCACAAGTTTTGTTCTTTTGAGTGTCTGAACAAGTGACAAGACAGCAAAGATTAAAAAACATGATATTGAATGTCTGAGTTTCATGTATAAACACCTGAATTGCAAACAAAGAGGAAAAAGACTTTGATTATATTTACCTTATGAAGAAAACTGAACATGACAATATGTTGAGAAGTTAAAAGAAAAAGACTGAAACAATATAAAGTCAATGTTTTTTTATCGTAGAACAATTTTTAATTTCAAATGGCATCTAAGAAGATGCAGATGATAACGAATCTGCAGCTCCTTTTCAGTGTTAGACTAAAAAGAAATATAGACTGAACTGGTTTGAAATCTAGGTTGATCAACATTATTCATGTTTATCTGAAAGCGATGAGCAACAAGAAATTTTGAGGAATTGTATCACATCCATAAATCTAGATTCAACTAGTCCATATTGAACATTACCAGCCTACGGCCTACCAACTCACCAATCTCAGGAGGCAATCCAGTCAATGAATTATTTGAAAGGTCAAGGACAGAAAGATGTAATTTGCATGCATCCACAGGAAAGTCCTTCAACTGCAGATTTATGTTGTACAATAATAACTTGAAAGTGTAAGATGATGGCGAACGTGAAATTTTCATCAACTGGATTTAGTCGCATCAAACTCCTATACTAAAGCTTCAAGAGAGAATTAGATGAGGGCAAACTAGTTCTTAATTTTTAAGAGATTATTTTGTGATTTCAAACTGTAAATTTGGACTAAATTACAATTTATCCATATGGTAATCCTTATCATCCTACAATATCAATTAATGTTACAGCACATACTTCAAGTAAGTAATAATGAAATGCCACTTCAGTTTTAAAGTTGGAATGTATCATTTTTTTTTTCAAGATCTCCACCAATGTAAACAAAATGCAGCATGTACTTCCAATTTAGCTCTTCAATTGACCATTTCAACCAATATTTAATCAATTGCACAATAAAACAGATCACAAGTCTTACATTTAAGTTAAAGAACCTGACAAACTCAGTATATGGGAGACTTCCAATAAAAGTGAAGTTGATTTCAAGCTTTGGTATTAGAAAGAATACAATAGAATTTCTCAACAACTAAACTCCGAAAGAAAGCTTTTTTCATGGAAAGCTAATCATGAAATTAAGATAGGATAACTAACAACCTGGTTAGAGTGCAGATCTAATGTCCTTAAGGAAGAAAGGACACCAATTTCAATAGGTAAAGAAGACAACATATTATTCCTGAAAAGTTTTGGTCACCAAAGGCAAATGAATGTCAAATGAGAAATGTAGATAGTTAATTTTATAGTTTATGATGTAAATAAGGAAGTGCAGATTACCCCATGTAAAATTCAACAAGAGCACAACAATCTTTTATCGATGATGGCAGAGACGAAATTCCTACGAATCCAAACATGACAGTTTGTTAGGAGATTAATAGAAAATAGGTCTCTATTACATATGAATAGCAATGTTGAGTACTCCATTAGTGAATGGACTCACTATTCTGATGAAGGTCAAGACGGATGAGTTGTGAAAGGTCTCCAATGTTATCTGGAATACCAGTCATCAAGTTCTTTGCTGTTCAGATTACAACAATATAGAATCTAAGTTTCCTATGTATGTAAAATCTTTGGAATTAGATAACAGAGCTATCCGAGAATGAACTCAACGGCTATTGAATAAAATTACATGCATTAAATTCTCTAAGCATTCTCCATGATGCCGCTAGCTTTCCGGATAGACTTGTTAGCTTGTTTCCCTAGCATAGATCACGAAAGTCATTAACATTAGGCCTTAAAGGCGTAGAGTTCCAAACAAATCAATGAAGTGGAAGGACAAAATACTTCCTGTACCTCCACATCCACTTTTGTTAGCTTTGAACATTGTGATAGGTCTTCATGCAAGTAAGAGATGGAGTTGTTTGATGCCTGCGAGAGAAGTAACGCAAGGAACATATTATGCTTGTGGGAGAAGTAACACAAGGAACGTATTGAAGTTTATGGCAAGAAGACTAAACAAACTTTAGGATGTTAAGAAAACTGCCATTAAGAAATGAATTTGACACTAATATTCCCTTAGCAAAATCATGTTGAAAACATAGTTCAAAAACAAGATCAGAATTTCAATTACGAAATTTGAAGATGAAGCAGAATGACTATCTACTCACTTATCCTGCATATATTAGCTATCTAAATTTTCTAGTAGTTGGTTTACATGGTATACAGAGAGCAAAAACCTTCTTTTCATTTCCCCTGGTACTTTTTTTGTGGGTAGGGGGAAGATGGCACTAAACTATGTACACTCCCTACATGTTCCATTTCCATTCAATGTACAAAGCATGCTCCAAAGTTATCTGCATTAAGCAGATGAAGTATGACTGATGCAAAATAAAGGAGTAGATTTTATTAACTGGACAAAATCTTGATTAAGGACATTGATGTAATCATTCCAAGAGCACAAAATTGACTATAAAAATGTAGATTATAATAGTAGGGAGATTACATTTTACATAAACCACATGGCCCTAAAGTTTACAGTTATTTCCCAAGGTAAGCCATTACCTTCAATTCAGACAAATCCAAACATTTCCCTATTGAACTTGGAAGTCCCTTGAGCTGATTACTTGAGCAATCAAGCCTAGTATTAATAAGGAAAATTCATGAACCAAGCCAATCAAAGCCGAAGATAAAAGAAAATGTTGACCCTAATAGATTGATTGCTGAAATAATACAAAAGAAGTTGTGTTAGTTAAATTCACCAAAGTGAAATACTCAGGGCACCATCAAGGCTAAAGGGAAAGTAAAACAACTATATTGAGACAAATGAAACAGTGTTATAGAGTAGCTATGATCAGAATAACCAAATGAACTGAATAATATTTGGTGTTTGTAGAACAAATTACAGAATAACCAATTGAAACTCATTTACAAGGATTTTTAAAAGTTTAAGGTATCCAGTCAATGAAGTGTTGCCTTGGTTAAAAATAGAACTGCAAATTGCAAATGTATTCAGTTCACAGAATTAGTAAATGACGGAGCCTACTTGACGAGAGAAGCTGCTGATCCAATCTCATCAGGTATTTCTTCTATCAAGTTAAACGACACATCCAACGATTTCAGAATTGAAAGCCTGTCAAGTAGGAAAAAGAAGAAGAAGAAGAAGAAGAGAGAGTCCATAATCAGATAAAAACAAAAGACTTATTCCCAGGAAAAACCGAAATTTACAGACAGATGTAAAAGAATCGATATAATCTCACTCTCCAATCGCGGCAGGGATGTTAGGGAGTCGATTGTTACTAAGATTCAGAACAGTGAGCTGAGATAAATTCCTGATCTCTTCCTTCAAAACTTGAATGTTATTATGAGCCAAAATCAACTTCTGAAGCTCCACAGCCTACACACAACACAAAAACGCTAAACACAAAAAAGGACAAACAAACATACAAAAACTGGCGAAGAGAGTTAGTTACCTCCCACCAATTCTCACCCTCTCCGACAGCATCCAAACTCCGGTAAACCTCATCCGGAACCTCTCTGAAATTGAGAAAACGAAAACACGTTCCAAATGAGAAAGCAAATGTGAATGCGACGCAGAGACTGTGAACAGCGAAAAGAACCTGAGAGAGCGGTTAGAGAGATTTAGCGAACCGGAGGCTCTCGCAGCTTTTAGCAACCGATCCATGCTCTACTTCATATCCTTCTTCTCCGACATGTAAATCACTTTTTCCGACATGAAATCACCTTTCCTCTGCTTAGATCTAAAAAAACTTCAACTCAATCAACGGGTCAGGTTGGGTCGGGCCATAGATGGCCTGGCTCGGCCCGGCCCGTCTAAAAACATTTGTGGGCAGGCCTAACCTATGGTCTGTACGGGCCGAAAATGGTTTCTGCTCGTGGATTGTGGGCGGGCCGACACCAGCTAACCTACGGGCAGCCCGTGGATAATTTATAAATTTTAAAAAAGTATAAATACGGACAGATCTATCAAATTGTATCCTATAAAAATTATAATGCAATGCATAAATAAAGACAGCTATATCAAACTATATCCTATGAAAGTTATAATGCAATGCATATAATACGTAAATATATTTTAGATGTTAAATTTATTGTTATTTGTCACATGATTTAAGTACTTACTTTGATGATGAAACATTATTCCTCTTAAATTGTTATGAGACACATAAAGGCTCTTAATATTGTGGAATTCTCCCAATAACTCTAGCAAATTAGCAATTCATCTGTTTTATCATTGAAAAGACCATCAAAATAAAGAACACTTAAGTTACAGGTAAAGAACACTTAAGTTACAGGTACCTTTTACTGTTTGTTATGTTGTGAAAGTTATATAGCAGAGCTTGTGAATTGTGACTTATGATTTGTATTTATATTAATCTTAAAATTAATTAATCATTTTATTAATCTTAATATATCAATTCCAAAATAATATATAAATAATTTAGTTATAAAATTAAATAAGTACAATATATTACATTGAAATAGCTATTATTTTATTAAAACTAGAATACATTTTATAAATTCTTTTGATTTGGTTTTATAAATTATTTATTTCATTAAGTCAAAAATAGTTTTTTACTTTGTTTCTAAAATCATTATATCCTAATTAATTTAAATTTATATAAATTACATTCATAATTTTTTTCTCCTATCTAAATTCTAATATTAGAATATTCATTTCTACCTAGCTAAGTCACTCTAATTAAAAATTTATTAAAAGTAATTCTTTAAATCCTTAATATATAAGATATAAGTGTTACTTTAAATCGTTCTTGTCCTTAGAGTGTTATAAGCATATCATATATAATATATTCATATTTCATAAAATAACCAAAATTTTCACCTTTTTTTTTTAATATATATATTATGTGACAACTTTAAATTATATTAACATATAATTAATTAATTATGATATAATAAAATTATTGAGATGTATGTAATGGTATAATTATAGTTAAAATTATGAATTACATTAATTA
>JANZXR010000005.1:26335627-26355033 GCA_027575705.1 Erythroxylum echinodendron
TTTTATTTAATTATTTATATCTAATTAAATATATATTATTAATAAAATTGTTCGATGATTATAATTTAAATATAATGAAAATATATATTCAAAAAAATTAATAAATAGTTTTACCGACGAAAATATGCAAGATTTTCATCGGTAATTGTTTTAATACAATACCGACAGCAATTATTTTCCATCGGTAATAGTTCCGCATTTGCCGACGGAAAATTTTACCGTCAGTAACTTTACCGACTGTATTAGAAACATTCTGATGCTAAATTTACATACGGGTAAGCCACCCGTCAGTAAAGTTAGGGACGGAATACATCGGACAGTCGGTAACTTTTCGGTTGATTTTACCAATAGTTTATTGTTCTGTCGGTAATTTTACCGACGGTACACAAACGTTCTGTCGGTAAAGTCAGCTACGGTCGAATCTCCGACGTTTCTGACCGTCAGTAATGTTGTATACCGATGGAATATTTTTCGTTTCCGTTGGTATTTTCCATCCCTAATTTACTATTTTCTTATAGTGTAGTTAGATTAAACAAATTGGTTTTGACCATTTGAAGTTACTACAATCATGTGTTTTAGGGTGATTTGTCAACCTATATGGGTTAGCGGTTGACCAATATATGTTAAAGTTGTTAATATTAATATATCGTAAGCTTGTAGCAGCATTGGTTGATGTAATAGTCAAACAATATGTGTATTGGTCAATTAATGTTCTAACAACTAGTGAATTTGATGTTGTAAATGCATACTAGTCGACTAATATGCTATACTAGCCTATTAGTGCACTATAATTGTTGTAATAGCTAATTCTTGGTTCCTGCAGCTACTTTGGATCCTAAAATACTATAAATAAGTGTTTTCTCCTCGTTTTTAGCATAAAAAAGGTTTTGGATGTTGTATACACATATTTCAAAAAAAATTCCAATTATTTGAGCATTTTTATGTCATATTTGTATGAGTGAGTCATTTTGGAGTTACAAGTGATAAAGTGAGGTACTTTGAGAGTTAATATTTTGTTGGGCAATATATTATCTTATTTGGATGTGATGCAAGTGAATTTGAGGTTCCTCTTCATCTTAGAAGAAGATATATTATACAAAGATTATTCTTTGCCTTAAAATAAGAAAATTTTAATAAAAGTCTTAGAAACGAATGTAGGCAAAGGTTGTTTGCCGAACTATTATAAATCATCTTGCATTCTCTTCTCCCTATCATCTTCAATTATTGTTCAATTGTTTGATTAATTTATATTAAGCAATCTCTTCAAACTTATTTATTTTGATTATTGCTGAGTCAATATATTGTTTAGAAAAATTATTGAATTTTTTAAACAACCAATTCACCTCTCTTTTGGGTGCTATTAGAGACTAACACAGACAATTCTAGATACATCTACACTTTGCCAGAGGAGAAACGAAAACCATATCAAAGGGAAAAAGCAATGAAATATAAGCAGGGGATTATAATACCTTGCACGCAGGAGGATAGTTCAAGCACCCAAGTGCAGGAGATAGGCCCTATCAGTTGATAGTCACAAATGATTTAGGCTTTTTAGACTTGGTAAAGCACTGAATGATTTCTCTTATCTCATCCATTTATTGGACCTAATGTTAGTGTTAAATAGTTATTAATATTAATAATTTATCAAAAAATATTTTTAATAATTTAATGGAATAATTAAATGAAAATAATTGTAAGTAAATTACTTAAAATTAAAATAAATTTTATTATTTACATAATTATTAGGTTTATTAAAAATAAAAAATGTTATGACATAGTTATAAATTATTATAACATATTAATCATCATATTTGTTAGTAATATGTAATAATAAAATAAATTTTCTAATAAAATACTATTATTTTAAACTAGTTTATTTATTATTAAATTATTAATAAAAATATATAAATAATGATATATAAATAAAATAATAAAACATTACAAATTTATTTATTATATATAAAATTATTCAAATTATTTATTAAAATACTATAATTGAAAATAAGAAATTAATAATCTTATTATTAGTATTGGTTTAAGGTGACACACAAGAAGGCGATTTAAGAAAATATAATTCATAAGTTGAAGATTATTTGACAGAAATAAAATGAAAGTAATAATTAATCCTTTCAAAGGAATTTACAAATATGACCTTTATCCTATCTTTTCGGTAGATTCGTATATTAGTAATGGCCCTTTCATTTTTAGGCTACACTTCTAACATGAAAGTGAGATGCCATTTAGAGCTTATATTAATACTTACTAATCTTCTCAATTTAATCATAATAAATTTTAGTGTTATGTAATGTTATGATATTTACAACTTTAAATCAAATTAAAGCTTTAAAGAGGTATAAAATTCGGTGTAAATGATAAATCCGATACAGTGAGACTAAACTTTTTTCAAAAAATGGTACATGCCAATTTCTGTAGGTATTGGTCCCACGATCTATTGGTTGAACTCTAATTGAAACCTCGGTGGGACCTTTTCTTAATTCGAATGTTTCCGTAAGAACTAAAACATCAAATGATGAGGATGATGACATATTCGTCTGGGGTCTCGCTTATCATGGAAAGTTTACGGTAAAGTCTGCTTATGAGTTAATCTTACACGCAGATTCAACAGACTAAAATTTAATATATAATACATCTCAAAATAGCCAAGGCTACAGTAGATTCATTCCTTTTTGTGACTATTAGCAAACAAAAAAATTACTAACTAATTAACAGTGTGTAATTAGACAAATAGTTACAGATAGCAGTTGTCCGTATTGTGGCTACGAAGAGACCACACTGCATGCATTTCGTGATTATCGCAAGGTCCAAAATTATTGGCAGAAATGGTCCCTTGTTTTGCACGAGGCGAATTTTTATCAAAGGCCCGAGGAGCTGTGGCTACACTCAAAATCTGACAAACAACGGCACTATGCAGGGAGTCGAATGGGCCGTCATTTTTGGAGTCTCGTGCTGGTATATCTAGCAATGGCATAACAAATGCATCTTTGAGAAGAATTTGAGTGGCCGAAAGCGAAACATCACATAGTATGTTTTTTGGATCAGTCAGGCAGAAGCAGTGATAGGTCAAGTAGCCAACCCCCAAGGATTGCCTGTAGGAAACCTAGTCAACTGGATACTACCACCAGAGGGTTGGATTAAAGTCAATACCGATGGCACGATGTCAACCGATTTGTAAGATAGTACAGTTGGGGGTTTTCTCTATAAGTTTGAGGCATTCTTACCATTGATTGCTGAATTAAAAGGTGTTAACGAGAGGCTTAAATTAGCATGAGAGCATGGTCATCGAAAGATCATACTGGAAGTGGATTCACTAGAGGTCATTAATATCCTTTTCTCTTCCGAAAGTTTACTAACTAAGACCTCTTTTTTGGTGCAGGGCATTCACGCGATGATGGAGCGCGATTAAGAAGTGAAGATTTAATATGTCTGTAGGAAGAGGAACCAAAGCACAGATAATCTGGCTGTTAAAGCTATGCGAGTATAACTAGGATTGTATATTCTTCCATAACCTCCGATGAACTTGATATACTTTCTATTATCAAATAGGTAAAGAACTTTGTATCACTGGAGTATGACCTACGGTTGTACTGAAGTATTTTTGAGTTTTCTTTCCTATGTAATCCCAAAAAAAAAAAAACATCTCGTTGATTTGAATGATTCAATGGGTTTTCCCAGTTAGAAGCTTTAACTTGGAATGCAACATGCCTCATTAATTTGAATGTTTTGTAGATCGCTGTAACATTTGAACTATCAATTTCGTGCCACGCAAATGCGTCAACTCAATCCTACCACCATAACTATTGTTGACATCAATTGTGAAGTTCGCAGGGGAACACTCGGACAAATATTGAACTCATTACAATATTTTTATTATAGTTTTTTAGTCTCTACTTAAAAAATTATTAATTGTTTAAATATTTATATTTTTGTTACTTATATGAATTACACGTTATAATAAAAACTTATTAATAAATCATCATTTAAATTTATTATATTATATTTTTACTTATAAATTAATATAAATATTTTGAATTATTTAAAAAATTTTAAAATTTATATACTTTAAAGATGTTTTAACTTAAAATAAATGTACAAATTCGACCCATAACACATGGATTCCAACTAACGAAAAAAATCTTAGCCAAATTACCCTATACGCAAGTGAGCACAATTTGGCAAAGATGTAGCTCACTTCTTTCCCGTGAACTAAATAGAATAAATTACAGTGACCATGCCGCTATGGAAAAAAAAACTCTAAACCCACTCAATTGGATGAAATATTTGAATTAGATCGTCCTAGTTTGAAGCTCACGTCTGATTAAGTGAGGCAATAAGACTTAGATGCGCGTGGTTTTAAGTTGATGAAAAAAAAAAAATCCAGTTCGTATTTTTATAATTTTTATTAATAATTATAATTAAATAATATTTATTTATTTAATAATAAATCGCATTATAATAAAGAAATAGAAAACAAAAACTAATATTTCTAATTTATATAAAATATGAAAATCAAAATAAATTAAAACCACAAACAAAGACAATTTTTTATCAGAATTTTAAAACAAAAACAAGAAACTTAAAAATCTTTAAAAAAATCAGCTCCTTAGATATTGAAGAACACAATCTCTGAATAATCTTATATCCCTGGTTGTCATTCTTGAATAGAATGAAAGAGAGAAAAATAATTATATCAACCAGAAGAAAAGAAAATTTAGCTCTTTGTCCTTTACGATTTTCCATGATGTATTTGAAGTGTACAAAAATCCATTATACAGGACATCAAAGAAGCTGGAAGAGCAGCCAACACCCCTAACACTGAAAAAAACTGCCCAGTCCGAAAATTTATCACACTAACTCTTCTTCATTCTCTAGTTGTAGTGAACACAATATACAAGAGTACACAATAATTTATACTCAGATGTCCCAACATCTGCAAATTGCCAGGACCAAACCCGTTAAAAAAAACTTCCTATAACCATTTTTAGTGGAAAACTATACTGACCAGGCAAAAGTGGAACGCAGAAGCTAATAGCTATCGTGCTGGAACACAGTAGGAGGAGCTGAGAGCTGGAGGCATGACGCAGACCAGATGAGGCCCTGGAGGGTTGCAGCTTATAGTTGATTCATCCGTATCAGGTAGACCTAGTTGAGGTGGACGAACATAACCAGCCACCAGTGGCACACATAATAAAGAGATAACAATTCTTGAACCTGTAACATTAAAGATGATGTTATCAAAATTCAATATTAGATAATTATCTAGCAGCCAATACACTCACAAATATATTCCTTAAGCAGAAATTCATAAATAGAATCATCTATTTTACAGACCTTGCTTTGCGGACAGGGAAACATGACCTCTCTTCCTGCCAGCAATCATCCAATTTTCACTATTTGCACTCACTTCATATAACACCTCACCTTGCTGCACAAGGGAAAATTATGGTCTATAATCAAAACTCTTTCTAGGAATAACGTATCAGGACAATTAATTCTAGTGCATGAGCATATAATAGTAATGCTCTTCAAAGATCAATGCTGTACACTAATGGTCGCCCATGAAACAGATGGTTTCAAAGACACGATTATTACGAATGAAAAAGAGAGAAACAGAACATTATGAAGAGGATAAGGGTATTAGAATAAACTAAAAAATTAGAAGCTACTAATATATCATTAATAACATGTCAACTCGACATAGCTCATAAAATCAACAGTAGCACTTCCTTGATTGAGAGATTAAGGAAAAATTTTGGCAACTTCATTCACATGTCAATTCATCTGAGATTCGCAAGAACAACATAATACTAAGTTGAGCAGTAATGACTAGAGCAACTGGTTAAATCGACGACAAAGAGACCTCAAAGCAAATTAAAGCAGCCTTCAGTTTAATGAAAACTAAAAGCTGTAAGCATTTACAGAAGCAATGACTATTGAACACTCCGAAGACTTACATTGTCATTATGAATTTCATTGCCTTCAAAACTTTTCAACCTCTCAATCCTCCATTGCATGGTAACAAGTTGTCCAACTCTAAGACTAGAAGCAAGAAGTGGAAGAAAACCAACAGCCAGGCTTGGGTCAAGCACAGGTCTCTGCAGCAAAAGAGCACTCTTGAAAAGCAAATCCTGCCCCCAAACTTCAGATTCTACAGACCCTGAAGGAATAGGAGGATGTGCACCAATTGTTCTTTCACCAGAAATTCCATATCTTATATGCAATATGCTCTCGGGTCGTGTTGCCTCAACGTCATCTGTAAACCAAAAGAAAATGTGTGGTGTAGGTTACTGAGTCTAAAAGGAGACAATAAACCAAATAAAAATTAAAATGCCAAATCATCTAACAGCAAATATTAAGAAGAGAAGAAATGTAAATTCAAAGAATAGCAAAAACTAGAAAGAACATTAATAATGGAAACAGAAGCAGAGCATATCTGGGTGAAAGCTTATAGCATGCCAACAGATTGTCAGTGATAAAGCAAGCTGCATTTCCTCCTTGAAGTACAAAAGACTGCAGTCTTTATTCAAATACATTGAAGTTTTATAATGCCCAACCGTCCTCTCCAATTAGCCAAAGAGTCTTCCAACTTATCATGTAAGGATCAACATAAACTATTGAATAATCTGATTTACATGGATACCATGTGCGTCCAAATGGCACAGAGCCAGCATCATTAGAACAAACTCACAGGAAGGATTTCTATTTCATTTTCACCAGGGAGTGCTAGTGTTGATGCCAATATTGGTACAAAGCAGCATTCTTAATTTACATCTATTACAGCTTGAACCAGCAAATGACTTAACTAAGTTCATATAGTAACACACTAAAAATGTCATATAGTAACACACTAAAATGTCTCCAACTATACCAGTAATCTTCCCCAAGCAAATGGTGAACAGAATCCCTGCTCTGGACATGGGCGAGATCATTAGAGGAAAGAAGCTTGAGGTTGGCCTCCCCTCATCACCACCAGTATGAACAAAACCATCTTGGAGTTGAAGCCAAGCATCATGTATGGTCAAAGCAGCTTTCACTTGAGAGTGCAGTATCATCTGGAAGTATCACAAACAATGAAACTTCGAAACAACTCTTATTATCAATAACAATTTTATGTCGTGTATTTGTGGAAACTACCAATCTCAATAGAACCACATAAGTCCTTCACCAAGAATCTAACAAGATTAAGAATGCTTTAAGATGGTAGTTGAAGGAATACCATGGGACAATAAGTTTGAGATTACCTGCAGGAGTAGAGTACCATCTTTACATTTATCTGAAACTCGCGTGCTTACATGGAAAGGGTCTGTGAAATGCACCGCTATGGTCCTGCACGTTAGGATCAAATTTTAGGAGGAACAAAAACAAATATTGATGGAAAAGGATTCAGGATCTGCATTGTGGATGTGGACATGACATTGGATAAAAGCAATGAAGGCTAGAATACCTTTCAAATATCTGGTTATGAGATACTCCAAATTCAAGCTTGAAAGCTATTGTCCTCATACCATCCACGATGCTCTGTCTCTGGGAATTGACTGCCCATGTAATGGCAGATGTTTAGACAGAATAATTGTTGGATGCCACAGAAAGGATAAATGCAACACATGAATGTTAAAACCAACAGGAGTTTGTGTATCCTTGTTATAACCTGATGACGCTTCTCGCGGAAGCCCATCCCTGACAGCAGAAATGGGAATCCAAAGAGTTGAACTTGAGTCACTTGCCCAATCTGGAAACTTTATTGTACCATCTTGCAGCCTTAACTGCTCAAATTTTTTATTAGCAGCTTTCATATAATGTTTATCAGCCCCATCAATGTCTTCTATATCAGGATCATTCTCCAATTCAGTGGGACAGTTCTCCATCTCAATAGCATGTGAATCTTCAATCTTCAGGCCTGGACCAGTATCAATATGCAGAACAGCACCCTTGAGAGAGTAGTTAAGAGGCCTAATGATTACTCCAACCCACTGGGTTTCGTTAATCAGAAATGGAGATGAAACAGCTGCAGCAAGCTCAACAAGAGGCCTTGGTTTGAAAACCTAAGAAATGGCATAAATTAGAGAATGAATTCTATCACAAAACTCAATAGCTTTTTCTCTATTATGCCCCACATCATGAAATAACAGTTCCACCATAAAATATAGCCCGTATATAAGTAGCACAAATAAGCCCATGTATCTCCTTATAAACGGTCAAGGAAACACAGGATACTAAAAACTCAAAGATATATCCTTAAACAAAAAGCACATAAACTACCTTCAAAATAGGTCTTGTTGGTTTTTCATAACTCATAAAATCATCACTGTCAGCTGGGCCACCTTTTGAAAAACTATGGGATCTAAATCTCAACTGACCGATTTGCCCTGTTAGAACTCCCAAGACATATGAACCAGGCTTCTGTGGAGGTAAAGGAAGAACAATAATGTTCCTGCCAGGGTTAAGGACAATAGGAGCATAGCTCCTCAGAGCCTGAAATATCACATAAGATTCACGAATTTTGAAAATTGTACTGCAAACAAATTGATAAGGCTTGCAGAGAGTTATAAAAATTTTTGTCTGGGAACAATATACCTTAGCACCTTCATCAGCATTAAATGTAGCCACCAAACTGAGACTAAGCGAGTCCAGTGTTATATCATCAGGAAACCCACTCCACACAGTGACAGAGAGAATGCCAGGATCTCCATCACACAACTCCAGAGGAGGACCAGGAATTCCAGAAAACGTAATCAGTGATGACACATCTAGGTGCACAGGGTCCTTCATCTCACTGTGTGCCAGCTGAACTACCTCGTTCTGAAAGGCCTGGCGCTCTTTGGTCGAGAATAAACCTTTATCTAGAGATAGAAGTCTTGCACAAGATGAAAGGTAGCCAGCTTGATCATTCAACATTTTCTGGCACTCAGCCAAATCTGGCAGCACATCAGCTAATAATTCCTGCCAACCTTCTCCAGCATATAAAGCACAAACTTTCTCATACAACTTTGCTGCTTGATCAAAGTTTCCATGCCTGAAGCACATAGCAGCTATTTCACCATCAAGGACAACTCCATGTCTTTTCCACCATGAACGATGATAATTGTCAGCAGCACCTTTGGTTAGCTCAAGATACTTTTTCTGCCATGACAAGAAATAAAAATCGATAAAGTGCACACAGAGACACAAACACAGAGTCACACACACATGATACATATTTAGATAGATAGATAGATAGATAGGGAGAGGAGGGGGCAGAGAGAGAGAAGAACAAATGAGGTGATAGATTTATTGTGGAAATTTCTGAAAGTACAAAAGTATAAAACTGAAATCTTAAGAATAACGATGAAGTAAATTTTTTGAAACAGAGCTCACAGAAAAATGTAACTTTAGGCATTGTAGAATTTAAAGTTATCTAAAATTTGATCTCTCACTAGTAAACATGTTGAATTCCAACATAGAACTGTAAAGAAATTTGCAGAACGTCTGATTATTTTGGCACATCAGTGGCAGCAACTTATATTGTTAAGTTTTATGAAGCTTTATTAGTCTTGTTCCACCTTCCAAACATAGAATGCTAAAAGCAGTAAGCCCATGAGACTCACTGTTGATCTAGGAAGGTCCAGATGTGTGAAGTTTTCCTACTTACGTTAAATAGTTGCTTCCATGACTGGAATCAAAATGACCTTTACCTGACAACGAGTAACCTTACTGTCTCACAAGCATCATCCTCAGCCTAAACCGAATAACTTTGCCAAATGAGGTGATAAGACTTATCGTGGAAAATTCTAAGTACAAAAGTATAAAACTGAAATCTTAAGAATAACGATGTAGAAAAGTATAAAACTGAAATCTTAAGAATAACGATAAAGTAAAGTTTTTGAAACAGAACTCACAGAAAAATGTAATTTTAGGCATTGTAGAATTTAAAGTTCACTAAAGTTTGATCTCTCACTAGTAAACATGTTGGATTCCAACATATAACTGTAAAGAAATTTGCAGGAAATCTGATTATTTTGGCACATCAGTGGCAGCAACTTATTGTCAAGTTTTATGAAGCTTTATTAGTCTTGTTCCACCTTCCAAACATAGAATGCCAAAAGCAGTAAGCCCATGAGACTTATTGGCGATCTAGGAAGGTTCAGATGTGTGAAGTTTTCCTACTTAAGTGAAATAGCTGCTTCCATGACTTGAATCAAAATGACCTTTACCTGACAATGAGAAACCTTACTGTCTCACAAGCATCATCCTCAGCCTAACAAATAATGCTATAACTAAATGTATTTGGGCTGCTTAACAGAATAACTTTGCCAAAAATAAAAGCAATCTCCACAGGAAGTTCCAAAAACAGAGGAATCTAGGCTTGATTAATTATTTTGGTCAACTGAGTGCCCATGAAAGTCATATATGAAATTGTGCATACATCTTACAGCTCATGGTAGTGTTTTCCTTATCAGGTCAAGTTTTTTTTCTCCTTTAATTTCTTTTTTACTGCACGGGAAAGCTCAAATGACAAGCTTTGCCTGCATTTTATCATGATATCAATAGTTACTATTCAACTCTTTTAAGCAGTAGATAAAAAGTTGTCAATACGTCTCTCTTTTCTCTGTATTATGGATCAATAGAATGGTGTTGGCAGCTTGAAGAATGTGCACTTCTGCAAGATGATTAATACCTCAAACTCCTCTACAGAAGATAAGCATTTTAAAAGTTCAGCATCTGATATTGTCTGCTTCAAAGAATGCTCAGCAGCAACATATATCTCGGACAGCCTCATAGGTCGATCTATAGAACCATCAAAAGTTCCTGGTGAAGAATTGGATTGCAACAGTGCAATTGCATTCTTATTAGATGGGGACATCCTTGCCGAAACATCTGAAGCAGATCTGTAATTCCATAATGAATAAAAAAGCTTTAAACTCAAGAAAAAAGCTAACATGAATTATCTGGCACTGAACTTTCAAAAGAGAGAATATAAATGATAACAGAATGAACTTTTAAGAACTTTTGCAGTAATTTTGCTTCATTTGAAGGATCAATTACCCATCAACAAAAATTGGACGACCCTCACACATTTCAACCATGTTCCCAGCAGAAAGAGAAGCCCTTCGACGATTAGCTTCACGTAACAGTACAGAAGGTTCTAGAGGCAATTGTTTCGTCTGAATACCAAAGTGCTTGATTCTAGGGGTAGAATGAAGAATCATCTACAAAACGACTAATTCAACTCATCAATATTTTCATGCATCTATGCAGACAGTTGTATTCACTAAATGAATAATAAATGTCTTGAAAGAGATCATTTTTTTGGGCACCAGCTAGGATGTGAACATCTTACAGATATATAATTCATTTCACCCAAAGCACCTCACTTGTCGTGTAAAAAAAATACTAAAATTAATACCCAATAACACAAATTAAAACACCATGTTCTGTTTTTGGCCCGTCCAGTATGATCATCCTAAAACTAACCTTTTCCTTAACGAGGACGTCATCAGTAGCATCATCTGGAATTGAGGGCCAAACTGCAGGTTTGGGCCAAGGCAGCATGCTAAGTGAAGCACTGCTCAAGAGAAGAAAGCAGCTCAAGTGTCGGAGACCCGTAAGATCTATTATAAGCTTCATGTTGGAAAATGCATAATGAAACAACTAAAAAAACCATAAGTCAACCTCATTATATCTTCACATAAAAGTTTAAATTGTATACCTGTTTACTGGACTTCTTTCTATAAATGTCCCATATCCAATTAAATAGGCAAGCCTCATGAACTGCCATAGCCATGAAAATCATTTCAACAGAAGCATCCATCGATTTAGAATAAAAAAAGAAAAATATTTAAATAGCAGTTATCTTGCACGAGTTCTATAACAAGGCTCTCTAATTTGATGGTGGTTAACAGTAAAATCCGGTCATTCACACCAAAAATACCCTAATGCATGATTTAAGTTTGTCAAAATGAAAAACATACAGCTCTCCTTTAGGTTTGTGATACAAGTCAATGAAGGGGAAAAGATTACCTTTACTCGGCATAATAAATAAAGGTCACCTAGAAGTCGGTAGAACTCCTTTTCTATGTCAGGCACAACAAGTCCATCATGATATTGAGAAGTAGTTGCATTAATTAAGATGAAGCATGCAGTTATTACCCACACTTCACGCATACAAAAAGGCAGGGTAGTCTGAGAGGAACTCCGAGCCAAGATACAAGAAAGAGAGAAGAGATAAATGAAAGACATAAGAAACAGAAATCTTTTAGTAAAAGGCTAATAAGCAAACCAAAGGAAATTGAGATACTATTAATACCTCATGTAATGTGAGAGCCTTTGAAAAACTGATCACGAATGAATGACCTCTTAAGGCAACATCAAAAGGACGTCTAAGCTTAAATATAAGCTGAAAGAATTCAAAAGGGTTTCAGATACAGAGGAAAACAAGCCATAATGGCGGCAAGGTACATGCTGTGAAGTTGGATATACATTGTCGTATTTAATGGCATGCTTTTGCATAAACACAATCAAACCATTTGGGACAAAGATTTTGAAAAAAAAAAAAAAGCACCAAACAATTAACATAATTAGTGCTCCAGAAAGAGGATAGCCCTTTTGTTGCTAAAGTAAAGAGATGTATAAGTTTCCTTTACTCCACTATTGGGTACTTATAGAAATTTTGATGTATTCTGTAAAGTACTCGTTCTAGTTCCAAACCTTTGATTGACAAGCAAAGAGATATTGTCGAAATTCAAATTCCCTAAATGTGTCATCTTGAACAATTTGTGTCAGTGATTTGTTTCCAGGATTCAAAATTGCCGCCTGATCATCACCACGCTCTACTCCCCCAAAGTCCCTTTGTTTTCTGGCCATGTTAACTGCATTATAAAGAAAAAGATTAGCAATCCATTACTGCTCTCAGGACACATATGCATAAGGCCAGTATAATAATAGCAAGAAAAAGATATCAGCTATCACAGCACAGTACGAGAATGACAATAAAGATAAAGAATTTCCTCCTAAAAAGATTTATCTAAAACTCCAAAAGAGAATAAAGGGAACTGTGATTCCTTCAAATAAGATTTAGGAATGTAAAAATTACATGTGCAGTCCTTTCTTACCAAAGATCACAAGCTAAAGGCAGAAGCAGTTAGACATAATAATTGGACCAGCTTTAGGGAAGGCAGATACAATTGTTAAATTAGAAGACATTCAACAGTCAATTGGGATCACTTGATCCAATTTCCAGAACTTGCTATGTAAAACCACCTTCCTTCCCACGCTTGACAAACAATTACGTCACCTATCATCCGTTTAAAGTTAAAGCTTCACATAAACAATATAGACAATATTTACATAGAATATTTCACTTTCCTATTGATAAAGTAATTCACTTATATTAAATATGAAAAAACACATTATAGAATCACCAGTATTCACCATAAATATTTCCTTGAAACAGACACATATTACATACTGGAACAACACAGACACTGGTTTGAACATAGAATTCAAGCAGGATCACTTATTTTGACAGTCAAAATGTATGGTAACTAGAGCCCTACCCATAACCATATGCATTATATACCTGTTTCCAAATAGCAAAGTTCCAGTTCGTCATATTCACGTAATGCATCTTCATAAAGATGGGCCATTTCAAACATAAAAGCCAAGCTTTCCTGAGGAAAAATCATTGACAAGGGACAATGAAATCCTTAGAATGACTGAAAAAAAAAAAATTAAACAACTAGGATATATGGCTATAAGGACATAGATAATCATCAATTTGAAATTGTCATGGTCACTCCAAAACATGAGGTCACTACAGTTCTCAAGATAGATCGGAATTGAATTAGAAAGGATAAACAAATATTGGGAGTACATGTTCCTATCACAATGAGAACTCACTCCAAGTAGCCATAATACCTTAGATTACATATTTTGGTTCAAGAGCTTTGAAATGTTGATAAAAATGGAAAAAGAAATATAAAAAAAAAGATTTTGAGGTAGGAGAAAGACCTTCAATATAAAAAAGTTGCAGAAATTCCACACTGGCATGAAGCGCTGCTCACTAAGCTTACGTATCTCATCTTCATAAAACTGTACACGCTTATCCAATGTATTCCTTACACACTCCATAATTTTAGATTCCAAATCTTCCCAAAAATTTGCTTCAGGACCATGACTGTCAAACTTGCAGCACCTGGACAACCCCATGTTTGGAAAAACATAAGATGAGTGAGAAAAAAAATTCTTCTTTTCTGTTGGAGAGATTAAGAAAATTGAAATAAATCTAGTTCCTCTTCATATAGTTGAAAGAGGAAAAAATAAAGATATTTCAAATCCACAAGAGTAAACTAGAAAGTATGCAGCAGATACTTAGCTGAATATAAAGGCCTAGAAAAAGCTGATATATACCTCTCTCTTTTTTTAGAGCTGAAATCAACTTCAAGCCTTGCATAGACTTTTTTTGCCATTTTGGTGGCGTTATCATTACTAGGATGAGCTCTTGAGACAAATACAATAAACCATTCGCGCTCATCATTTTGGACGATTAACTTCAAGCGAGGTTTAAGGATGGTTTTGAACTCATCAAGATCCTAAAGACATGTAAGCATACCAGAAGAAGGAGGTTAGAGTACACATCAAATGTGTGAAAAAAAAAAAAGAGAGAGAATCGGTCACAAATAAATAAGAGAATATCAGTGGAGTGTTCCCAAAATGGGAGAATCAGAGATATACTTGCTCAGCAAACTAGCCACTTTTGGTTGAGGAAGAATAACAAAAAACAAGGTCAATGCAACAAAAGTTACCTCACAAGTAACAACAACTACAGTAGCATATGGCTCTCGAAACCAGAATAATGACTGTTCCTGTGGAAACCGACTTCGAAGTCTCGAATCTGTTGTCAGTACGAATTCTGCTGAGAGATTCTCAACAAAGACAGGATTGCGTGCCTTGTTGTTCAAACAAGCTCTTTTAAATGGCAATCTCCCCTCAAAAGTATCCTTGATAGTGGGCCACAAATCACTAACATCTTCAACTGTAAGCATTTCAGACGAAAAAAAAACTAAAGGTATAAACCTAAAGCAACATGTTTGACCATGCAAAGAGTTAACCATAGAGTAATTCAAAAAATTTGTCAAACTGAACAATAAACAATTTGCGTCAAAACCCGAAAAACAGCATCATGACCTTATGCCAGGGTTTTTAATTAATTGAACTATTTACAAATATGCACACCAATAGTCGAAATGCTACTTTAATGATAAGAATAGAGAAAAACAACCTAGTCAATGCTTCCATATTAGTTGATGACTTAATAATATTAGTTAAAAATCCGACATTTCAAATCTCCATTGATTAGTAGGCAAATGCTGTGTGATTAACCTGACTGATACATAACAATAACACAGAGGAACTGAAAACTCATTGGTATTGCCTTTTTGGCATTTTCGCCTACACCCATTTAAAATCTGACATATTGCATCTTTGGATCCACAGTCTTCTTTTTCCAGTTAAAAATAAGCAACCATTCCTAGGCCTTTTCCTTGGTCATGGAGACCAAATTTCTCATTTAAAAACAAATTAATTACGCAAATTTCCTATTTGTCAAATATCTAGTAACTTTAATCAACACCTAAAACCCACAATTTCACCAAGCAGGCAATTACGCATAAAACAGTTCAAAACTAATTCGCACTAAAATTCAACTTGATACATCAATTTAAAAACTTAGCCTTCAGTCGCAGCGAAACAAAATTCAATACTGAGACCGAAATCAAAGTGTATAAAGACAAAAAGAGAGAGAGAGAGAGCGAGAGAGGAGATTCACCAGCAATTACGATATGATGGCAAGAATTCCTGATGGATTGAAACTGAGCAAGATAGTTGGCCATTTTCGATCTATAGATGCTAACTAGAATCCATACATAGATTACTGAAAATCCTTTTTCTATGTCGACGATGTGTATGTATATAACAACATACAAATATAAAGAGAGAAATTTAACCAAAAAAAGAGAGAGAGAGAGAGAAAGCAAGAGTGAGTATTTAAGTGAGCTTCCGCCTTCTCTCTTCGTCAGAGTATGTGAAATGGAACTACGGTTGAGGATCCAGTGCTTCGCGATGTATGACTGCTGATGATTGAAAACTTCTCATCTAAACGTTGAATATTTGTATTATGCTTTCTTTTTTTAAGGTGGGCCCATATGATAATGTTGGTTGTGTGAAGCGATCTAGCCATAATCCTGTTGGCAGCATCACAAAACAATCGATCCGCTTTTAAAGAAGGTTTTTGGTTGGACGAGATAGGCTTCCTTCCTTTCTTTAAAAATGTATTGAAATCAAAAGATCGTTTACAAGGAATACACCCGCCTCGTATGGAAATCGTGCTACCTAAGGCATAAATAATGCATGCACTTATCAAGGGAACAACTAAGCTAACTATGTCCTAGCGTTAACCAAAAACAGAGCTGCTGAAGCTTAAAGTTTGCAACATACAATTAGTTATCCAGAAGCTAGTAGGGATGATATAGTTGGCGCCATGGGAATTTTCAATTGCTTGCAAGATGTCTATTGTAACTTAGTGCACTTGGTGAAGCATCAACTGCATTCTTGATCTGTCAATGACCTCTCGTAGCATAATTTCCTTTTCGATTGTTTGGTTTTGGAACACTTTCCTATTCCTCTTAGCCCATATTTCACAAACCAAGTTATATAGTGAGATCTTATAAGCGATATGGTCAGCCTCATTTAAGGAGTGCCTTATGCATGTCCAATCTATGATGTTCATCCAATCTATTGGAGGACATCACATGTTACAAATGCTAAGGATATTTCTCCAAATGTAGGAAGAGTATGCGCATTGGAAGAATAAATGTGTAATGGTCTTTTGATCCCTATTGTATAAAGGGTAAACTCTAGTCGTGTTTAGAACTTTATGACTATCTAATGTGCTTAGCTTGCCTTTTATTGCAAGTCGCAAGATAATAGAGGCTCGAGGAATGGACTGCTTGTACTAGACTACCTTGTGCCAAATGAACTTGGTTGTTCGGTGCACTAAGAGTTTCTTGTAGGATTCATTAGAGATGTTAAATGTATTCACTGATGTCTAGATGTAAGCATAATCCCTATCAGTAATAATCCTAACACTTGAGATAAAGTCAGTTAAAGGGGATATTGGAAAGGAAGTAATGTGCGCTTGTACATTTTTCATCACCATTTTGAATGGGTGATTTATAGGAATGTTAGTTTATAGGGGATTAAGTTCCCTAAATCTTGTTAATGTTAGAATCCAACCGTGATCGAATATCGGACGCAGTGGAAAACAAAAAAATTTACGGATTCCATGCAGATCCCGATAATTGAATAAACTTGAATAAATCATAAAATGATTTAGAAATAATACTTTGTTCACATTCTAGTTAAAAAATCTTTAGAACCTTTTCCAATCGATCAATCACAAGCTGTTCAAGCGTCCCGCCTCTGATGGTATCCACAAAACAATTCTCAGCTGCTTTGAGAGGAAAAAGACAAAAGTGCTAGCTTTTAAAAGTTTTTCCCGTTTAAATACAAAAAATCATAAGAGTCTTTTGTTAAAATTAAATCTCTTTAATTTAATTATAATTAAAATCAAATTCTAATTCTAATTAATTTAATTTTAATAAAATCAAATATCTCATATTTGATCCCTAAAGTTTCTCAAACTTTATAATTAAGTCCAACTTAATTAAATTAATTTTTCTTTCACAAATTGCTCTTTGATGTATGACTCATTAGGTTCCTAATAAATTGACAATGATTATAAATTATAATTATAATTTGCAATTAGAATTAGATAAATTAAACTTCTTTTAATCTATCTTTAATTCTCAAATTAAACAATTCATAATCATAAGTCATGATTGACGTCTAGCAACATGTCATGATTACCCAAATATGAGGAATATTATAGTGATTGACTTAACCTGTCCATACATGGCTATAATGTACAGTTTAATCTTTTCATCACTCAATATTCTAATTAGACAGAGTATGGATATAATGTCTACTCTTATCATCCAATCATGTTCGCTCTTACTAATTAGTAATTGATTTATAACTAAAATTTGAAAACAACTTTTCAAATCTCATTTCACTCTGGCCATAGAATTCCATAAATATTTACTAATCAAGAACAGTAGAATATTCTCTCTAATTACTTTAGAGTGACGAGTCCTATATTGACTTATTCAACTATCTACGTATGGTTCATACTATATCCAATTACTACTGACTGAATTATCCTAGAACGATTCATAAGTAGCATCAAAACACAATAATTCCCACACTAAATACTTAGTAAGCTCAAGTCTGAGGATCAATTATACAACCATCATTATGAGATAATCCACAGACACACAATTAATGTTCCATTCAGGATTCTCATAATTGGGTGAGTTCAGAGAAATTATTCTCTGATAAGCACTCATATGTTTGTTTAAGTGTCTTCATGCTTTAATTTATGAGAATAATTACTTTCTTTATAAAAAAAGAAACAAACATATTCTAATCTAACCATTTCATCAATACCCCATTTTGATGAAACTACGATTAGGAACATTTTAGAAATAATATAAAAAATTCAATTTGAATCTCATAACTATAATCGCATTATAATTTCTAATTACATAATAAATTTTTCACAGATTTTATCTTTATGATTAATAATTAAATAATTAACAAATACACAAAGATAAAGAATGCCTTTTATTAGATAATATTAATGTCATAGTAATAAATTTACAACCAAAATAAAATTGGTTGCAAGGACATAAACTAACAATCTCCTACTTGCACTAAAGCCAATCACCAATGTATCGAATACCATAGCCATCCATGTGTCTATCATGTCTCTTTTAAGAAAATGGTTTAATAAGAAGATCTGCTAAATTCTCTTCAGTGGAAACTCGCTCTAATGCTATATCTTTCCGCTCCACTATCTCCCTGATCAAATGAAACTTCCTAACTACATGTTTGGAACGTTGATGATGTTGGATCGCGTATGGCTCGAGTATTCACAATACGCTGCGGAAGAAACCATAACACAATACAATGTATAATCAAAAACATATAGGATGCACAAAAATACCTTTTTGACACAGATTGGTGGTTGTTTTTTGGATTCGTAGACACTGCTACACGAGAATGTCCTCTACCGGTATCCACACGAGTATGCACGATCTGGGCTACGGCTATCGTGTGCTAGCACGTCCTGAAACTCTTTCCGAATGCCGCACGTATTTCTCAGGATGGTGGCTAAGGTTTTTTATTACAATGGTGTCTCTTTCTTATGAGACCTAGGTTTCTCTATTTATAGAGAAAACCTAATTCCATTAAAGCCCAATAAGTTTCGGCCCATTATATCTCATATAATAAAA
>JANZXR010000005.1:26360377-26376185 GCA_027575705.1 Erythroxylum echinodendron
AAGAGCAAGGAGAAGACCAAGCTTGATCTTAGAAAATATCAAGTTAAATATCAAGTTAGATAGGTGGGTAATATATTTATTGTTTTTTGATGATGAACTAATATTTATGTGTATGTATGATAACTATGCTTGTTTATTTCTTTTGTGAGCGTATGCCATGTTGTTTGTTGAAGATTTTGTTACTTTGTATAGATGAGAAACAAAGAACTTTAAGAATTATAGAAGCATGAACTTATTCGAATATGCATGAACCATATATGCAAAACTCTGTTATGTGGGCGAGAGAGAATCCGTTTCGTCTGTCACGTGCACGTTGACCAAAAGCCTTCTCCTGGCTGCCCGTTTGTGGCCATGAGATCCTGATAAATCAGACTCGTTTTGTTCTACGGTGTAAACTTCAATTTTGTCGTTTCGTTCCACGAAGCTCTCGAGCCATTGTCTGTGCACTGCATTTCTGAATATGATTGATAAATATTTTCAGCTCATTTGCTCTGTGATTATGTGTTGGGTTATGGATGCTTATGGTGTAGTGTATGGCTCATTATCACTAGCTATAAATGTATTAGCCACTGAGCTATGTAGCTTAACCCACTTTTCTTCCCTCCTCAGGTGCAAACCCAGAAGATAGTGATCCCTGCAGGGCATCAAAACCACATCCTTAGTTAAAGACATTCGCATGGAACATTTTGTATTTTCTATTAAAGTGATGTGTAATATGGTTTGTAATAACTTTGACATTGTTTTCCAAATGAATGTAATGAAATTAAATTCAGTGGTATGATTTTTTATTTGAAAGATTTGGAAAATGATATGTATATGTGCATGTTTTGTTTAACAAGTGTGCCAAAGGTTGTTAGTCTTAGAATAGCACGTAAGAGTGGGAAAGGTTGCATGTGAAAAACACAGACGAAAGGAATCGTCTATGCTAACGTTAGAATGCAGACGAAAGGGAAAATATAATGGAAGATTATTGTCTGTGCTGGCGTCAGAACATAGACGAAAGGGAAAGTATAAAGGAGAAGTATCGTCTGTGTTAACGTCAGAACACAGACGAAACGATAAATCAAGAGTAAAAGGATCGTCTGTAAGGACGTAATAATATAGAGGATAGATTATAGGCCACGGATAAGACGAAGGCATTAAGAGGTTATGTTAGTTGAGGGATTCGTCTGTGTTATTGTTCACAGACGAATTAGAATACAGAGGACACGTATCGTCTGTGTTACTGTTCACAGACGAATTAGAACACAGAGGACACGTATCGTCTGTGATACTTTTCACAGAGGACACGTATCATCTGTGTTACTATTCACAGATGAAGCCAAACATAGAGATTTGTATCCTCTGTGTCACTGTTCATAGACTTCAGATGACAGATTCTCCTTTGATAAAGGGTCAACCTATAACATAAAATTCAACCACAGAGGATAGATTAAGGACTAAGGATTATAAGGAGGAGTTAAGAAGTACTAATTGAAGTGAATCTTCTGTGTTCCTGTTCACCTTGTATCTTTTGTCCCAATGTTGAACCCTCAAGAGTTAGAATTGACCTTCGAAGTCTTCATGGAAGTTATGGAACTTGAAATCATCTTTCTAACCATATAAAGAATACCCCGAACCGATTACGCTAGAGAAAGTTATGATGTTTGAAAGATACCATCTGTGTTACTGTTCATAGACTATCATCTGTGTTACTGTTCACAGACTTCGAAATAGACAGAAATCAGACGATAGAAATAAGATGAAAGGAAGCCGAAAATGAGACGCAAGCAGTGAGATGATAAAAATAATAGACCATTAGGAAGATAGAGTCAGACTTGGGTGTCTCCATGGATGTTGTAGATTTTAGGATGCTCTTTCAAACCATATCAAGAATACCTTGATCCGATTCCTCTAGTGAAAGTTATGGCAACTGAAAAACATTGTCTGTCTCATAAACTTCGTTTGTGCTACTGTGCACAGACTTCGTCTGTGGTACTGTTCACATTATCGTCTGGGTTACTATTCATGTCTATCTTCTGTCCTATTTTTGATCGACCAGACGATATAATTAGTTTTTGATATCTTCATGAAAGCTGTAGTTATTCCAATTCTCTTTCAAACTAGCCAAAGAAATCCTAATTTGGATGTCGATAACAAAAGTTATGCTAGTAACCCCGAATCACAGATATGTAAGGTGTGGACTCGCCAACGCTGTCCTTTGAAGCTCTTTCTGTTGAAATAGATAAATGATGGTCGAAGAGCGGTACTGAACTAAGAAGGGGAGCTGTTGAGGGCAATTATGGGTAATGAATATGTGTAACCAGTACGCGACAATGGTAGTATCGGAGAAGAGAGGATAAACACGATAATGGATAAGTTATTCTCTTTCGGAGAATACTCATGTCTTAGGATATGTTTCATGTGAGTTGGACTTCGGTAACGGGGTCCAACACTTGTCCAATTTAGAATCCCATGAATTGGATTTGTCAAGTTGAGCTTCAAATAGATCTTGGCGTTCCATATGAGTACTTGCATTGTTTGACCAATTGAAATCTGGGTGGTTAGGTCGTCTGAAGTGTACATAGTCTAATAAGGGTCGTTATTTCTCCAACTATGCTACGACTCATTGTAATTCTCGAAATTTTCCTTGTTCTCTATAATATCTATTTTCCATCATTGTTCTTTCCATTTCTCCTTAACATCTAGCTCTTCAAATGTCTCAGTTCTCATTCTAGGATATCTTAGAGTGCTCCACATTATGCCCCAAACTTCTTTTTTAAAAAAAAAGCAAAACAAAAGTGAAAGCCTTAGACTAAAGAACTAAACTAATTGCTTACCCGACAACGGCGCCAAAAACTTGATTGCAAAGTTACAAGCGCTAAGTTTTACTATTTATAGCCTTGGTAAATTTTGCAAGCGAACAGGTCGTTCATGTAGTACCTAAGGTATCGATCCCACAAGGGAGGTTAACTAGTCCTAAATCTAAGGTTGAAAGCACTACTAAACAATAATTAACAAACAATAACTTAAAACACAAGAATTAACTAGAGCAAATAAACCTAATCAATCAATAAAATTAACGATTAATAATTAACACGGAATAAAAAAATCATGATGAAAATAAACAAATTAAATACAAAATTGAATATTAATGGAATTTAGCCAATTAATGAACGTTGATCACACATCCAAGTTCCACCTAATGTGTTTACCAAAAGTGAGAAAGGGAAAATTACCTATCTTTAATGACAACCTAACTAATTACGATTTATTGAATTAACGGTTCTAGAAGATCCTAGGGTCAACTACTCTCTCTCTCAAGTTATAATTGAACCCTAAAGTATAAACTATAACCAAATTATGTGAGGTTGTAATCTCTCAATTACCAACCAATCCAAAGCCTAATTAGTTCTTAGGTTCTCTAATAAATAATTGGAAACCTAATGTGATCTCTCTACACAAGATGTACAAACTTGATTTAATTCCAGATCTATTAATCTACCTAACTCTCATTAGCCAAATTAATCATTTTCTCTCAATTCACCCTCTTTTCATTATTGAGATATTAAGCATAAAATAAATCATAATTAATTCAATGAACTCATAGAATGATTAGATTTCATTAAGTCAAAAATAATAATCCAAAGGTGAGTATAGTACATCAACCACAATGCAGTCTATAATCAACTATCTATATCAATTCTATAATTAAATAAAATTGAAATACATAGGAACCAAAACTATGACGGGATGATGGGAGGCTACGACTTCGGAAAGCTTCTTAATCCAGGAAGCATGTCATGCCTGCATTATCTTCCTCTTCCCTCTTCCTTTTGTCTCTTTCTCGATCTCTCAAGGTTTCTTTTAGTTTTCATTAGGTGGCTACTCAAAGTTCTTCCAAGGCTCTCTCCCCATCCTCCACATCTGACTTATGATGTTTTATTTATACTTTTAGGGCTCTAGGTCAAAGTTGGGGTTGAAAAGGTCTAAGAAATCTTGTGAAACTTGAGTTTTTCTGTCAGCCCGATGCAGGCCACAATCATCGCCCTACCTGCCATGATCGTGGCCAGCTCCTTAACCTTTCTATCTTGATCGTGGCTCCATATGCATGATCATGGCCTTGATATATGCTCTCTGTCACGATCGTGCCCTCATGCACACGATCGTTGCCTGGCTGCTTTGGTTCTTCCTTGTCTATCACGATTGTGGCCTGCCATGCCACGATCGTGACCTATGCTTTTTTCCCGAAAACTCCTCGAATCTTCTCTGTTCTTCACCGTTTACCTTGAAACACTAACAAACCCATAAAAGTACCTCAAAAATATGACAATTAAGCTCAAAGACTTATACTAACCCATAAAGAACACTAAAACACTCAATCTAACATCATTGAACCCTAAATACATACTTAACACTCAAATTCACACTAAATACACCACAAATTAAACCCAAAAACATCATGCAATTAACAATTATCAAATACATCCATTGATAGTGAACTAGACCGGCACATTTATCCTCATGTGCTAAATGTACAGGTAGATGCTCTATATAGTCAAAGAAGCTTGGAGGGATAATCCCTTCTAATTTGCACAAATTACTAGAATTTCCCTTTCTAGTTTTTCTGTTTCAGCTAACTTTATTTTAGATGATGTTAAGCTTCTGAAAAACAAACTTAATTCTGATATAACTTCCCACACCTTGTTCTGTAGCAACTCCTGAAATGTAATTGGAATTAGCCTTTGCCTAAACACCTGACAATCATGACTTTTCATCCCAAATAATTTGTACTTCCTCATGTCCACACACCTTGCCAAGTTGGAAACATAACCATCAGGAAACTTTAGATTTTTCAACCATTCACACAAATTTTCCTTTTGTTTTTTGTCCAAAGTGTAACATGCATTCAGATATTTACTTACTAGTGCATAGATCTTTATCTAACTTATTCATTGTATAATAAAGTTTCAAATCAGCTCGTGATTTTGCATTGTTTTTTGTCACCTGCTTCAATGTTAATTGTAGTATTGAATAAATTGTCAAAACTATTTTTTTCAATATGCATCACATCTAGATTGTGACATATCAAATTAGTTTTTTAATATGAAAAATCCCAAAATATCCTTTGTTTTCTCCAACCAAAGTTTTTACTAATGCTTGTACTAACTTCATCAGCTTCAAATTTTGTAACTTTTAACAACCTTAATTCATCATCTCCTACAATATATCTTCACTACCTTTGTAAGGGGGAGGAGGTGTTTGTACCATCCTGTTCTTAATGAACTTTTGTTTATTGCATCTAAATGGAAGATCCGGAGGAAGAAATTTCTTGTGGTTGTCAAACCAACATGTTTTGCTCCCGTTTAGAGATAAAACGCATTAGAATCATTGCAACAATAAGGATAAGCCAATTTCCCTATTATGCTCCATCCAAACAATATAGCATATGTCGAAAAATCACTAATAGCTATATCAAAGCTACTATCAACACAAAATTTTGTTTCAAAGACACATCATATGTCTCCATACCATATTCCCAAAGACGCTTCAATTCAGATATCAATGATTGTAAGAATAAATCAATTTTATGCTTTGAATTTGTAGGCTCTGGCACACTCACTGTCAAGAAAAAATATACCTCATTCATACACATCCATGGAGGACAATTATAAAGAGTAATTATGACTGGCCATGATGAATATTGATGGCCTAATTAACTAAAAGGTTGGAATCCATCTGTTGACAACCCATCCTAACACTTCAATTTTTAACTGCAAACATATAATAGATGCTATTGAAATGTTTCCATACAATGCATCCGATGAATGACTCATTATTACATCTTCCTATTCATGTTCATTATGCCATCTCATTTGATATGCGGTAACATCAAAAGCATATAGCTGTTGAAGTCTCGGAGTTATCGGAAAATAATACATTCGCTTCTAAGGTACTAATTTTTGTTTCATATAACACTTTCCAGGTTTGAACCTAGATTGATCACAAAATTTGCACTCTTATAATTCAACATCATATCCCCAATACAATATACATCCCAATTGGCATCAATCAATTTTTTTAACAGGCAAACCAAAACCGCTAATAAGTTTCTTCATATTGTAAAAACTATTAACCATGGTATGAGTAGGAGGCAATGGTTTTTATACAATCCAAGAATTTTATTAAAACTACGATAAGAAATATGCACTTCATACTTTATGTTCAATATTCGAGTAATTAAAGATGATTAAGTTATTATCTCATAATTTGGCCATAATTCTTGGTCAGCTGAGTGTTGTAAGTCAAGAAATTGTTTTGCATGTGGGTTTGGTTATTCTTCAAGGTTTTCTATATTTTCCTAAAAGGTTCAACCGGCTGCATCGTAAACTATTTGCATGTAAGGATCTTTAGTTGCAATTGTTTTATTTGTTCTAAATCCAATCCCCCTTTCAAACTCATCGATATTTATTGATGAGTTTACTTTATTACCCCTTGAGGTGCTACAAATCAATGGCTTCCTATGTTATGTCCACTCAAAATGGCCATTTACTTCATCAATAGGAAGGAAACGAATATGTTTTCACTTTCTACATGGACATCTGATATTTAGGCCATCTATATATGCAGGTTGAGAACATACATACTGAATAAAAGCTTCAAATCTCTCAACATACTTAGGATTAATGAAACCATTAGGTGTTAATTGTCTATACATCCAAGATCTACCAACATTACTCATTTCTGCAAAACTGTTAATTTTAAAAAATGATTTCCTAGTTAGTATCCTTTATGTCCCCTAAGTTTACAAAATATCTAAATTTTATACAACATTCCCAAAGTATTAATCAATCGAATTAATTACCTACTAATATGTGCTTAATTGATTGTTTAATTACCTACATGGATATGCATGTAAATTATCTTCAACGTGAAGTTAATTTCTTACATTAATTAATCTCATAGATGCTGAAGAGAATAAAGATGGAAAATTAGAAAAGGAGCAAAATGGCATTGCAAGGTGAAGAAATTACAATATAGGAGGACAAGGTAAGAGATGAAATGTAGCGCAGAACCGAGGAGTAATTAGGAGCAAAACAACGGAACATGAAATAGGAAATGACGTTTGCACTAAATGCAGACAAGGACTACATTTAAGAGAAGACATCAGGGAGGGTTTATAAATGTGAATAGTAAGATGAACAATAAGTTAATTTGTTAAATCAATAGAATGGTAGTTATCGTGAGAAGAGAGAAGTAGCAAGGTAGGAGAGAAAATAGAGAAGGGAGGTGCCAGGTGGGGAGTCTTTGGTTGGGTTATAATGTGTGGGGCTAAAGCATTTTCTTATAAGAGACCCATCAAATATTAGATGTCTCAATACTTGTTTAAAAGTAACATTGTCACCGATGACCCAGGTTAAGTGTATTTCACAGTTTTTGTTGTTTCTTGATCTTATTAGAACTTGATTATGACATCCTATGTTAATTGATTTAGGTTTTGTGTATGGATAATCATATTTTTGTTATTATTTAGTTATTTGTGTATGAACCCATCAGGTATTATGAAAAGATGATTTTAATGGATTCATTAAATCATTTATTTGCAAACCCATTACTAGAATTTTGATATAATCTGTAATTGTTATGTTGAAATTCATGTGTAGTGGCTAATGATTTGTAGTCATTAAGGATAACAAAACCTAGGTTAAATGACACATCGTATGTGTTTGTTGCCTTAATTAATCAATTTTCCTAACTCGTAATCCTACTGCCTAATTAAATGTAGAGATCATATCCTAGTTATTTAGTAGTTAGGTTTAATTACTGATCATATCTTGATTAAACAAAACTTAAAGGAAAACTCAAGTTAATTATCAACCCACGATTAATTGTTGTGAGGAGAGGTTTGAGAATAACAAATAATTGAAATATACTTAATTAGGGTATAGGCTGAGATTGAACCAAAGAACTACATCCCTACAAAATTCCTCACTTTTATCGCTTTCTCACGTTTTCCTTCATTTGCTTTTATCAGTCTAGTTTCATTTTTTTTTCTTGTTAGAAAAATCCAAAACTCCTTTTTAACCTAAAAATCGATTAATTTCATTTCAACAACTTTACACACATTCTCTGTAGGATCGACCTAGACTCACCTTTGCTATAGTAGTATTTTAGTTGTTTTATATTGATAAACGTTACCACACACTATCAATTTTGGCACCATTGCCAAGGAGTGTGGCGTTTTTGTACATATTTGTTTTTAATTATTTTTTAGTTATTTATAGATCTTTTCACTTTTTGTTTGGTTTTTAACTGACAAAAAAACTGACATGGATAGAAGTAATTTCTTTTATAACTCGTATTCTTAATTCTATAACCAAGGGTGGACCGATCAACCCAACTTTGGTTATAGATGGGATAATCATTAGAATTTCTTCTATGATAATTTTTAGGACACACACAATTCCTGTGTGGATAAGAAACTTCTTGTCACAACTCAGGTACATCTTTGGAATAATTGATGAATGTTGTGATTGGTAAAAATCTCTAATTTCAACAAGACCTACAACAACAGTTGCAACAGTTCCAGTAGGAAATGAGGCATATAATGTCTAGAAACCACAATGTGGCAAGCCAAATGGGCAAGATAACATTGAGGATCGACTACTTCAAATCACAAACAGAAGAGGAGAAGTCATATCAACCCGAGGTATACTCAATGGACGTTAGTGCAGAAACCTTACAGAGTGATGAAGAGCTTGAGAATTTTCAAAGCAATAGTTAATGAATTGTTTGTGTCGAAGAAGTTAAGGAGGAACTCAAATAAGAAAAAACTTATCATTTAGCTTAGAGGTGAGTACTAATTTCATGATTATTTTTTAGACTAAATCTTCACTTTTACGTAGTAGGATGAAAGAGTTAAACAAAGAAGAAAAGGCGAAGTGTAGCATCCCACTACCATAGAATACATGCCTAAACATCTAGAGGATATCCTAGAACATATCCTATAATAATGATATGCTAGATCAAACCTAATCTTTTAAATGGCATCATAAATAGAAAACAATCTTTAAATCCTCAACTTCCATTTCATTCATTCATAAAAGTTTACATCAAAGTCATTAAAACTAATATTTATAGCCTTTATGCATAAGTTCTACATGACAAGTACACTACTTAATAACAATTACAACTCCTTAAATGCCAACTGAAAGACCTTTAAGCCATATCTTAGTCCAAAATGTTCTTCTAGAAGATCTTATGGAGATTTCTAGGTCTCCTGTCTTGTACTGAAAGCCACGTTGCAATTTTGGATAAGTTTTGCAAACTCAATAAGTGAACCATCTTTAATGATCTCACTACAGGCAAACACACAAATATCATACAACTATCCAAATTCATAATATTACATAATGAAATTTATACACTTCACATACATTTATTTATTATACAACCCAATCAATCACATTATCACGGCATATCACATCAACATCATAACTTCAGAAAAGTTTTTACAAGCATATATTTCATAATCATAAATATACAAATGCGGGTGCATATAAGAGTCTAGATTTATTATTATTTGTTGTGACCGAGTGCCTTTTAGATACATACATAGATACTGGCCCATTGGGCTTAGTCCGATAAAAAAATCACGAAGTAAAGCTCTACATACAAAATTATATAGAAATCACAAAGCAAAGCTCTACGTGCAGAAATTTAAGCTTATAGTTCTATCAAACTAGCTACTCTGATCGCAACGCCTTTATTTGTACATGCATTTTATGAAATGCATCAAATAATATAATATACCATGAATATCATTCACATATAAAGCACAGACAGAATCTTATATTCATCAAACCTTAATCCGGCATTCAACTTTCGTTGAGTGTTCAAATTTCAATCAGTCAGAATTCAGTAGCAAACAGGTATTATTCAATTTACAAATCGAACACTTCTAATACATTCCCAAATATCAAACTCCTCATACCTTTAAAGTCTGAAATTTATATACATATCACAAACAATTCAATAATTGGACGATCAATGGAATCAATCAATCAATCCTAGGAAGATCATCTAGGTTGACTCACAAATGCTCCCTTTCTGCTTATTTCGTTAAAGTCTCGGCAATATCTGGAAGCAATTGCTTGATGATTTCTTCTATAAAAATCATATAAATTCATATACATTTATATGTCACTCATGTGCATTTTTATAAGAATAATCAGTCATAAATACATTTATGAATGTATCATGTATCATGCTTGTTCAATGACAATTTCTTAAGTATGTTTTTTTATTACTATTATAAATAATTCATAACACCTTCAAAACATTCTTTGAATCCTTAATACCCTTTTTTCTTTTCAATCCTTTCATTCTACATCAATTAAATCCATTTAAGAACTCATTTAGACTTTAATACTCCATAAGGAAACATCCTAGCCTTAATTAGTACAAAAATAACTCAAAAAAATCATCCTTTATAAAACCTCTAGGGTCACGATTGTGTATCTGAAAAGTCGTGATTTTGGTGTCTTTCATCAATGGTCATGATTGTGATGAGGCACGAACATGCTTCTATTAAATCATCAATTTGCATTTATTTTGTACTTAATTATCTTTAATGTGTTGAAATAATTATCCGAAATTAATGGAATTATCTTATAATTGTTTACAGATGATTTTCAACACCTTAGAGACGAAATTGAATCAAAAAGATGCAAAAGAGTGAAGAAAATCTGAAATTCCTAATTTGACAGCAATTCTGTGACTAAGCGTGAGCATGCCTAAGGATGAAATAAATCTGTAGATCACTTTTCAAAAGTCAAAATTGAGATTCTCACAATCTTTAAAGATTATATTTCCATCTTTCAAGGGGAATGACTACCTAAAATTTGGGGATATAGTATAGGAAGAGAATCAAGGAAAGATAAGGGAAAAAATAAGCATAAAAGAGAGAGGATGGTGGTTCACGCAAGCAAGACTAGGTTTAGATAGATTTTCGTTTCTACTCTTTCTTTTTCAGTCTTTTTACATTTTCTGTACTTTCTCTATTAGTATTTTCGTGTTTTTCAGTAAAGAACCAGGGATAGAGACTTTACACTTTGTTATTTCTTTCATTTTCAATTCTAGTATGAGTAGTTAAACTTTGTGCCTGGGTTGAGGGGATCCGTGTTATCCGCTAGTATGTGTGAGATGTTTTGAATAAAGTTTATGTTGTTAATAAACATTGAACCTAGATCCTAATTAACCTCCATATTTAGCCAAAGAACCTAGATCACTAATTCACAAGCTAATGACTCTTCACAACCTAATATAGATTATGTTCAAAGTTAAATCAATTTCATTCCATCTAAGCCATTGACACAATTAACAATATACAACCTAACATACTATCATACAATATGCAAAATTCACACTCAAAGAAAAACTCAGAACCCTCCCCATACTTGGACAACACATTGTCCTTAATATGAGAAGGAGACAAGCAAATACATATGGTGAGAAGTAACATAAAATAGAATAAAAAAAGGATTAAATTGAAAAGAAAAGAATTAGAAACAAAGCCTCACGGTGATTTTTGTCTTATCTTAGATTTGCTTAAAGAGAGTGAGAGAATTAGTGATCCCAGATCAATTTAAATTACTAAAGTTTTATTTAAAGTTCAAAAAACTCTAACTAAACCTAACAATTTCAATCGAACTACTAAACATGCTAATTTATGGTCCTTAGCTTGACCTTACATCTATGGAGGCATCTTAATTGTTCAAACAAAAGGAAATCATTTCCTTATTCGTGGGAATTGTTCCTCTGAGATATAGCTTGTAGCGATGCCTGATAATCTTAAAATTTTCCTTGTTAGCATTTTCCAGTTTGAGGGCTCCATGATTGAAAACTTGAATGACCGTAAAAGAGCTACTCCATTGAGATTTTAACTTCCATGGAAATAACCGCAACCTTTAATTATATAGCAAAACTATGTCTCCTAATTTAAATTCCTTTTTTAAGACAGAGTTTGGCATTTTCTTATGCATTGTCATAAAACTATTCAAGTTCATCCAGTTGTAGAAATCACTTTTTGCTTGCTTGCTTCCAATCAAAATTTAATACTTTTATCACCCAGTACGCTCGATGTCTTAGTTCGATCAATAAATGACAAGCTTTTCCGTATACAAGCCTATAAGGAGTTGTTCTGATAAGTGTTTTGAGAGCAGTCCTATAAGCCCATAAGGCATCGTCTAGCTTTATTACCTGTACTTTCCTAGAGTTGTTAACCATCTTTTCTAAAATTCGTTTCAGCTCCCTATTGACAACTTCCACTTGGCCACTAGTCCGAGGATGGTAAGGTGTAGCAACATGGTGGTGCACTCCATATCTTTTTAAGAGGGCATCAAAAGATATATTGCGGAAATGTCTACCTCCATCATTTATTATCATACGTGGCACCCCAAACTGATTAAATAACCATTTGATGAACTTTTTCACCACCTTTCCATCATTGGTTAGAGATACCACTGCTTTGGCCCAACGTGAGACATAATCCATCCCACTAGAGTGCACATATTTCCCATTAAAGACCAAAAATGACCCATAAATTTGATACCTTATACATCGAAAACTTCTATTCCTAAAATGTTGGATAAAGACGTCTTATCTCTTTGAAAGATGTTACCTATTCTTTGACATCGATCACATTGTGCCATGAAAGTTTGACTATTCTTAAACAATTATAGCCAATAAAATCTACTCTCAAGTATCCGAGCTGCCTTTTTGTTAGCTCCATAATGCCTAGTATTTTAACCTTCATAACATTGCTACAAGATGTCCATATTTCCTCCTCCAGAACATATCATTGCTTTAACAGGTCAGCATATGTTCTATATAAAATTGGATCATCACATAAATACTAGTTACAATCATGTAGGAATCTCTTTCTTTGTTGGTAAGATCAGAAGGAAGTTTACCAATGGCAACATAATTTGGGATATAGGCAAACGCGTGTAGCCAAACTTTCAAGTAACATCAGGGTTTCATCGAGGAAATATTCATTAATATCTTCGCTTGACTTGTATTTCCTTCCTTCCAGTATGGATAAGTGATCTGCAACCACATTTTATACTCCCTTTTTATCTCTCACTCCTATATCAAATTATTACAAAATAATACCCATCAAATGAGCCTTAGTTTTGCATCCTTTTTATTGAAAATGTATTTTAACGCTACATGATCAATGAATACCATTACCTTTGATCCTAAAAGGTATGGTCTAAATTCAGCATATACGTACACTGCTGCGAGTAATTCCTTTGTTGTGGTGGTGTAATTAAGTTAAGGTCCTACAACGGTCTAGCTGGCATAGTAGATCACATTCAACCTTTTATTTTTCCTTTGGCCTAATACACAACCTATAGCTTGGTCACTTACATCACACATATTATTAAATGGAAGTTTCCAGTCCAGTGGTGATAGAATTGGTACTGATGTTAATGCCTCCTTTAGTTTGCTAAAGTTGTGAAGTGAGGTATAGATTTGTCATCAAATAGAAAAGACACATGCTTCACTAACAAGTTTGTCAAAGGCTTGTAATTTGCGAGAAGTCTTTGATAAATTGACATAAAATCTTGCATGATCTAAGTATCCTCAAACACCTTTTACATTGATTGGTGCTAGAAGTTTCTCTATAACTTTTATTTTTGCTCTGTCAACTTCAAATCCTTTGTGTGAGATTTTATACGGTAGCAATATCCCCTCTTGTAATTTCTCCCAATTCAGCACCAAGTGTGACTCTTTACATCTTTGAAGAACTTTAATCAGATTATGTAAACATATTTTGAAAGAGTCTCCAAAAACTAAAAAATCATCCATAAACACCTCCATTATATCTTCGATCATAGCAGTGAAGATAGACATCTTACATCTTTAAAATGTAGTCAGGGCATTGCATAATCTGAAAGGCATCCATCTATATGTGAAGGTACCATAAGGGTAGGTGAATGTGGTTTTATCTTGACCATCAGGGTAGATGAAGATCTGATTGTATCCCGAATATCCATCTAAGAAGTAATAAAACGAATAACTAGCCACCCTTTTAATCATCTGATCTATGAACGGGAGAGGAAAATGATCTTTCTTAGTCACTGAGTTGAGTTTGCAATAATCTATGCGCACTCTCCATCTTGTGACCGTTCTTATTGAAATTACTTCTCCACTCTCACTTTCTAGTACTGTCATTCCACCCTTTTTAGGTACACATTGTACTAGACTGACCCATTCACTATCAGAGATGGGATTAATTATCCCTGCATCTAAGTTTTTGATTATTTCCTTCTTCACCACCTCCTCTATGTTAGGGATCAACCTTCATTGATGCTCCTTCATTGTTCTACATCCTTCATCGAGGTTTATCAGTGCATGCAAACATTTGGGCTTATACCAAAAATATTAGAAATTTTCCATCCGATGTCTTTCATTCACTTTCTTATAAATGCTACCACCTTACTTTCTTGTTTCTCATACCATTAATTAGAGATGATTATTGGTAATGTTTCACCTTCACCTAGAAAGGTATATATGAGATGTGTAGGTAAAGGTTAAAGCTCTAATATAGGTGATTTTTATATGGATGGTGGTATGGGTGCTTCAATTTGGACTAATTTATCTCGATGCATTTGAACATTTGACTCCTCCATCTCATCATCTCCTTTAGACTCCAGTTTCTCATATTCATTATTTGTCTCTGTCGCCACTGATTGTACTTTTGTGATGCGACTCTCAAATTGTTCTTGCAAATTTTGATACATAATTTTAACCTTCATATGTGCGCCACTTGCTGTTGGATTCTTTAAAGCCTTATTCATATTAAATTTAACATGATCTTTACCTATTTGAAGTGTTAATTTCCCTTTGTAAATGTCAATTATGGCTTTCCCTATATTCACAAACAGTCAATCAAGGATTAGTGGACAGTTCTTATCTTTTTCAAAATCAAGAACCACAAAATCTACATGAATAATGAATTTTTCCATTTAAATTAGAACTTCTTCCACTATTCCAAACGGTCTTTTAATAGATTAATCAGCTAACTGAATTAACATCGATGTTGGCTTGACCTCACCTAGCCCCAACTTCTTGAATATTGATAAAGGAATAAGATTAATACTTACTACTAGGTCGCATAAGCAATTTGTGAATTCAAATCCACCAACCACACAAGGTATTACGAAACTCCTTGGATCCTTTAATTTAGATGGCATCTGGTGGGTGATTATAGAATTGTAGGTGTTAGTTAAAGTGACCATCTAATTATCTTCCCAATTATGCTTCTTTAATAATATGTCATTCAAAAATTTTGCATATTTAGGCATGTGTTCCAAAGCCTCTACAAATAAGAGATTTATCTGTAACGTCTTTAATTTCTCAATGAATTTTGAAAATTGCGCATCCAACTTCTTCTTTTGTAATTGTTGAGGAAAAGGAATTTTGGGTTCATATGGTAGAGGAGCAACAAAAGGAGGTTATTCGCTCATATTCATTTATTTCTCCTTTTCTTGATCTTTCTCAATAGGAGGGATGGGCTCCCCTATTGTCTTTGTGGTTGGCTTAAGTCCCTTCCCACTTCAAAGTATAATGGCCTTTAGTTGCTCCCTTGGTTTTGTTCCCGAATTGCTAAAAAGAATTCCTATATTTCGGGTAGAGAAAGCATTTGACAATTGGCTTATTTGGACCTCTAGTGTTGGACCCCAAACTTTTCTTAGAAGACTAGAACTAATAAATGAGAAATATAGAGAAGTTCATATTTGTGATTTGGTGATTTTGGTAG
>JANZXR010000005.1:26376285-26407404 GCA_027575705.1 Erythroxylum echinodendron
AAACGACATGCATGTATATATAAAAGGAATACCTCATAATATATTATTAACAAGTCATAATGTTAATACATAAATCATAAATATCCATTGGCCTAGGGCACACTACTAACAAACAGTTGGTTTAAGTTTTCCGTAATACTTAGAACTCTATTTGATTTCAATTTCTGTAATATTTAGAAGTTAGAACTCTATTTCATATCAACTTTTGTAATATTTATAATTCTATTTGATAGTAATTTCTGATATTGATACTTGGTTTATATATATTCTCATTTAGAACTCTATTTGTTGATCTGATCACAAAAATTGAAAATTACCGAAATTTTAGTTAGGCTTTTTGAATTAGAGAAAAGCTTAAAAAGTGAGTTTATTTGGTCTTGTTTTGTAAGCTGTTGATTTGTTTATGGTCTGTGGTGATTGATTGTTAGCTTTTTCTTTGTTGTTCTCTGGAATAGATTATATAAACTAATAATATGAATTGTTCTGCTTCGGCAGATGTGTTAGGAGTAAGTCTAATGAATGAATAGTAGTTATGAGCAATTCTTTCACTTCTTTCTTTTTGTTTTATTTGCATAAGTGAACCAAACACAAGTTACCTCGAGATAGCAATAGTATATGTCACGATATATCTTTTTACTTAATTCAAAATAAATCTACTAGATAATATGGATTAAAGGGGTTCTGTCATCTAAATGGACATTGGATCCTTAACATATTTTAGAAAGTATTTCAACTTGTACCTAGTACCTTAGCCAATATCGAAGAAATACTGTAAAAGAATTGAGACAACCTTATAGCTAGCTAGTCAAAAAAGATCACAAGATAATAAGTAGCGACTTGTAACAGTAAGATCTAACAATATCATTGATGAAAAGAAGAGCACATATTATGTGTATGAATTCAAATTGTCATCTTAGAAATATCTCTGTGACCAATTTACACAACAAGAAGCATTTCTTCCAACTGCATGTAAATTGACACAATATGAAAGATGTCTTCTAACTATATCTGAATTTTAGCAGTTACATATAAATGGACCTTGAATCTTTAACACCAACTGAAGAATTTCTATTAGTTGAAGAGCCAGAGTATGCCTCAAATCTTGTATGCTACATATTTTTGGTGTAACTAATAACTCAAACTTAAGGTATATTTTTGTTGGTCAAGGGACTTAATAGTTGGTGTCTACTCAAAACAGATTTTGTAATTTTAGAATTTGATCAAAATTACAATTTCAAGTATAAAAATTACAACAAATTTATAGTATCAACCCAATTATGTAGTAAATCTATGGAGTAAAGTTTAATAAGTAACACATGTTGGTCTTTTTAAATCCATTCTACTGTTGTTAGTCTTCTTTATTACACATTTACAATTGATAAATGAGAATTATTTAAGTTGTATGCTTTTTCCAAGACAATAGTATACCTGATTATTTTTTTATACTTTTTAGGTTAAATCATAATTGAAAATATGGAATCATCCTCTACTCATGGTAAATCTGATCCAGCGTGGAATTATTTTTCTTTCTCTCAAACATCTGATGGGAATGTCCAATATGATTATATGTTTTGCGGTAGAATATTTAAAATGGGAGGAATTTTTAGAATGGAAGAACATCTTGCTAGTTTTAAGGGTAATATTGCTTCTTGCAAAAAAGTACCACTTGATGTGCATGATATAATTGGAAAATATTTTCATCAACAAATAAAAAAGAAAAAGGAAAATAAAGAGGCTCATGATATATCTTTTGAAGATGATGAAACACCACAAGCAATAGATTAAGGGAAAAGAAAAGCTACTATTTACATAGATTCTTATTTTTCTCCAAGAACTACTCTTGGTTCTCAAACTAGTCTAAAAAGTTTAATGGTTGATAAGGATGTTGCTTTGAGATGTAAAAGCGTATAGGTTAGATGGTTCTATCATTCATGTATTCCTTTAAATGCTTTAAATTCACCATATTTTCAAGAAGCAATTGACACTACAACAGCAATAGGTCCAAGATTTAAGGTGCCATCTTATTATGAGCTGCATGTACCGTTACTTCAAGATTTAAAAAAGGAATATCAATTAATTGTGGATACATATAAATTTAGTTGGAAATTAACAGGATGCACTATTATGGCAGATGAGTAGACTGATCAAAGACAAAGAACTTTAATTAATTTCTTGATTTATTATAATATTGGAACAACTTTTATCAAGTTTGTTGATGCTTCTGACACGGTAAAATGTGCTAATGCTTGATCTGAATTGTTCTATGAAATTGTTGAGTAGGTTGAACCAAAGAATGTTGTGCATTTTGTTATAAATGATGCAACAAATTATGTATCAGCTAGGTACTTATTACATTCAAATTATGGGCATATTTATTGGTCTCCATGCATCGCTCATTGTATAATCTTATTTTAAAAGACATTGGTGGTATGGATTATATTTCTAGTCTTGCTTCACGCGCATCTAAGATCATAATTTTTATGTATAATCATGTCATATTTTTGTCTTAGTTAAGAAAGCAAGAAGATTGGGTTGAGATCATGCATCCTGCTGCTATCAAGATTGCAACTACATTTATTACGTTGAAAAGTATTTATCAACATAAGCAACTATTTCAAAATTTGGTGACAAGTAAACACTTTTCAAGTCATAAATTATCAACGAGTGAAAAAGGAAAAGAAGTTTGTGCTATTATTCTAGATAATAAATTTTGAGATGCTTACTTGATCATTGTGAAGATTGTGGCACTCCACTTAAAGGTTGTTGAGGATTGTTGACTCAGATGAGAAGCCATCTTTGGGGTATATGTATGATGATATGTATAGAGCTTACAAAACAATTATAAATCTTTTTAAAGGAAAGGAGAAATTATACAAGCCTTGTATAGATATTATTGATCGACGATGGGATAAGCATTTTACTCAAAGGATCCACTTAGCAGCTTATTTTCTCAATCCTTATTGCTTATATAGTGGAGAAGCACATACAATTAATATTATGGGTAGTTTGTTTGATGTGATTGAATGCAACGATATTTTCTCTTTTGAAGAGCAATCACAAGTGATAAATTAAATGAAATTGTATCGTGAAGGTTTAGGGAGTTTTGTTAGATCATCAGCAAAGAGAGAAGTTATGATGAAAAAAATAAAGCCAGGTAAGTTTTAATGTTTTATACTTTTAATTCATTATTTACTTTTCAATAATATATATATATATATATATTTTTATCATAACTATTGATTTAAAATACAGATGAGTGGTGGAGATTATTTGGTGACAGTGCTCCAACATTGAGAAAACTCGCTATTAGGTTACTTAGTTAAACAGATTCTACATCAAGTTGTGAACGTAATTGACGTGTTTTTGAACTTATTCATATAAAGAAATGAAATCATCTGGAACATCAAAGAATTAATGACCTTGTTTATATTACTTATAACCTGAGAATGAATAACAGGTGTTTTATAGTTTTGTTTTTATTTCAATAATTTTATTTTTATTATTGAATTTATAATTTCTTTATTATGTATTTAGAGCGCTTAGCCAGAAGAGAACATATGATTCAGTTGATATTGATTGTATTGAACATACTGATTTTTGGATTGAAGAAGAAGAACCATCACCTGATCTCGATTATAATGAGCTTGAAAAGATGATTTATGAAGAAAATGCATTTGTCACAACGAATGAATTAAGAACATCTACTAATGGATAGTTCATATCTTATTTTGATCATATTTAAGTTTAAATTGTACTATATTACAAGTTTACAGTTAAGAATAATTTCATACATTACTAAAGTGAGCTATTACCTTGATGGTCCGGTAGGTCTGGATGTTGTCGATCAACTTTTGCTTCTATATCATACAATACACACATAACCCACACATTACTAAGTTGCTTAATCATGTAATTGTTCAACCACGCATTTGTATAAGTATCATGTTCAATGCATTCTCAATTGACTATCCAGGGTATTTTTACTTTATTCACATCTCATAATCATTTAATAGCATCTTTCAATCATTTTTTAATTCCTAATTTCCCAATTCATCATTAGTTAGGTTCACTTAAGATCTTATTCAAGCCTAATTATCTCATATGGAAACACCCTAGCATTAGTTGGTTCGAACTTCACATAAAAGACAACGCTTTTTCTCCAAAGGTCTAGCCACGATCGTGGTGTCCCTTCCATGATCGTGATAGAAATATTTTGGGGATGGCCAAAATCATGTTGTAAAGGTCACGATCGTGATGGAAACTTTATTTTTCTAGGCCACGATCGTGCTGTAAGGGCCACGATCGTGCCCTGCATTATTCTTCCTTCACCACGAATTTAACACTTACACAACATCAATTTTGCTCCAAATTTTTCTAGAATTCTTTTTCACAAACACACATCATTTTATACCAATTCAAAAACCAATTTGATTTCATTCCTTAATCAAATTTTGACCAATTAATGAAGTATCTTTAACTACATATTCCATTCATGAATCCATAACATCACAACAATGGATTCACTAGGTTATATCCCTTTAAGCCTAAATTAAGTCCAAAAGCATCATAATTGTATACCTCATCATTAATTGGTTCAACCATTGCATAATGAACACATTTCCATGAAAAATCACTACCCATGATCGTGACATCCTGTGTCACGATTATTACAGAAACTAATCTCCCATTTATCCTGCAGCTTTCCAGTTTTTCTCAAGAAAAAGTTTTAGGTCAATTTTGTACGAAAATTATGACCCAAAATTGAGGTTTTTAGGCAACATATTCTTATAATAAAATGTTTCCCTATGTCTTAAGTTTCTAATGACATCAAATTAATGCATTTTGGTTTAATATAGTGCAAGTGATAATCAACATACTACAGACTATTCTCATACCTCGACAGAATGCAATTCTCAACTTCAAGCCAAATTTCAAGACTCTAACGAATAGAAATGAAAAATGTAGCCATATGTTTCTATTCTACTCTAAATCAAAATCCATTCGATTTGGATATCCACATATCAAGGTATGTCAAAAATACATGTGTATGTTCAGTAAAAACACTACAGTCAACAATCAACAGATTCCAGCACATTTAATCACCAAGCTTATATGCAATTCATCTCCAATAAATCATTATTAAGACATACTCTGACCAAACTGTTTCACAGAAGCATTAATAGGACATCAATAATCATTTTTCATGTTTTTTACTTTCACTAATTTGGATTCTAAGGTCCTAAAAAATCAGGAATTAATACAAGGGTCCTGTATAGGGGTCTATCATAGGCAGTCTTAGGAAAATGAACATAACTCAAGATCCAGTCACTATTTTCTTAAGAAATTTTCATAGAGGTCAAGTTAAGACCTATATCTACAACTTTCATTGTTTGGGTTTCTTTAAATTCATGTTCTAAGGATATGAAAAAACATACCAAAAGAGAAAGATGAAGTTGAAACTAGAATTTTGACTTACCTTGGTAACTTCTTTCCTTCTCTTCTTCTCTTCCCCTTTTTCTTTCCTTCTTATCTCATTTTCGTTTTTCTCCTTCTCTTCACTTTCACTTCTATTGAATGTTCATTTATTTTCTCTAGAAAATTCAAGAAGCTCAACTAATTCACGTGTCACCATTTAATTAGTCCACGTGTCACCATTCCATTGGTACATATGTTATCCTTCTATTAATCCATATGTTACTATTCCATTGGTCTATGTGTCACTTACTTTAGGCTCCACATGTAACTCATTTAAGCCTCCATATGTCACTACTTATAACGCTATACATTTCATCAATTGTAAGGCTACACATGTCACTAATTATAAGGCTATATATGTCATCATTTGTAAAGTTACAAATGTCACCATTCTATTGCTCCACATGTCACAAGTCTAAGGTGCAATTTTTCATAATGTTAAAGGGCCACTTGTCACAATTATACTCATATCACTTTTTATCCATTTAATTGGTCCATTTTTTACTTATTCCCAATGCCACATGTCACCATTTCATAGGCCTAATCAACCTAAGTTCCCATGTATCAATTTGTCTTGCTCTTTAACAATTTTTTAGACTAGATGCACGTATCACTTCATCAATTACTCAATTGTAACGATAAATTCCCAATTCACTAATTATAACCTATCAATTCATGTTATTGATAAATCAAAATGCAAAACATTGGGAATTCATATTCATATTACATTCATTTTCGTTCCATACCCCGGAATATGTCAATTGAGTGAATATATTATCTCATAATGTTTTCTAAATCATGATTCATATGTGTATACGAATATTATGCATTTAAATAGAATGCACCTCGTAAATTCTTAAATGAAATAACTCATTTGATTCAATCTAACAGTTTAATCTCTTAACAATTTCAGGAGGCAGGATATTACAACTCTCCCCTTTTAAAAAATTTCGTCCTCGAAATTCTTACCTGACTGATGAAACATTTGAGGATAATGTTGTCTCATATTTCCCTTAGTCTATTAAATAGCCTCTTCTCTCGAATGATTTCTCCAATAGCTTTTAGTAGAGAAATTACTTGAATCCTCAACTGCTTAGTTTGATATGTGACTATTATTTTTACTAGTTCCTCTATATAGCTCAAATTACTTGCAATCTCAACTTCTTGAGCTGGTAATATATGCCTCAATATATTATCTATATAACAAAAATGCACATTTTAAAGCCAAATATTGATATTCAATATTCATTCATACAAATTATCAATACAATTGCACATTAGTACAATTCATCACTACAACTAATACAAATGCTCATCAATACCAGTTATTCATGTTGTCAGGCTCTCTTCGTCTTAATACAAGGGTGTTTGACACCTTCTACCATTCAGTTTCATAATCATATTCTCTTGTTCTACATCATTGCTAATGTTTTCAGAAGTTTTACTACACATATAGTAACGACACATTCTGGACTTATTTTCTTCTTCAAAATAAACCTCAAGCTGTACTTTGCAAGTCTCAAACTAAACTTTGCAAGTGTCCACCAAATTCTATTATAGAGCAGTCAATTATAAGAAAAGTAATCTGTAGGTTGCAAATCTAATGTAAATGTTTCTAATATGCAATTTCTATATAACTACATTCCATTTCTCATACCTTGATTTTTGTAACACAAGCTACCTCAATTACATTTGCTGATCACTAAATATTTCATAATACAAAGTATGGCAAGTATATCAATTCTGATCTCCGATCATCTACAGCAGGTAGATATAGTTAACCATAAAATGTAAAGGTATTATTGTACAATAACAACTTGACACTCTATCTTTATGGGATAATACCATCCAATTCATACACTTAAAGATCTCAGTATTACATATGAGATATCCATTCATACAAAACAATCCACATCTAACAATAGCACTAAACAAGACAATATATCAATGTTCATTACTTACATTTCTAATTCAAAAAAATTAGAAATCATATCTGTTTTGTTTTCAGTTATATATTTTGCATGTCATATAATGGGAATATTTTCTAGCATTTCTCAATCTTGGATTTATCTTTATGGTATAATACCATCCAATTCACGCACTTAAAGATCTCAGTATTACATCTGAGATATCCATTCATACAAAACAATCCATATCTAACAATAGCACCAAACAAGACAATATATCAATGTTCATTACTTATATTTCTAATTCGAAAAGATTAGAAATCATATCTATTTTGTTTTCAGTTATATAGTTTGCATGACATATAATGGGAATATTTTCTAGCATTTCTCAATCTTGGATTTCAAATTTACTAACAACGTAACCCACAAAAATCAACAACTATTAATATGTCTAATCCTCTATACAAGGTTTTCAAATCCTTCAAGCGATAACAATAACATCATCTCAAATTGAAGGGCTCAGTAACGTAATTTCGATACCTTACAACAACAAAAATATATATACAATATCTACATTATGTTCAGCTCCTCGTCCCTAAGTATTATAATTATTCGACTCTAATGTTCACCTTTGATCCGGTCAATATTCACTAATTCCTAAAAATGGAACATTTGGTCTACTTGATATAATTCGGTGAAAGTCTTCATAAAAGAAGATTTCTCTCCAAAGTTACTTATATTGTTTATGAAATGTTTCTTAGTTAACTATATTCATCTTTGCTTTTCAACCATTCATAATGTTTGAACAAAATCAATTTCTCTCATATCTTAATCAGAATATTCTATATAAGAAAGCTCAGTGATGCAGTAAGCATGCACATTTACTCTTATGACTTGGTATGTACCATTAAGACCATTACATCTTATCTAGAGATTTATTTTCAAAAGGTCACTAATTAATATCTTAAGCTGATAATACCTTGATCTCAATTGAGTCTAGAAAACATTTGGGTATCCTATAACTATACAAAAGTTACTTATCCGTAATGGTTACCATTTAATATATCCATATAAATCTATGCTTCCATTGCGCTACTCTGAGTAATCTCAAAAAAAATTTTTATGGGGACTAGTGCTTAAGAGCATTCAATATATCATAGATCACTCTTGTACAATATCCAAGTGTGTAATATGTTTGTGCTGAGTAGCATCATTCATCAAGGTAACCACATTATTAGATGTGCACTCACAATAACTATTCAACTTAACCTTGACAACTTCTACATATATCGCTATCATTTATTTCCTCTCCCAGTTATCATTTATTTCATCTTACATAAGTATGTTCTCAATCAATTTGGAAATATAGGATACGTAACCATCATAAAATTCTAATATCAGATCCAATGATATAACCTTATCATAAGCTCTTAACACGATAGTTAAATAACCATTTCAGTTCCAAGTTCAACCTCTTAAAGTAATAGAAATTTTAGTTTTCTTTCAACTTTGTTTGTACACTTTAAATCTTATCACTTCCACCTGCATCTCTAGTTTTCTCAGTCAAATCTACAAAAATGTATTAACATTTACATCAATTCAAATGTGTGCAACCATAGCTTAAGGCTAATGCCATATTCGATAATATAACCAGGAATACGAATTCATTAAATCTAGGTATGACTTCCCAAACCATGTAAGATCTCTCATACCTATGTAATGAATATTCAATCATATGATCAATACAACACTTTTATTACCCCCTTTTGTTTTCCAACCCGTTTTCAATCTTTACTAAATCTGTTATGTCATAATATTAACAATTTTCTCTCACTCTAATGGTCCATCATTCTTTTCATTGCTTGTAATTGTTCAGACTCTTAGAGAATGTTCATGTGTGTGACTTATTTAAATGCAACTAAGACTGGGGATTAGTTGCCACTGTGTGCTTTGACATGTTCAAGTTGCGTGTACCTTAACATATATTGGGATAAATGCCCATATAAGATGCTAAACCTAGCTCTGATACCAAAATGTAATATACCACAACCATAGAGCATATACCTGACATACCGAAGGATATTCGGGAACATACTCTAAAAAAATGGCACATTAAGACAGTTAAATTAATTCATTTTTTAAGTTTTATCAATCGTGCATAACATAAAACATTCCAATAATCTTCTTGTTGCATTTTTATTCATAAACATATACAGTATCAAATGTTATTACATTTCCAAAATTCATATGTACAATATACGACAGTTGAAAGATATAATTCTTGGAACAATATAATTAAGACATTTGCAGGTTCAACTGATCCCAACACTGACCCATATCCGAATGTAAAAGTTACTTCAACTAAACTAGCTAGATTTCTCCTGAACCTGAAAAACAATGTTGCAATTTTGATGATCAGTGAGTGAACCATCATCGATGTGTTCAACTCAAAAAAGACATAAATATTACAATTATATAACACAAGTCAATTAGTATCTCACATCATTTAGAATCAAATCTCATATATCACATCATTCAGAATTTAGTACTTGATCACGATATACATCATATTTCAACCAGTTCATTATGAACACAAACATTTCATATACTCATTTCAGAATAATTTAATAATTTATTTCATCTCAATCATATCATCCACATATACGCAAACATAACTTATCATTGTATCTATGGAATTCAGTCATGCTTTATAAATATTCACGTGGTACATGTAAAGATGTGGATGCAATGCACATGAGACTCCACTTTCATTTTTATTTTGTTGTGACCGAATGCCTATTAATTGACCCATTTCCCTTATGGATACCAGGCTTATTTCAAGTACTGACCTATATCCCTTGTAGATAGTAGGCTTATTTTAGGCACTGGCCCATATCCCTTGTAGAAACTAGGCTTACATCAGGTACTGATCCATATACCTTGTGGATACTAGGTTTATTTCAGGCTGGTCACTCTAGTCATAACTGTTTTATCTGATCATGCATATCAATGTCATGAAATGCATCATTTCATATCGTGTGTTATCAATCTCTTTTATTTTGTATACACAGTCATTTATCATAAACATCATATTAGAATCCGGCATTCAACATTCAGTTGAGTATCACTTATTCCATACACATTTACATTCACATTTATCCTCGAACCTTGGTCCGGTATTCAACAATAACAATAAGCATCACTTATTCAACCAAATTCACATACAATGAGCACTTCCAATATAGTCTCGGATAATGATCTCCTTGGACAATTGATATATGAAATTATCGCAACTAAACTAGTAACAATTCATTATGTCAAAATTAAATAAAAGCAATTGAAGCATAGTGAGATACATCGAAGTTAATTTATGAAACATATAACTCAAACAGAAAAGCACATATAATTGAGTTGACATATTTAGGTTAACTCACATTATATTCTAGATGAGCTTTTACCTTAATGGTCTGGTAGTGTCTGGGTGTTGTTGATCAACTTGTGCTTCTATATCATACAATACATAAATAATCCACACATTACTAAGTTACTCAATCATATAATTGTTCAACCATGCATGTGTATATGTATCATGTTCAATGTATGCTCAATTGACTATCTTAAAAATACCTTTATTCACATCTTATAATCATTTAATAGCATCTTTAAATCATTATTTAATACCTAATGTCCTCATTCATCATCCATTAGTTTCACTTAAGATCTTATTCAAGCCTAATTATGTCTTATGGAAACAGCCTAACAATGGTTGGTTCAAACTTCACTCAAAAGACAACTCTTTTTCTCCATATATCTGGTCACGATCGTGATGTCCCTGCCATGATCATGATAGAAATATTTTGGGGCTAGCCATGATCGTGCTATAAGGGTCATGATCTTGATAGAAACTTTATTTTGTCAGGCCACGATGGTGCTATAAGGGCCACAATCATGCCCTGCATTATTCTTCCTTCATCCACGAATTTAACACTTACATAACATCAATTCTACTCCAAATTTTTCCAGAATTCTTTATCACAAACATATCATCGTTTAGTACAATTCAATCACCAATTTGATTTCATTCCCTCATAAAATTCTGACCAATCGATGAAGTATTTTCAACTACATATGCCGTTCACAAAATCCATAACATCACAACAATTTATTCCTTAGGTTATATCGCCATCTTAAGCCTAAATTAAGTCCAAAAGCATTATAATTGTATAAGTCATCCTTAATTGGTTCAACCATTATATAATCAACACATTTCCATGAAAAATCACTACTCACAATCGTGACATCCCCTGCCACGATCATGAAAGAAACTAATCTCCCATTTATCTTGTAGTTTTCCAGTTTTTCTCAAGACTGATTGTTAGGTCAATTTTGTACGACCATTATGACCCAAAAAATGAGGGTTTTAGGAAAAACCTTCTAATAAAATGTTTCCCTATGTATTAAGTTTCTACTGACATTAAATTAATGAATTTTGGTTCAGTATAGTGCAAGTTATAATCAAAACGCTACAGACTATTCTCATACCTTGATAGAACATAATTCTCAACTGCAAGCCAAATTTCAAGACTCTTACAGATAGAATTTAATTTCTACTACTTATGAAAAGTGTATCCATATGTTTCTATTTTACTCTGAATCAAAATCCATTCAATTTGGATATCCACAGATCAAGATATGTCCAAAATACATATGCATGTTTAGTAAAAACACTATAGTCAACAGATTCCAACACACTTCATCATCAACCTTACATGCAATTCATCTCCAATAAATCATTATCAATACATAGTCTGAACAAAATGTTTCACAGAAGCATTTATAGGACATTGATAATAATTTTTCATGTTTTATACTTTCACTAATTTGGACTTTAAGGTCCTCAAAAATTAGGAATTAATACAAGGGTCCTATACAGGGGTCTATCACAGACAATCTTAGGAAAATTAACATAACTCAAGATCCATTCAAGTTAAGACTATATCTACAACTTTCATTCTTTGGCTTTCTTCAAATTCGTGCTCTAAGGATATGAAAAGACCTATCAAAATAGAAAGATGAAATTGAAACTAGAATTTTGACTTACCTTGGTAACTTCTTTCCTTATCCTCTTCTCTTACCCTTTTTCTCTCCTTCTCTTCTCATTTTTGTTTTTCTCCTTCTCTTCACTCTCACTTCTATTGAATTTTTATTTATTTTCTCTAGAAAATTCAAGAAGGTCAACTAATCCATGTGTCACCAGTCCATTAGTCCAAGTGTCACCATCTATTGGTACATATGTTACTATTCTATTGGTTCATGTGTCACTTACTTTAGGCTCCACATGTAACTCGTTTAAGCCTCCATATGTCACTTCTTATAAGGCTACAAAATCCATTAATTGTAAGGCTACACATGTCACTAATTATAAGGCTAATATGTCATCATATGTAAAGCTACGCATGCCACCATTCTATTGCTCCACATGTCACAAGTCTAAGGTGCCGTTCGTCACAATGTTAAAGGGCCACTTGTCACAATTACACTCATACCACTTGTCATCCATTTAACTGAGCTATTTGTCACTTATTCCCAATGCCACATGTCACCATTTCATAGGCCTAATCAACTAAATTCCCATATATCAATTTGTCTTGCTTTTTAACATTTTTCTTATACTAGCTACGCATATCACTTCATCAATTACTCAATTGTAATGATAAATTCTCAATTCACTAATTATAATCCATCAATTCATGTTATCAGTAAATCAAAATGCAAAAAATTTGGAATGCATATTCATATCATATTCATTTTTGTTCCATACCCAAGAATATGTCAATTGAGTGCAGATACTATCTTGCAATGTTTTCTAAATCATGATTCATATGTGCATACGAATATTATGCATATGAATGAAATGCACCTCGTAAATTCTTAAATGAAATAACTCATGTGATTCAATCTAATAGTTTAATCTCTTAGTAATTTTAGGAGGCAGGATATTACAATGTTTCCCATTGAGGATGGGGAAAGACATATAAAGTTGATGCCCCATACATCGAACAATTCCACTTCAAATGTTGGATAAAAGCATGTCATCTCTTTTGAAGATGTTACCTATTCTATGACATCGATCGCATTATGACACAAAAGTTTGAGCATCCTTAAACAATTTTAACCAATAAAATCCACTTTTGAGTATTCGAGCTACCGTTTTGTTAACTACATAATAACCAGCATATTGACCTTCATGGCATTGTTTTAAGATATCCAACATTTCTTCCTCTGAAACACATCGTCGCATTAACCTATCAGCACATTTTCTATATAAAATTGGCTCATCTCATAGATGTCGATTATATTAATGTAGAAATCTCTTTCTTTGTTGATAAGATAAATCAGAAGGAAGCTTACCACTAGCAACGTAATTTTCAATATTGACAAACTATGGTACAGCCAGACTTCCAAGCAACATCAGGTTTCATCATGGAAATTCTCATTAATATCTTCGCTTGGCTTGTATTCCCCTTTTTCCAATCTTGATAAGTGGTTTGCGACCATAATTTTTCTCGCTTTTTATCTCTCACTTTTATATCAAATTCTTGTAAGAGTATTATCCATCGAATGAGCCTTGGTTTCGCATCCTTTTCGTTAAAAAGATATTTAACATCGTGTGACCGATGAATACAATTACCTGTGATCCCAAAAGGTATGGTCAAAATTTATCATATGCATACACTACTGCGAGTAATTCCTTCTTTCCAGTGGTGTAATTAAGCTAAGGTCTTGCAAGGGTTCTGTTGGTATAGTAGATCTCATACAACCTTTTATCTTTCCTTTATCCCAATACACAACCTATAGCTTTGTCACTTGCATCACACATAACTTCAACTAGAAGTGTCCAATCTAGTGGTGATAGAATTGGTGTTGATGTTAGTGCCTCCTTTAGTTTGTTAAAGGCAGACATACATTTGTCATTAAACCAAAAGGGCACATCTTTAACTAATAGATTTATCAAAGGTCTTATAATTTTCCAGAAGTATTTGATAAATCAACAGTAAAATCCTGCATGACATAAGTATCCTTGCACACCTGTTACATTGCTTAGTGGTGGGACTTTCTCTATAACTTTTGTTTTTGCTCTGTCCACTTCAAATCCTTGGTGTGAGATTTTATGCTTTATTACTATTCCCTCTTGCACCATAAAATGAAATTTCTCCCAATTCAGCATTAAATGTGACTCTTCATATCTTTGAAGCACTCTGTCCAAATTAGATAAATAAATTTCAAAAGAGTCTACAAAAACCAAAAAATCATCCATAAACACCTCCATTATATCTTTGATCATATCGGCAAAGATAGACATTGGACATTTTTGAAATGTAGCCGAGGCATTGCATAGTTCGAAAGGAATCCATCTGTACACAAAAGGATCATAAGGGCAGGTGAATGTGGTCTTTTCTTGATCATCTTGGTAGATGAAGATCTAATTGTATCCTAAATATCCATATGAGAATTAATAGAACGAATGACCAGCCACCCTTTCTATCATCTAGTCTATGAATAGGAGAGGAAAATGATCTTTTTTTGTCTTGTGATAATCTATGCACACTCTCCTTCCTGTGACCATTCTTATTGAAATTACTTCTCCGTTCTCACTTTCTATTACCATCATTTCCTCCTTTTAAGGTACACATTGTACTGGACTGACCCATTCACTATCAGATAAGGGATAAATTATCCCTACACCTAAGAGTTGGATTATTTCCTTGTTGACCACTTCCTTCAAATTAGGGTTCAACCTTCGTTGATGTTCCCTCATCGTTTTACATCCTTCCTTGAGATTTATTCATTGCACGCAAACATTTGGGCTTATACCTTGAATATCAGAAATCGACCATCCAATGGCCTTCATTCACTTCCTAACAATTGCTACCGCTTTACTTTCTTATTTCTTATTCAATTGAGTAGAGATGATTATTAGTAAAGTTTGACCTTCACCTAGAAAGGTATATCTGAGATGTGTAGGTAAAGGTTTAAGCTCTAATGTGGGTGGTTTTTTTTTGTCGATGGTAGTATGGGTGCTTTGGTCTGGACTAATTTATCTTAATGTGTTTGAACATCAGACTCTTCCATCTCATCATCTATTTTAGGCTCAAGTTTCTTATATCCATTACCTATCTCTACTGACTGTACTTCTACGATGCAACTCTCAACTTGTTCTTGTAAATTTTGATCCATAATTTCAACCTTCATTTACGCACTACCTGCTATTGGATTCTTAAAGCCTTATTCATATTGAATTTTATCTAATCTTTGCTTATTTTTAGTCTTAGTTTCCCTTTGTAGATGTCAATTATGGCTTTCCTTATATTTATAAATGGTTGACCAAAAATCAATGGATAGTTCTTATCTTCTTCAAAATCAAGAACCACAAAATCTATAGGAATAATGAACTTATCCACTTGCATCACGACTTCTTCCACTATTCTAAACAGTCTTTTAATAGATTAATTAGCTAGTTGAATTAACGTTGATGTTGACTTAACCTTACCCAGCCCCAACTTCTTAAGTATCGATAAAGGAATAAGAGTAATACTTACACTTAAGTCACACAAGCACTTTATGAATTCAAATTCACCAACCACACAGGGCATTGTGAAACTCCCTAAATCCTTCAATTTAGATGGCATCTGGATAGTGATTATGGAACTGCAGATGCCAGTTAGAGCTATCGTCTAGTTATCTTCCCAAATAAAATTCTTTGATAATATGTCCTTCAAAAAATTTTCATGTTTAGGCATGTGTTCCAAAGCCTCTACAAATGAAAGATTTATATGTAGCATCTTTAATTTCTTAACAAATTTTGCAAATTACACATCCAGCTTCTTCTTTTGTAATCATTGAGCAAAAGGAATCTTGGGTTGACATGTTGGAGGGACAATAAAAGGAGAATATTTGCTCATATTCACTTCTTTATCCTTTTCTTGATCTTTCTCAACAGGACGAAAGGGCTCTTTTATAGGCTTTGTGGGTGGCTCAAGTTCCTTCTCACTTTGAAGTGTAATAACCTTTATTTGCTCCCTCAGTTTCATTCCCAAAAATTCTAGGAAGAATTCCCACATTTGTAGTAGAAAAAGTGTTTGATAATTGGTTTACTTGGGCCTTTAGATTGTGGATAGAAGAGGCATGATTCTTTATTACTTATTCGAATATGCCTTCTAGACTCTTTTGTGCATCGTTTAGGATTCCAAGCTTGTCTAAGATTTTGTCCAGTTTGGATTCCATCAACCTCGGTTTTTCTTATTAGAAACCTGGTGATCCTTGAGGTCTGAACTATCCTCAAACTTTGTTTGACCAAGAGTAGTTTGGGTGATTTTTCCACCCAGGGTTATATGTGTTGGAGTAAGGATTGTTCCCCCCTCCTTGATTATATTGAGTTCTTATATAGTTTACTTGCTCTAATCTATTATCCTTCATCAAGAAGCAATCTACTGTATCATGATCCTTCTGCCCAAGAAGCTTACACTTTAGCTAAACAACTTTTATTGTATTTAATGATGAAGCTTTTATGTTGTTTGATAAGGAAGAAGCAATCTACTATATCATGATCCTTCTGCCCGCAGAACTTACAATTCAGCTGAATAACTTTTATCGTATTTAAGGATGAAGCCTTCATGTTGTTTAGCTATCGAGTTAAATCATCAAATTTAGCCTGCATTTCTGTCATTTGATCGACAATTGTAACTCCGTTTTTCTCAAAGAGATTTGAAGGTTATCTAATCTACTCGTTCATCTAAAAACAATTATTACTTGCCTTTTCTTCTAACAGCTCTTCTGCTTCATCTGCCGTCTTCCTCATAAGTGATCCTCCTAAAGTTGCAACAATTATGTTACGCACCACTCTCATAGAGCATAAACCAGAATGCTTCAACGAATATTCGAGAACATACTCTACGAGGATGGCATGTTAAGACAGTCACTCAAACTGATTACAACTTTTTCACGCAATATACATATTTTCATTTCAACCAATGCTTACTTTAGCTCATTTCATTTGTAAACATATTCAGTCATGAATGTCATTACATTTCATGATTCACAGATACATTGTATAATAATTGTGAAAATAATTTAGATACAAAATTACTGAAGACAAGTGCAGATGTAAACTATCTTTACCACTAACTCTTGTCTGATTGTAGTGGCTATACTCCAATTAGTCTAATTGGATATCCCCTGAACTTGAAATACAACATTACAATTTTGATGAGTTTTGAGAACTTAGTAAGTGAACTATCCTCGATGTGCTCACTTATATCAAACACAGAACAATTCATAATTTACGTTCATTTTGCAGATAACTCATATCACATATTGGTCATCACTTTATATTTCATCCTATTTCATCAACTACCATTTTGTACACTATTTCACATTTCTATTTCAAGATAGTCCACAAAATTCATTTTAATCAAACATATAACACATATCAAATTATATATGCAATTGCTCATGAGACTCCACTTTCATTGTTTATTTGTTGTGACGAGTGACTTTTTAACTATCTCATATCTGTTATAGATATTGGGCTCATTGATAATTGTCCCGTATTCGTTGGGGATACCGAGCTTATTTTACAGAGTAAGCTTATGGCTCTTATACATGTTTATGAGCTTTAAACTCTTTTTCTTTAGTCACTCCGATCACAACTTCCTTTATCTGATTATGCATATCATGTAATAAAATGCATGAACTCACATATATGCAATCAATCACCTTCAATCAAAATATATAGTCACTTTCACATTTTCATCGAATCTATATCCAATATTTAACGTTTCATTGAGAACACTTATTTCTTTCTCTTTCACATTCAATGATGCACTTCTAATGCAATCTTAATTGTCAAACTCCTCAGATTTTTAATGTCTAGAATCATCATGTTCACATTTTTATCAGTTCAGTAATGGAAACTCTTACAAATACAAATCATTCCTAGTGTGAAACATCTAGGCTACTCATAGTATGCTCCTGATTAGCCATTGCTTTCATTATTTAGAAAATTCTAGATGGTGATGTTCAATCTTGTGTATCTATGCTCAAGCAATACACACTTATATACACATTACTAATTTGCATAATCAGTAAGCATTCAATCATACAAAAATGTGTATATAATGAATAATGCATGCTCAATTTGACTATTCTGGGTATTTTCTCTTTATTCACATCTCTTAATCATTTAAACATCATCATTTGTGTATCTCTAGCTTACACCTAGGTTCATAGCTCAATTATACTTGATTATTTAATATCATCAATCAATCGTTCACCAGTGTTATTCTAGTAATATATGATCACATAATATTCAAACTCTCATTCATTCTTACTTGATACATATTGCTCATCTCCTTCGAATCAAATTTGCATTCCTATAACACTTTCATTCTTATAATCATCTCTAAATTTCCAGATTTTGTTTCACTAATATCATCCATCCATGCTTAGGTTATAACCTTGATTATCACCCTAAACATTTCAACATTTAATCACTTAATCCATCATCAAACTAAGTTCATTTCAAGCTTCATTCAAGCCTAAATGCATCATAGGAAAGTATCTTACCATTTGTTGTTTCAAACATCACTTAAAAGACAATATTTCTCTCTTTGTGCCTGCCCACATTTATGGTAGACCTTCCCACGATCGTGATGGAACCTTATGCATCAGGTCATAATTGTGGGGAATTTGCCATGATCATGACAGAACCTAATTTACTAGGCCACGATCATGGGGCTATGCCACAATTGTGCTTTGCCTTTTCTCCTTCTTTTCCCCACGAATTTCACAATATAAATAACATCATTAACACTCCAATTTTTTCAGAATTCATGTTTATTTATGCAACTTCATTTCATGCTAATCTAACTACCATATTGATTACATTAAATCTCACAAATTCTACTTAATTGATTCATTTTCGTTCACTCAATCTTATCATATATGCATTCATAACTTTTCCAGATTTTATCTCTTTCATAATACATCAATAAATCTTTTCCATAGTTCATCATTTAGACTTCATAACTTCATCATTCTCACCTCATTTCTTACTCATAAGTATCAATGAAACCAACATAAATCATTGTTCATCAACCATACAAAAATAGAACATATCACCATTATTATTTATCATTCACTATCATCTTATTTCTTCTCATTTCAAGAACAATTTTTGAATCTTTTCTTTAACATAATTACACCTTTATTATACCTTAACTACCACTTTATTTTATCTACATAAAAACCTATAATACATGATTTCAAATGCCCAAAATAGAACATTTTTATCTCATTCTTTCATTAAAATTTATACACATCATCATATATCATTTTCATTAAATCAACCCATCTCAACTATCCCTATAAAAATTCATAGATTATTATTCATCATAAACACAAAAACATGACATCAATATACCAATTTCTTCATCAATGTTCATTTCCACTGTCTTTTTGGTAGGTGTCATTAATCAAATTAATAACATATTTTCTAATGCTAACTAATGTCTCTTAATCTCTAGTCCATTTGTCTCCCAATCTCTAAGCCAATTGTCACCCAATTTTCTATGGTACTTGTAAATAAACACAATGCCACTTATCAATAATTTCGACTACTTTTAGTCATTTATTTCTATTAGCATGAATCAATTTGTCTTGTTACTTGACATATTTCCTAATCCAAAAATACCTATAATTTCAGAAATCTCTCAATTTTTACCAAAAATTTTGAACTAATAATTATAAATCACAAAATCAAAATTCATGACATAATGATTCATAATTCACAATATGATCATTAAAAAATCATTTATACTCAAAATATGTCAATTGGGTGTATATGCAGTATCTGTAATGGGTACAAAAATTAACATTCATGTGTGTGCATGCTTATGATAGTGATATGCATATAAATGTAATGCATTTCCTATTTTCTCAGTGATAGTTCTTATATACTATAGTCTAGGGTTCTAACCCTTGGTATGGGAAAATAGGATATTACAAATTATGCCTCTCATATGTGGGGTTACTCCATTATAGAATGTTTGCAAAAGAAATTCTTTTGGTAGGTTATAGTGTGGACATATTCTTTGCAAGTCTTTGTATCGCTCCCACACTTTTTAAATTGATTCTCCATTACCTTGCTGAAGTTTGTGATCTATTTAATAATCTTCATATTTTTGGTAAAGGGAAAATACTTGTCTAAGAAGGCACAAACTAATTGGTCCTAACTGGTGACATTATTCGGGTTGAGAGAATGGTACAAAACTTTTGATCTATCCCTGAAGGTAAAGGGGAAGAGTCTACTTTTGACAACATCTTTTGACATCTAATGATAACAGAAGGTATCGTAGATTTTAAGGAAGTTGAAAATATGTGAATTTAGGTCTTCATTTATTAATCCATAAAATTGCACATTTGGTTGAACCATGTTTAAGAGAGCTGGTTTGATTTCAAAGGAAGCTGCTTTCACAGGTGGCCTAGCTACACCTTGATTAACAACATTGAACTCCAGTCTCATGAAGTCCATAAGGGTCTTAGTTGATGCCCTTGGTTCGCTCCTCGATCCAATTCTTGTTGAAACTCCTCGACCATTATTTCTTTTGCGGTTTCTTTCATCTTCTTCACATTGAGCTGTTGTAATTGAAAGTTTTAGGCAAGTGATATTAAGCTCCATAGTTTTAGCTATGCTTAAACTCCTTATAATTTTTGTGTTCATGCAAGAGCATGAACACACATGGAAAGAATAGGAAGAATAGAAAAACTTAAAACTAATTAAAACTAACAAAAATGTATTAAACTAAGAGAACTAAATTAATCTTCACCCTCCCTGGCAACAGCGCTAAAACTTCATTGTGTTTCTTGAGCTTTAAGATTTATAAGCCCTAAAATACCGAAAGTGCACAAGTCACGACTGTAGTATAAGAGGTGTCGATCCCATGAGGAAGGGAACTAAACTAATCCTAAATCTAAGGCCAACAATATATGAAATTCAAATTAACAATGCAACAAAAAGTAATAACAAGAATTGAATTCAACCATTTAAGTTAGAAATTAAACACGAAAGAATTAACAATTGCGTAAAATGCAGTCACAATAGAAATCAACCTAAGGAATTTACCAATTTATGAGAAAGGGGATTTTACTTATTCTTAATGCTAACCTAGCCGATTATGTGTCAATGGGTTGTCTGTTTTAGACTGTCCTAGGCTGATTACTCTCTTTCTCTTAGGTTATAGACATTAAATCCTAAATTATAAACCCTAATCATATTATTAAAATTGCAATCTCTCAATTTAAAAATTATCCAAAACCTAATTAGATTTGAAGCACTCTAATAAACTATTGGAGCATCACACGGAATCTCTCTGCACACAATTGCCAATATGATTTATTATGGTTTTTATTAAATCACCTAACTCTCATTAATCCAATTTAATCATTTTTATTCAGTTCACCCTTTTAGTTTATTACCGAATTATGCAAAAACATAATTAAATCACGACATTCATCTAAATAATACAATCAACTAAATTATCATTAAATCAAAATAAATCCTGAAGGAGAGTTTATAACATCATCAATATTCCAATCATATCATCATACTATCCATCTCAATTCTGTACATCAATAAATTGAAATGAAAAGGAAATACAACTTGGAATAGACAATGAAAGGCAGCGATGTCAAAAAACCTCCTGATTAGAGAAGCACATCGAGTCAGCTTTGTCTTCCTCTTCCTTTTTCTTCTTTCTCTCTCTCGGTATTCTCACTTTAAGGTTTCAATAGTGGCTACCAGAAACTCCTCTTTCTCTACCTCTTTTTATGTCATGACCTAGAATCCACATCGGTCACATGACAATCGTCACTTACCTACGAAAAGGATACTCACGATACCCTTAACTTGACTATGCAAGGCTAACTGATTATCTTTAAAAACATTTGGACAACACAATGAATGTATTTTGAAAATCCCAAAACTCAATTAAAACATCTATAAATCAGTTTTAAATGCACTTCTATATTCACATTGAAAATTTATCGCAACTTTTGGACTTTTAATCCCAGTCAAGAGCAATCTTAATAATAATACAAAAGGTTCATACATAAGGTCATTTACAAACCATAAGACAGTTATGAGTTAATTTAAAAAATTATAAAGCGTATCAACATAATCATAAGCTTCTATACAACAAAAGTAGAAAACAGAGGCTACCACGTTCAGTAATGCCCCAAAAATGCCAAAAGACAGTACGAATCACTTAGAGCTTCAAGTTCACCAAATTAACTTGCATGGTTGAAAAGCGGAGGGCGTGATTACACTATGTACTCAGGGAGTACGAAAAAAGATATGTCACAAGTAGAACCCGGTACACACCAAAACGGTCTAAATAACCTAAGGACGGTTTTACAAATCTAAAATGCATATAACCACTAGTGAAGTGAACATACATAACATAGAAACACATAGGCCTAGCCTATGACTCATCCCATACTAGTTAGGAACCATATAGGCCTACCCTATTAATCACTCATTTAGTGAACATAGGTTCCAGTTCCAGTACATAAGAGTAGAAAAGCATCACATGTAAAATCAAATCTTGTTAGAAAGCTAAATCTCATAATAAGCCAAAATAGTTTTGTGTGCCGACACTAGTTGGACAAACTGGCGTGCATACCCATCAATCCCAATATTGGCCAGACTTTCATCTGTGGTGAGTTCAGATTACATTCGATAAGAGTATTATGACCCTAGATGATACCTCATAGGTGACCAGACCTCTAAGTGTGCAATCACATGTGAATCCTATAGAAAGGTGTTGTTACTAGAACTCGACTTTTATATACCAGAGTTAAAGGGTACGAGGGTCACTTAAACTGTTGTTCATAACACACGAATGGACAATCGTTACCTCACAAACTACAAAACAAATCATATAAAAATATTTAGTAAAAAAATAAAGTAAGTTACCATGCCTTATTTATTGGTCCAACCGATAAAATAGAACCTTGCCATAGCTCTAAGCCAAAAGAGAATACATAAATGTAACGTACATGACCCGGTTATGCATATGTAAGTTCCAAAACATTATTCCATATGGTGAAAGTCATCTTTTGCACTCCAAGTGCAAAGTTATTCAAAACAATGTCATTTATTAAATATATAAGTACACTAGCATCTATTTGAGATTCAATTCTACTATACATTACCTAGGTTCAAAATTCATATACAAGTCATTATGCATGTCTTGGGTTTTCCTAGTCCCATCTGAGAGATATTTTTTTCCCAACTCACCTCAAAAGAAGATGTACACTACCTTGACTTCAACAATCCTTAATACGAGCTTTTTAATCCATAGCTCCCGAGCCTTTATATATACAATATGCAATGTATTTACTACTCAAACATGTATCTCATATTTATACACCATCACATAAGTGTATAAAACACAGTACCACTATTTTTAAATTATAGGATTCAGCCATTAAGCTTCCCACATGATTACTTCCCTTATTATACGCATACCCCTTTTTTTGCATTTTCCAAGGCATTTAATGCCTTTGATCCAATACTTACACATTTCAAAGTATAGTTAAGCACATTTTCATCTAATCACATTAGATCACTACTTATCAATCTATGCAAAAATTCAAGTTTACTTTAAGTAAACATGAAAACTTCTTTCAAATGCACAACATTACAATCCTTAAATCCTAAGCGAAGTTCACTTAGGCGTCTTATCAAACACCAAATGTGCACAACTTTCAAGTCATATTTTCAAGACTTTATTATAGTAATTCATGCTCCTATCTTGTTACATAACAAGCACTTCCAAACAACAACACATTTCACCACTCCATTAAATCCAATTCCCTCTATTTAAACCATCCGTTTCAAAAGATATTCTAAATTTTACAAACTTTCACCAAAGAGAGGGTATCTCAGTTTTGGCTTAAGGAGACTTCTCTATGTATCATTGTAAACCATATTTCATGTATAATCAGGCATGGAGAACAAGATATCTTAACACCAAACTCAAATTCATAACGTAAAAAGAGATGAGACAAATATACCTAAACTTTCCTTTGCTGATATCTTAAATAAAAAAAATGGGGGAAATTGGGTGATGTATGAAAGTGTTCTTCTTTTCCCTCTTCTCCTTTCTTCTCCTTTCTTTTAATTAAAACAAATGATTTTAATGCTAAATATTGGAGTGCACGATTACAAATAAGGAAGAAGGATCTAGAATATTGACTCTTCTTTGACCAAACATGGTGAATTTACCTTTTTGCCCTTAGCTTATGTGAAATTACTTATACCCTTCAAACTTTTTCTAAATTTGCAATTAAGACTAAAATTTGAGAATGACCAAAACATTTATTTTCATTTTAGTCTCCGAACTTTTGAAAATTATAAATAAGCCCCTTAACTTATTAAAATTATATATTGTTCCTCCAAGAATTGAAAATTTACTTTTAAAATCCTTATGTACATCAACTTTTCCAATTAAGCTTTCTAAGTGTCCACTAAGTCTATAAATCATGTCTAATCACCTCTAAGGCATTAGAATAGATTTAACTCAGCCCTATGACCATATTAATCCAATGGACTCAGCTTTGCACATTTAGAAGCTTATATGTTAGAAATCTCCAAGATTTTGCATATCAATAAACACAAGTTCATGTAAGAGCATATAACATTATTTATTACTGGCATATATATCGAAAGGATTCAAATACAGTTTAAAATTCATATACAAACTTGTATATATCAATATATAGTAGTATTTCTAAGTACAAACCAATATAAAAAGGGCTCAAAGAGTCTGGCGTTATAAGTCCTCCCCCCTCAAAATAGTTGCTTTCTCGAAACTCCTAAGTTGAGGACACAAATAAATAGGGGTACTAACATCTCATAGCATCCTCAGGCCCCCATTTCATCTCCTCAACCTTGTCGCTCTTCCAAAGAACTTTGACTGTAGGAACTTCCTTATTGCGTAATCTTTTTATCTTCTGATCTAGAATTTGGACTAGTTTCATCTCAAAACTCGGTTCTTCTCTTAGCTCTACTGGAGGTGTCTTTAAAACATGAGATGGGTCTGATATGTACTTCTTAAGCATCGAGACATAGAACACATTATGGATCCTATCCAAATCCGGTGGCAATTCCAACTGATATGCTATAGTCTTTACGTGTTCCAGGATACAGAAAGGTTCAGCTTCCCTCAGCTCTAAAATCGGATATTACCTTTCCATGGTGATATTTGAAGGAAAACTATATCACCAACTATAAATTCTAACTGTCATCGCCTCTTATCTATGTAATTTTTTTGACGATCTTGGGTGGCTTTGATTTTCTCCCCGACAACTTTTACTTTCTAAGTGGTAATTTCTATCAGTTCGACTCCTTCTACTTTGGCTGTACCAATCTCATCCCCACATAGAGGTGTCATGCACTTCCTCCTATAAAGTGCTTCATATGGTAGCATACTGATACTTGTTCGATAACTATCGTTATAAGCAAATTATATCAAAGGCAAGTGTTGGTTGCAACTCCCTTAGAACTCCATCACACATGCTCTCAGTATGTCCTCTAACATCTGAATGGTCCTACTCGATTGACCATTAGTCTGGGGATGAAAGATAGTACTAAGCTTCAGTTTAGTCCTTAAAGATTCCTAAAATTTTGGCCAAAATTTGGAGGTGAATCTTGGATCCCTATCAGATATTATGGAAACTGGTAGCCTGTGTAGCTTCACAATCTCATTAATATACAACTTTGCCAACCTCTCCACTATAACCTAAATAGCATTGTGAGCCTTTGATGTACGAGGTAGTATAACTACAAAATCCATTGCCACGTGCTCCTACTTACATTCTGTAATAGGCAAAGACTATAACATACACGTTGGCTTATGATGCTCTACCTTTATCTATTGATAGGGAAGGCATCTAGCCACAAATTCTGCTATCTCTCTCTTTATCCCTAGCCACCAATAGCTTTCTCTAAGAGTTTGATACATCTTGATGCTAACAAGATGCATAGTATAAGCTGAACTATGAGCCTCTTCTAGGATAGCTCGCCTGAGACCTTGATCATCTAGCACACAGACTCTGTCTTTGAAGACTAGTAACCCATCTTCTCTCAGTTAGAACCCCTTATCCTCTTTGGATGGTAATTTCTCTCAAATGAACTTTAACTCGGGATCATTGGCCTGTGATCTCCTGATCTCATCAAATAGTATTGGCCAAACTTTAAAACGTGCTACCAGTGTTTCGTCATCCCCAGCGACTGAGAGCCCAGCCCCAAGGCTCTGTATACTCATCAAATAAGTCATATAAGGATTTTGCCTAATAGTTACTATCAAACAGAACTTACAACTTAGTGCATCGGCTACCACATTTACTTTTCCTGGGTGATAGTCAATCATTAATTCAAAATCCTTGATCAACTTCAACCATCTCCTTGTATGAGTTTTAGTTCCTTCTGTGTCATTAGGTACTTTAGACTTTTGTGGTCGGTCTATATATGGAGAGTCTCCTTATAAAGATAGTGTCTCCAAATCTTGAGTGCAAATGCCACCACTACGAGTTCCAAATCATGAGTAGGATAATTTAGCTCGCGCTTCTTCAGTTGTCTAGAAGCATATGCGATCACTCACCAGGCCTATAGCTAAGTCCTTGACGACTAGCATCACTATATACCTCATACCTAACTCCCCAGGTAGGTAAAGCAAGCACTGGTGCAGAAGTCAATCATCTCTTTGGTTGTTAAAACTCACCTCACGTTTGTCATCCCACTAAATATTTATCCCCTTCCAGGTAAGCCTCAATAAAGGGGCTGCAAGCATTAAGAAACCCTCAACAATTCTCTGATAATAACCAACTAAACCTAGAAAGCTGCGGACTTGCTGTCACATTCTTGGGTTATCCCCACTCAAATATAGCTTCCACCTTTTTTTGAGTCCACAAAAATACCTTCTTCTGATACCACATGCTCGAGGAATCCTATCTCCTTCAGCCAAAATTCACACTTTGAAAACTTCGTGTATAACTATCTTTCGCGAAGTATTTGCAACACAATCCATAAATGTCTAGCATGCTCCTCCCGATCATTAGAATAAATCAGAAGGTCATTAATGAAAACTATAACTAAATGATCTAAATAAGGATGAAACACCCTATTCATGAGATCCATAAATGCTGCAGGCGCATTTGTCAATCCAAACAGCATCACCAAACATTCATTGTGTCCATACCTTGTCTAAAAAGCAATCTTGTGCACATCACTTTTAGCAATCTTCAACTGATGGTACCCAAACCTCAGATCTATCTTTGAGAATACTGTAGGTCCTCTCAATTGATCAAATAAGTCATCGATTCCAAGGAGTGGATGTTTATTTTTTATGGTAACCCTGTTTAACTGTTGATAACCAGCATATAAGTAGAGGGTCCCATCTTTCTTCTTAACAAATAATACTGGTGCTCCCTACAGTGAACGACTTGGTCTGATGAAGCCCTTATCTAATAACTCTTGCAACTGAAACTTTAACTCTTTCACTAACCTCTTGATTCTCTTGGCCGACTGTGCCATCTCCTTGAATGTGGTGGTGGGGGTAACTGTCTCCTTTCCTAGATTGCTAAATGCAATCTAACTTCAAACTGAACTCATAGATTTCTTCATCTACCACGTATTCTAGGACGTAGGTGGTAAGCTTGCTCAACTAGGTCTCAAACTCGTGCATTGACTTATTCCCCTATGTTAGTGCAAAGAAGACAGCCTTCTTCTGATCTCTATAAAATCTGGTATAATATTGTCCATTGAATTTATTAATAAAATCCACCTAGGAAATCTTATTACGGTAGCGTTTCTAGACATTTTGCCACTAGACTTTAGCATCACCCTCTAGCAATCAGACAACTACCTTGAGCTTTATCTTGTTAGACAGCCTTATATAGTGGAATGTCTATAGGGTCGGTCTCATCTAAGTTTTGGCCTCGGTAACATTATCGCATCCATTAAAGGTACCACACCTGAGGTTCCTTGCTTCCTTAATACACCTTGAGATTTTAAGCATAAGATTTTTCTCTGACTCAGAACTAGGTACCACTACTGGCTACTGAGGTGAAGGAATTTATGGTGATTTCTGTGGTGCTCCAACCTCAGGCTATTGTTGTGCAATGTATTGTGCCCACCATGTCATCACCTGCTGCAGAGCCTCCTTAGGCATCATTGGCAAACCCGACTGTGCTACTCAGACTGTGCTTCAGTGTGAGGCTGACTATGAACCGAAGAGCTAGCAATTGTCGGTTCTGCGACTACTTCAATATTGTGTTCCTCTAGGCGACTCACAAAGTTCTAGCCTTGCGATGACTTCCCTTTCCTTATCTAACCATGCTATCACTATAAATCAAAGAAAAAGACGTTTAATAAAATAGATTGAACTAAGCCTAGCTTATCTGATGTCCTAAACGTTATAAGAAATGTCGACCAGTACTCCTACTAAGGTCAAAGTCATCTGATCATTAAGGACGTCAACTTAACAATCTGAGACTCAAATTTTTGACCAAGTTCTGTTGACACCCAGGCTTAAATCTTAAGGCTCATAAACCTTTTGAAAATGGTAATAACACTTTTGAAAACTTAAAAACCTTACTCTGGTACTAATTTAATTGTCACGATTCGAAATTCACATCGAGCACATGACAACCGCTGCATACCTGGGCTAAGGATACTCATATTACCCTTAACCTGACTATGCAAGGCTAACTGAATATCTTCAAAGACATTTGGACAACACAATGGCTATATTTTGAAAATCCCAAAACTCAATTAAGACACCTATACATCAATTTTAAACGCACTTCTATATTTACATTAAAACTCTACCATAACTTATGGACTTTTAGGTCCACTCAAGAGCAATCTCAACGACAATATAAAAGGTTCATACATAAGGTCATTTACAAACCATAAGATAGTCATAAGTTAATTTAAAAAATTATAAAGCATATCAACATAATCATGACCACTACACAATAAAAGTACAAAACAAAGGCTAACTATGTGCAGTAATACCTTGAGAATGTCAAAAGATCACACGAACCACTCAGAGCTTCAAGCTCACCAAATTAACCTGCATGGTTGGAAAGCGGAGGGGGTGAAAACACTATGTACTTAGTGAGTAGGGAAAAAACATATGTCATAAATAGAACCCGGTACATACCAAAATGGCCTAAATAACCTAAAGACAATTTTACGCATCTAACATGCATATAACCACTTATGACTTGAACATACATGACATAGAAACACATAGGCATAGTCAATAACTCATCCCATGCTGGTTAGGAACCACATAGGCCTAGCCTATTAATCACTCATTCAGTGAACATAGGTTCCAATTCTAGTACACAAGAGTAAAAAAGCATCACATGTAAAATCAAATCTCGTCAAAAAGCCAAATCTCATAATAGACCAAAATAGTTATATATGTCACCACTAGTCAGTCAAACTAGTATGCATACCCATCGATTCTAGTGTTAGCTCAAATTTCATTTATGGTGAGTCCAGAATACGGTCGAAAATAATGTGATAACCCAAGGTGAGACCTCATCATTGACCAGATCTCTAGGTGTGCAATCACCCACTAGCATACAAATGGCCAATCGTTACCTCACCAATTATAAAATAATCATATACAAATATTTAGTACTAAAATCAGATAAGGTACCATGGCTTATTTATCAGTCCAACCGATAAAATGAAATCTTGCCATGACTTTAAGCCAAAAGAGAATACATATATGTAGCATACATGACTCAATTATGCATACGTAAATTCCAAAACATTATTTCATGCAGTGAAAGTCATCTTTTGCACTTCAAGTGCAAAGTTATTCAAAACAATGTCGTTCATCACCTAGAAACTATCATTTGATGTTGATTTTTCTTAGTAATTTCCTCTATCTTTTATTCAGAATTATTTTAATTCCTAGTTTGTTTATTTAGTTTAATTTCTAATTAAAATTCAAATTTTGATCCTAAGGATAGATAATAAAAACAAGGTAACTATTAATGATTCCAAACTTTGTGGAATCGACTTGTACTTGCCTGTGTTAGTTACCGCTACATTGTGCACTTACAGTAAATTTAAATATTGATCTAATCATATTTAATCAAACACCTATCCAATGTATACATATACTTAAATATATATTGATATTTGCTTAATTGATGATGAATTTATTCAATAACACGTAGGCCTTGTTTGGTTGGCACGGATTCTTGCTTGACAAAGTAATCTTTTTCCTAAAATTTATATTATCATGTTTAGTTCATTTTTTTAAGTAGTTAGGAAAGTAAAAGCTTTCCCAATTCAAAGAAAGTAGTAACATTTTACTTGGATTCTAAATCCCATCACCCCCTTGGTATTTAGATTACTTTCCTTAGGAATTTAATATAGAAAATACGCTTGCCAATTCAACCCTTCCTTCTCTCTCAACTCTACACTAACTCTTTTATTATAATAAGGACTTTAATAATAATAATAATAATAATAATAATAATGTATGATAAAAAAGTAATAATAAAAATAATAAATTTAGTAATAAGAAAAATAATAATAAGTAGAAAATTAATAATAATAATTAATAATATTAAGAATAATAAATTT
>JANZXR010000005.1:26440880-26464144 GCA_027575705.1 Erythroxylum echinodendron
CATCTTGTAATGGATCTTTAGGAACATTAGACTTGAATGTTGGGCCTTTGATATGGAAATTTCGTTCAGCCCCTTGCCTCGTACATGCAAACTTCAAATATAATCCAATTTTAGCTCCTAATCCTCCTTTTGCAAACTCATATCCATGCAAGTCAAATCTGTCATTTCACACCATGTATGCTTCTCTTCTTTTACTTGCCCATAATTCTCCATCATTCCCTCCCTTTTCAAAAGGATTCGTCCTCGAATCTGTAGCATCAAAGGGTGATAAATCAGATACATTAAATGTAGCACTAACATTACCATAGGAGCTAGGAAAATCAATTTTATAAGCATTATCATTAATCCTTTCTAAAACTTGAAAGGGGTCATCTCCTCTTGGTCGTAGCTTAGATTTCCTTTGTTCTGGAAACCTCTCCTTTCTCAAATGCACCTAAACCCAATCACCGGTTTCAAATATAACACGCCTTCAGCCTTTATTGGCTTGTTTTGCATATTGTTCATTTCTCCTCTCATTGTTGGCTTGAACTTTAGCATGCAAATCCAATTCATTCAAAAGGGAAGTAATAGTAAAAAAGTCCTTCACAAATCTCCAATAGAAGTTTGCCAAGCCATGGAAGCTTCGAACTTTATTTGCATTCTTGGGAGTTGGCCATTCTCTAATTGCCTTCACTTTCTCTTCATCAACTTGAAGTCCTTTAGCACCTATAATAAAATCAAGAAACACAACAGTTTCCATACAAAAGGAACATTTTTCTAAATTGGCATAAAGCTTTATTTCACTTAAAGTTCCAAACACATCATATAAGTGTTTCACATTATCATCTAAACTCTTTGAATACACTAGAATATCATTAAAATAGACAACCAAATACTTTCCAATAAATGGATGAAACAAATGATTCATCAAACTCATGAAAGTACTAGGTGCATTAGTCAAGCCAAAAGGCATAACTAACCACTCATATAACCCAAACTTAGTTTTGAAAGCAGTTTTCCACTCATAACCCTTGTTCATGCCAATTTGATGTCATCCACTTCTAAAATCAATTTTAGAAAATATATAAGCACCATGTAACTCATCAAGCATATCATCTAAACGAGGGATAGGGTAATGATATTTCACCGTGATTTTATTGATGGCTCCGTAGTTAACACACATTCTCCATTTTCCATCTTTCTTAGCAATAAGTATAACCAGTACAACACATGGGCTCAAGCTTTCTCTCATAAAGCCCTTTTCCATAAGCTCTTCAACTTGTCTTTGGATCTCCTTAGTCTCTTCCGGATTGGCTCTATATGCAAGCCTATTCAAAATTGAAGCTCTGGGAAGGAATTCTATATGGTGCTCAATGCCTCTCAAAGGGGGCAATCCATCAGGAATGTCCTCTGAAAATAAGTACTACAATAAAGACAAAACACTAGACGGCAAGGATGGATGAAACTCATTAATCGTTAAGAAAACATCTTTATGTAAAAGTATATAAGATTCTTCATATTTTAAAGTTCTCTTAATCTCACTTCTTCCAACAAATAAAGTCACTCTCTTTTCTTTATTTTTCCCACTCGTTTTATTTTTCTCTCTTTTTCTTTCTTTTTGATCTCTCTCTCTCTCTTTCTTTTATTTTGTTCTCAATTTACATTATTTCTTAATTCTCACATGATCCTTATAAGCTTGAATAGGCCTAAAAGGTTTTAGCACAATATTTTTATCATGGAAAGGAAAAGTACAGCAATTTTTGTATCCATCATGCCTAACTTTCCTATCAAATTGCCAAGGCCTACCAAGCAAAACATGTCCAACATACATAGGTGCAACATCATATAAAACTTCATCATGATACTTTCCAACAGAAAATGCAATTATCACTTGTTTTGTGACTTTCACCTCACTACAATCATTTAGACATTGCAATTTATATGGTCTAGGATGTTTCAAAATAGGTCAACTAAGCTTGTGAACAAGTAAAGTGCTAGCAACATTACTACAATTTCCACCATCTACTATCATGCTACAAACTTGAACATTAATAAGACACCTTGTATGGAAGATGTGCTCACGTTGCTCTTCTTCGAGATCTTCTTTTGGTAGGATATTAAAAGCACGCCTAGCCACAAAGGCTTCACCAACTTTAGCATCACAATCAACATCAGAAGAATTCGTCAATGGAGGTACATCATCAAAATCATCCCTGTCACTACTTTCACTAGCAATATCACCATTCTCAAGCAAAATCATAGTTCTTTTGTTAGGGCATTGTGAAGCAATATGACCAAAACCTTGACATTTAAAGCACTTAACTTTATAAGAAGGATTAGAAGAAGAAGATGTGGGTTTAGAGTCATTTTTACCCTTAGGATTTAGAGTTGAGAATTTAGGCTTACTTTCCTCCTTTGGCTTGATGTCTCCCTTAGATTTGAAGAAATTTTTAGACTCCTTCAAAGTTTCCTTCCAGGAACTCAATCTAGCACCAATTTGGATCTTTAATTGCTTTTCTTCATGATGACTTTATGCAACAACTCATCCATGTCAAGGAAATTTTGCAGCTCTACAATGGAAGCAATTTTAGGCACAAACCATCAAGAAATCTTCTCATGGTATCTTCCATGTCTTCCTCAACATTGTCCCTAATCATGATGATCTCCATCTCTTAGTGGTACTCTTCATCACTCATAAATCCTTGCCTCAACCTTTGCAACTTCTTGAACAAGTCTCGATAGTAATGACTTGGAACAAAGAGCTTTCTCATGATGGCTTTCGTTTCTTGCCCTATGTGTACTAGTCTTTCATGATTCAGCCTTTTATTTACTTGCAATTGATCCCACCAAATACTAGCATAGTCATAAAATTCAACAGCAGTAATTTTTATTTTTTTCTCTTTACTATATGTATGACACTCAAATATATGTTCTATTTTCCTCTCCCACTTTAAATATAATATAGGATCATTTTTTTCCTTGAAAAGAAGTGATTTTCAATTTTATATTATACGAGAAGGAGGTTGTCTAACTCTCCCAGTGTTGAGGCCTTCATCCTCAGATTGCACATCTTCATCTTCTTCATAGAACATCCTTATAGGACCTTTGAAGTTTGACGTGGATTGGATGTCATCCAACCTAGCATCCAACCTCTGGAATTGATCTTGCATAGCCTTCATAAAGACATTAAGATCTTGCTCATATGATTCATCTCTTAGAGACATGTTTATAGAAGAATGATGGTCAATGGAAAGAAACTTAAGAGAACCTGTCCTTTGGAACCCTAGCAAGAATGTTGGTCAATGTAAAGAACCCTAAGAGAACTTGTCTCTTAGAACTCTAACCTTGGTATGCCAAAAAGGAAGACCACTCCTTTGATAAGTCAAGTATTCTAAAAGAATACAAAGAAAGCAAGAATGCTCCCAATAATACTTAATAGTATTTCTAAATGAAAAATCCTCTCCAAAGTATATAGAGGGTGCCTATTTAAAGGAAAACTTCCCCACTTAATGTCCTAAAGAAGAACCTAAATAAAAGGAAATAAATCAATCCCTAAAAGGAAACAAAATAAACTTATAAAGGTGTTAACTAGATGACCTTCTTTCAAAGAAAACAAAAAGGAAACTAATTAAAACATGATCTAAACATATTGGACCTTATAGATCATGTCCTTCTCCTTACTTTTAAGTGGCACATGGTTGTCACATGGTATTTTAAGTGAGTTATCCCAATTGGACTTCATACGGATCTTTGGACACTTTATGTTGGGCTTTAAGGAGTAAGACATGCCTCTTGGACTTTTATAAGATGAAATCTGACTTAACAACATGGGTTCCATCTCTTGAAGGTCTTGGATCAAACAATTCAATGCTTGCTTCATTGCTTTGGCCCTAGCTCTTGTCATTGGGCCTCCAACCTCTTATAATGGATCTTTAGGAACACTATACTTCAATGTTGGGCCTTTGATATAGGAATTTTCGTTCAGCCCCTTACCTTGCAGATTCAGACTTTAAATCTGATCCAATTCTCCTTTTGCAAGCCCATGTCCATGCAAGTCATGTCCTAGGCTTACTTGAGGCGGTTCATACCATGTAAGCTTCTCTTCTTGGTTGAATCCTAATAAACTTCCAAATAGTAAACAAAAATTTAAGGTAGGGGTCTAATTGATTTGATAAACAACTAAATAAACTAGTACTCTATAAATTAAACAAAGATTTATGAAATGTTTAAAAATTCATTCAAAGGTTGAAATCCATTTTATTAACTGGGTTGATATTTTGAAAAATCTTTCTTTTATTCAAGAAAATAAATGCACTTTCTTAAAATCTAAAATGATTCAATACATTCATTGGTAAAATTAACCAAAAACAAGCTTCTAATTAATTCCATGGCATTAAGCAACTAGTTCCTAAAAAGTTAGTCTAAATGAACTTAATGCTAGCATGAAGAACATAAATAAAATATTTATTCCAAGCAACCATTCAAGAGCTTGAACATTTAACTTGTCTTACTTCTTCCTTCATGAACTAACAAGACATTAACAGAATTTCTATTCAATTCACTTACTTCTAAATTGAAATTATAACATCCTAAACCTTTTCAAATAACATAAGAACATATGGAGAATTGTAGATCCAATCCAACAAGTGAGAATAGGATAATCAATTACAAAATATGAGCCAATGAGAACTAAGAACCTGAAATGAAAAAATATAAATAAGTAAAGCATTTTCCCAAAAACAAATGTGGAGATGGAATTTCCCCTTAATTCAAATAAGAAAAATCTCCCTTTCATGTTTAAGTAGAAGGAAAGTAAAAACAGAGAGTATACAATTTGATCTTCAAATGATGCTCCATTCTTGAATATATAGTAGCATATTTTTTGGACCCCTAACAATTTGAGCTGCTCTTATCTCTTCCTATACGTTACAATTTCTTATCAAAAACCACATCTTGACTCTTAAAACTATAACCTCTTTTGGAGTTATAATTAATATGTTTTTCTTTCAGAACTACCAAGTGCAATAAAATAGCTAGGCTTTCTTATAATTGAAATTCAACCTTGGAAATGATCAAAATAGTCTTCAACCATTGAATAAGACAACCCCAAACTTCTTAAACCATAATTATCTAAATAGTTCCCAAAACATACCATTAATCATCAAATTCCTCATTATTTCTAAAAGAGAGGATGTTTGTTAAACACAAAATATCCTATACGACACAATTACCCAAAATGTCCCATTCAAAAATATATACGATCAAAAAACGTTACTCAATTAATCTACTGGCCCCACCTAAATTCCACTCTGTCCTTCCTGTACACTAGGGTTATCAGTAATCATTAGATTTTTTAGAAAAATAATGGAAATTGGTGAGCTGCCTACTCAGTAAGGATAACTAACCATACCCTTAAAACTAAGTAACTCAATAAATAATTATAACACTTAGTCAACAAATGTTCATAATATTACTCATTCTAACCAAACAATAAACAAGATCTCAAAATTTCACCACACAATGATTAACACAAATATTAATATAAAAATCCTATTTATTAATTATCCTATAATTAGCTAAATTGTCGAGGCATGCTTAACCTAGTAAGCTTACATTCAATGGTCTATCGGCTCATCTCATCTCATCATCATCTCTCACTAAGTGAAAAAGTAATTAAATGTATAAATATCGGCATAGGTTCCCTCAATCTCTCTTGATACCCCAATACTACTTTATTATCGAGCCATCAGCACAGGATATCCCCATGACTCAGGATATCATGATACCACTCTGGTACCTAACCATCATTACAAGACATCCCGGGACTCATGATGCCCTGGTATCTGCTTCACTAATAAATACCTAGCTGACACTTGTTCATATCGACACAACCTATCAATCTAAGACCATCAAATGTAGCCTATCCTAGGCAAGCTATTGATTCTCAATTTTTACCAATTATTTACAACTTAATATCAACCTATCTCTATTTAATAACACATTTTTGTCGAATTGACAATCAATACACCTCAATATAACTGAAAAAATATAAACACAAAACACCTCATAATTCATATAGGAAATCATTAATCATTAATTTAATTAATGACTAATTCAAAATATAATTTATTACTAACAAAATGGTAGTCTATTTTAAGAGTAAAGTCCAAGGTTATCCTTACCTCGATTTTAGACTCAACTAATTGATAGTCCAAATTACTCCTTAATGAGAACTTCAGATCTAGAATTTACAAAATTCTATCAAACTAATTTATTAAAAAATTTTGACCTAAATACACTTAATAATCCAACATTATTCTCTTTTCTAATTTACAGTTCTATTTTACCCTCATCCATTTCAAGTACTACCAAAAATGCGCTTCTTGGAAGTAAATTCCATATTTGCCCCTTCACCTTTTGCATTTCCTATTCTGCCCCTACATGCAACTTAAATTTTTAAAAATGTTATCTTTTTTACCCTTTCCTCTTATTTTATCATTTCCTGCCACATTTTCTCCATTTTATCCCCTCATGAAACTTAAATTATTGTCACAAACAAACACAACATGCAATATGACTATAAAGTAGTATAGGATGGTCAAAATTCACAAAAAAGACACAAAATTTCAGTTAGAAATTTACCTAAGTGTTTAGGAAATTTGGGGTTGTTAACCTCCACAACTTCCTCCAAAATTACAGCTGGAAAAGTTAAGAGAAAGTGAAGAAGAAGAAGAAGAAGGCTGATTTTCATATGTCTTTAATTTTCCACCACTATTTAAACTCCTATGCCAAAAGTTTTTATGGTTGCTAAGTTGCTTTAATTAGCTTTGTGGGCATTACACTGAAGATGAATTATATATGTCTAAGTTGCTCTATATATGAATTTCCTTCTAGAAGGTTGACAAGTCGAATGACTATAATATGCAAATTTCCTCGGCCTAAAGTGCAAGCTTTGTTTGACTAACCAAATAAACTTAGATTTTGATGATCCTCCTCAATCTAGAAGGCTCTAAGAGTCTACATCTCCTATTTAATCTTAACTCTCTAAATATGCAAAAAGCTGAAATTACCTATTAAATCCAAAAGTACTCAACTTCTCCCTTTTAATCTTAACTCCCTAAATATGCCTAGATGTGATCAGTTGAGCCCCAAATAAATAATAAGCACTAAATATGGAGGAAATAAGTATAAAAATAAATCAATTTCATATTGGTTTATACACTACAGTCAATCGCTTTGGTTGTAGTTTAGTGACAAATTATTTAAAAGCATTCTTTATCTTGTATATGTTTAGATGTATATGATAAAGTCCATGGAATAATTATACACTGCAAATGAAACTATAATGAGATTATAGTTATATAATTCATATTGCATTTTTGTATTATTCCTAAATGTCCTAGTCATTGTTCTATTAAGATAGGATATTAATAGAACATAAAAATACAAGCACATGTTTTTTTCCTTCTGAAGAAAGTAGTCGATCTAATAGCCGAAAGTATAGAGATACTTAAACAGACATATAGGTGCTTGTTAGAGAACAAGTTCATTGAACTAACCCGATATGAGAAATCCATTGGGAAAATTACTTATATGTGTATGGAATTCTCATTGTGATAATTGTATAAGTGATCATTTAACTTGAGATCACCAAAGTTATCTTGTATAGGGATTGCTACATTTTGATACTATTTATGACCTAATTAATTATGGGTTGTTCAATCGATAGTCATTAGATAAAGCATGAATTATATGGAGATGGTTGTGAGATTAAGATAGGATTCATCACCCTAAAGTAGTTAGGGAAAATGTTTTGTTATTCTCGATTAGTATTGATTCGAGATATCCTAGGCCAAGGAAGAATGACATTTTGTAAATAGTTTACAAATGTCATTAATTAAATCAATAGCTAATGGTAGAAAACTAATATCACAGGAATCAAAATAGAGGAGGCATTAATTTCATGCTCTATTTCTAATCAGAACATTATCTGATGAAAGTAATGAATTATATGGAAAAATCATGCATAAAAAGATTAGTCAAAACTACTTTCACATTCCTAAATATTTTGATGGTCATAATGCATAACTAGATGACAATCTTGATCTATGATTATAAATTGTTTAATTGGAGAATTAAAGATAAATTAAAAGGAGATTTAATTTACCTAATTCTAATTATGAATTAGAATTAGAATTTATAATCACTGCCAATATATTTAGGAACCTAATGGGTCTCACATATAGAATGGGTTGAAGAGAGAAAAGTTAATTTAATCAAGTATGAGATATTTAATAAATAAGGATTAATATAAGATATTGGATTTTATTTAGACAAAATTAGTATTTAATTAGAATTATAAATAATTGTAATTAAAGTTTAATTAAAATTATATTTTAATTTCAATGAAATTACTAAAATGCCTAGAACCTATTATAAATAGGCTTAAGCTCTATAGAGCTAGTACTTCTTGCTTAACTCTCTCTGTAAGAGTTACAGAGTTCTCTCAACTCATTCTACAGATACAGTTAGAAGCCAAACATTTATGCAGTTACGATAGTTAAAACAGATCGATTTTGAAAATGGTTCAAGGGATACGACAAGATAAAGATCAAGCTTTAAAATAAGGTACGAATTAAGTTTCTAATTTATTACAATTTGTGTTAATCATTTTATATAATTAAAGCGATCTCGGTTTTTAGGAAATCAAAGATTGCAAAAAAGTTTCATAATTATTCGGCTACGGTGGGTTCGGATTTTGACCCAATTTTCCAACAGTGGTATCAGAGCAAGATTTATTTCTATAATTTGATTCAATTATTTGCTTACGACTGATCTTATAATTTTTTAGAATTGAAAAATGTGAAAACTTCATATTATAAACCCAGAAATCTAAAAAGTTCATATTAGATTCTTAAAATCCTCGAAGAACATAATTGTTCTTGGAAAACTGAATACTGTATATTGAAGAATGCATGATTTATGCGTGTGTGTATAGTTTTCTGGAAACTCAATTGTTTGTGTTTTGTTTGTTTTCTGGAGACATGTGGGCATCCTAAAATCTGGAAATTTGTTATAGAAAAGAAAAATCACATTTAATTCAATTAGGTATTAAGAAAGGTGTAGACTTAATACTTCATGAAAACCCAAAATTGTTCTACTGCTTATATACACAAAAAGGCCTCGATCTTGTTCCTACAACGATGAACAAGAATGAATTGAAAGAGATGTATGAGTTTCTAAAATAAGTTTTATAAAACCCAGAATCTGGAAGAATTGAATTTGTCTGAATGTTTAGGTTGGGTTGTTTGAGAGTTGGCAGTGATTATTGAATCACATATCCAACCATTCCAACAGATGACAATGGCTATTATTGTAGTTAGGCAATATTATTTTGAGTGTTCTATAAACAATGGTGTATCTGGGCCTCGAAGGACAACCCCTGTTGATGACAGCTTGGGACGTTGCTGTCAATGACAGTATGGAGGATGGCTTGAAGACACAATCGAGAAGCTTGTGTCATTGGTTGATGGTGACATAAGGAGGCGTCGGTGGTGAGGAGCCTCCAGAGGAGGCACTGTAGGAGCAAAAATGCAGGTAAGGAGCGATGGCATGAAAGAGAGAGGCGACGGTTTTGCAGAAACGATGGGTGGTTTCTGGAGAAGACGATAGGTGCATGTAAGTCATGCACCCACTGTCTTCTAAGCACATCGACAGAGACATGTCTAGTGTGTGTACCCAAATTTAGTTTATTTTTCTAATGGATTAAAAAAATGTGTCTTCTATTTTGAAAATTGTTTTCAAATCATTAATTTTTTTACGAATGCTTTGGAAATTAGTTTACTTTTTCAAGATGTGGAATTATTAAATTAAATTATCCATTCAATTCTAAAATTAAGATAATTATTTTTCTTAATTTTTTTAAAATTAATAATTATATTTATTACTGGTTATTTTTGGGAAGGAAATTTCTAAAATTATAATTAATTATTTTCAATTAGATTGAAATTAATTAATTAGAAAATTAGTTTCTAAAATAAGAATTAATTAGTTTTAATTAGATTGAAATTAATTAATTAGACTCTTCAAGATTAAAAAAGTATTTTTTAAAATAATTAAGAAAGTTGTTTCTTAATTAAATATATTTATTTCAATTTGATTGAGATAAATTAAATTCTTGATTTTATTTGTTTAGAGAATTGTTATTTTTAACATTTAGAAATTGTTTCTTTATTTATAAATTATAAGTTTCTTGACGTTTTAGAAATATTATTTTTCTTGGTTAAATTTAGAAATATGTTTTCATTTATTAACTAAGAAAATTCTACTTTCTTTAATATTTTGAAAAATAGTTTTCTAACTTATTAAAGAAAGATATTCTAATTTATTAAAAAATCAAACTCTAAATAAATAATGTAAAGGACTTTCTCAATTAAATTTAAAAGTGTCTTATTTAATTTTGAAATTAATTTCCTTTTAATTTTAAAAAATAATTTTCTAATTAAGGAAACATAATTTATAATTAAATTAGAAATAGTCTTCTAATTGGATTAGAATATGTTACTTATATAATTTTGGAAAGAATTTTTTCTAAATTATAATAAGTAAGAAGAATAATTTATGTTTTCAATTAAATTTTGTTAAAGGAGTCAAGATAAATTGGAAATAGTTTCTAATTGGATTTGAATTTTTCAAATCAAATTAAATTTCTATTTGGAATAGGAATTTAATTCATTTAGGAATCAAAAAGTTTAATCTAATTCAATTTTTCAAATAGTTGGAAATATTATTTTAAATTATGAAGATCAACAACTAGAATCAAACGAAGCTTGAAGTTTTATGCATATGATTTGATTAAGAGTGCATAAGATGCATGCTTTACTTATATGGTTGATAATTATATTAGATGCATGGTAAATTATATGTTTATATATATGATATTTGACATGCAATTTTGTCATTAATGAGACAAATGAAATTAAAATCCCTCATTAAAATATTAAATATATGTTGAGAACATGATTGTTTCCTTTTATTGCTATAAGAATAAACCAGATTTTTGTTTATTATGGGCTTGTTAAGCAAACTCAAGGCCGCTGTAACCCGAACATGTTTAATCTTATGATAGTGGGTTCTACTTAACTAAATTTGTATGATTTGGATAAGCAAACACATGATCATACAAATTTAAAGGCAAGGTTAAGAACAATATATAAGATATATTTTGACATGAGTTACCACCTAACGAATTTAGGAGTCATATGAGATGTGATTGATAAAATTGTTATTTACCTAATTTAAGTCTAGTTGGTTTGTTGAGAAAACTCAAGGTCAACTATATTTGAATGGGATCTAAGCCCACTAGAAAGATTAGAGTAAAATTTTCGAATAGTAATAAGGACTATTATTTCGAATAAAATAGTGGGAGTCACCAAATGTATGATTAAAGTTATAATCTAATTTGGTAGACATGGCTTATAATTAATTACTTGCATTCTTACATTTAATTTTTTCTAAGTGGAATTTATCTTGTTTATTATAGTTGATACTTAGTGAACTAAATTTTCTTAGACATAGGATTATGTTTGAGAAGAGTTCTCAAAATTTAGATACAAAATTGTATGTCTATTATTTTATTAGGCTATAATCATTGTTGAGGATTCAGTGACAAAGTTTTAGAGATATATCAAAATCATATAGATGACAAAATGTATTGACATTTTGAGTTTATTAATTTCTCGTAAACACAACATGTAAGATGTATGTTAACACCATGATAGCAAAATGCAAAGAGTTGCAGGGAGTAGAGCTGAAAGCTATAATACTTTGTTGGAATTGTTCCATTTAATAAAGCCTATGAAAAGAATAACTGTAGACTACAATTAAAGGCTTTGCTATAGTATGATAATAGCTTTCATAAGAAGAAAATGATTGCATGATTTTTCTTGCCTATATGTGATATGATAGAGATCATATGTATTTCTAATTTATGCTTATGATATTTGATATTGAGTTTGGATTCAACATTTGTAATGCTCGATGCATGATTAGAAATAGATTGTTAAGTATAAGTAGTTGATCCAATTTTATACAAAAAGTTTGTATGTGTTGGATCAAAGAAAATTTATGTTTAACATAAGTGGCAAGAATTAAAAGTTGGATAACCAAGATTATTCTTTTATGTCATATTGGTTGAATCAACATAACGAGAATCATAAAGTTACATATATATGTATCCTTTTGATTATGAGTTGTATGGAACTTGTGAAACTTGTAAAGTTGAAGAATAACCAAATCAACCTTTGGTGAAAGGATGATGATGTTATTGAATTGTTAAATTTTATACATATGATGTATTGGATGGACTAACAATTCATAAAAAGATAATATTATATTTCATTATATTACTAATGACTTTATATGATATAGTCATATGTATTAAATGAGATGTTGATTTAAAATTTTGAAAAATTCAAATTGTTTAAATCTAAATAGAAATTAAGCATTAAGAATGCTGAAGCACTTTGATGAGATCATTGTGGTGAGTATTAAATTTTTGGTTATCTATAAGGAATGAGATTCTTTGGTAAGTACCTTCACAACTAAATTCGTAAGAGTATGGATTTATGTAAGGAGTAAAATACAATACGAGATATTGTATGATGCAACAATATTTCTTTTATAGCAATGCCAGTATAATGATTTATCTTCTATAGTTCTAATTGAATCAATTAGCAAGATTTCATATTAGATATGAAATGCTAAGTCTTTGAAATATGAAAGCTAGTGATTTAAGGATGTGATGTTCAACTAAAGCATGTATTATCCATTTAGTTTAGAACTAAATTAAGCATTAAAAGGTTATAAGATATACAAAATTTGGATATACTCTTACAAACATGTTATATAAATTGTTTGTTTTAACGTATACTTATAAGAGAATGGTTCTCAAGATAAGTAATAGGGGTAAGATGAAATTTGAAAAGTTCAAATCTCATGACAATACATCTAATTGGAACTAATGCCTTTAATGATACATTTGATGTATAGTTAAATGGCTACAAGATATTGAAATATTCACTTTCATGATGAATTCAAATAGTTTGTTTTGGAGATGATTGTAAATTTATCATATCTACAAGAAGGTTAGTGGGAGTACAGTTATCCTCTTTAGTGGGAGTAAGTGGAGACATATTGCTCACAGAGAACAACAGTTCTAACTTTCAATTGTTGAACACATAATTGCCCAAGAACAACTCTTGTTGGATATGAAAAGGTAACAATTTAATTCTAGAAATTACATCTATAGAGATAAATTGGACGTTGTTAACTTATTCTAAGTTCAAGTACATAGATAATGTACTAAAGATGTTTAGTATTTGAGATATTAGATACTTATGAAGCATTAAAGATATCCATTACTCTATGTGTAGGTTGATATTTGAGTTTAAGATGATAAGGGTATAAATTTAAAAGTAAATGCTAATTAAAGTTTATTTACTTAGAAAAATATCATTTAGGATTGGAAAGGTTCCAATGTAGCAATTGGTTGCTAATTAAGTCATAATACATTTTTCATTTAGTGGAAATGATTAATTGGATCAACAAGTTCTTTAGTGAACTTAATATAGTTTATTTTCATTATTCAAGATAGTAATGTACTGTAGAACATTAGAGCCAATGGGCATGTATAAAGAGCTAATGTCTCATCACAGATCTAAGAATGTGTTTAAGCGAATTTTCATGATTATGATGATAATTAAGATGGGAGTTATAAGATTTAATCAAGTGCTCATTATACAGAATATTGAAGAATTCTCTCATTAAGCCATTGTTCTAGTAGTAAAATAATCGTCATATGGTGATATGATATGTGATACTTAAATGATTGCCTTAGTGTAAATGGGTGATTGTTTGTTTATGCCCTACAGCCAATCTCTTTGGTTGTAGTTTAATGAAAAATTATTTAAAGGCATTCTTTATCTTGTACATGTTTAGATATATATGATAAAGTCTATGGAATAATTGTACATTACAAATGAAATTATAATGATATTATAATTATGAGATTCATATTGTGTTTATGTATTATTCCTAAATGTTCTCACTCATTGTTCTATTAAGATAGGACATTAATAGAACATAAAAAGATTAGCACACATTTTTTTCCTTATGAAGGAAGCAGTTAATCTCATAGGCTAAAGTATAGAGATATTTAAACAAACATGTGCGTGTTTGTTAAAGAACAAGTTCACTGAACTGACCCAATATAAGAAATCCATTTGGAACATTACTTGTATGTGTATGGAGTTCTCATTGTGATAATTGTATAAATGATCCTTTGACTTGAGGTCACTAAAGTTATCTTCTATAGGGATTGCTACATTTTGATACTATTTATGACCTAATTAATTATGGGTTGTTCAATTGGTAGTCATTGGATGTAGCATGAATTATATGAAGATAGTTATGTGATCAAGATAGGATTCATCACCCTAATAAGGAGAATGTTTCGTTGTTCTTGATTAGTATTGATTCGGGAAATCCTTGTCCAAGGTAGAATGACATTTTGTAAATGGTTTAAAAAGGTCATTAATTGAATCGATAGCTAATATGATTGGACTCAAAATAGGGTAAACATTAATTCCATGCTCTATGTCAAATCGGAACATTATATGATGGAAGGAATGAATTATACGAAAAAATCATGCACGAAAAGATTAATCAAAACACTTTGACATTCTTAAATATTTAGGTGGTCATGATGCATTACTAGACGCCAATCTTGATCTATGATTATAAATTGTTTAATTGGAGAATTAAAGATAAATTAAAAGGAGTTTTGATTTATCTAATTTTAATTATGAATTAGAATTAGAATTTATAATCATTGCCAACATATTTTGAAACCTAATGGGTCTCACATATAGAATGCGTTGAAGAGAGCTAAGTTAATTTAATCAAGTTAGACTTGATTGTAAAGTTTAAGAAACTTTATGATTAAGTATGAGATATTTAATAAATAAGGATCAATATGAGATATTGGATTTTATTTAGACAAAATTGGTATTTAATTAGAATTATAAATAATTGTAATTAAAGTTTAATTAAAATCATTTTTTAATTTCAATGAAATTACCAAAATGCCTAGAACGTATTATAAATAGGCTTAAGCTCTATGGAGCTAGTACTTCTTGCTTAACCCTCTCTGTAAGAGTTACAGAGTTCTCTCAACTCATTCTATAGATATCGTTAGAAGCCAGACATTTGTGCAGCTACGATATTTGAAATGGATCAGTTTTTAGGAATGGTTCGAGGGATACGACAAGATAAAGATCAAGCTTCGAAATAAGGTACGAATTAAGTTTCTGCTTTATTACAATTTGTGTTAATCATTTTATAGAATTAAAGCGATCTTGATTTTTAGGAAATCAAAGATTTCGAAAAAGTTTCATCATTATTCTGCTATGGTGGGATCAGATTCTAACCCGGTTTTCTAACATTATGAACTGATAGGCAAGAAAATCTTCTCACGCAATATTGGAGCAATTATTAGCAGCGATGAGATGGATGAAGCAAATGGTGGTAAGAAGAGATGAAATAGAGGTGCATTAGAGACAAAGAGAAGGAACCTTAATTTTTGGAAACATATTGTGCATCAAGCGCATGGACATTGTGTGTTTTGAGCTTTTAAATTTTAGTTTACTTAAGATTAAATTAATTTAAATTCTTAATAAATCTATATAAATATTTTTAATTAATTAAAAAATTCCAAGAGTTAGCTATTATTGGGAGTATTTGTAAAATATAGTTTAATTTTTCAATAGTTGAATTATTAAATTAAATTAGTTATTAAATTAATAATTAAAATTGAGCAAATTTTTAAAAGATTATCTTTAATAATTAGATTGAGTTAGATGTAATTAATCTAATGAGATTATATTAATTAGGATGAGATCTTAATTTAAATATTCAATCAATTATTCTAAATTATATTAAGATTAATAATTAAACTAATTCTTAAATAATTTGTTAAAATTTTATTTAGAAATTAAATTACAATTAGATTGAAATTATTAATTAATTAGGCTCCTTTAAAATTAAGAAATTTATTTTCTTAAATAATAAAGAAAGGTGCTTCATAATTAAAATTATTTATTTCAATTTAATTTAAATAAGATAAGTTCATTAATTTTAGAGGATTATTATTCTATTTTATTTTGAAATTGTTCTTTGTTATTTAAATAATAAGTTTCTTAATTAATTAGAAAAGATATTTTATTAAATTTAAAAATATTTTCATTTATTAATTAAGAAAATGAGTCTCCTTTGATATTATAGAAAATAATTTTATAATTTATTAAAGAGTTTCTTCCTAATTAATTGAGAAATTAAACTCTAAAATAAAATAAAGGACTTTCTTAATTAAATTAAAAGCATTTATTCATTTTTTAAAGTACTTTTCTTTTTATATTAAAAATTAGTTTCCTAATTAAAGAAGGTTATAACAATAATTGAGATAGAACTTATTTCTCTGAATTATGATAATAATTAAAACAAAAGTAGAAAGACTTAAACAAGTACTCAATATAAAGAATATTAAAAAAATTCTTTCACTAAAGTATTATCTTAGCAGTAGTGTGATCGTTATGTGAAGATATGTTATAAAATACTTAAGCGATTAGCCTAATAGAAGTGGGAGATTATTAGCCTATAACCATTTGGTTAGTTGTAGAACTTATGACATAATAAATTAAAGAAATTATTTTTTATGTATTTTTATTAATTATATTTGATGTTTTAATACTAAAGATAAAATACTTGAAACAATTACTTTGTAGTTGAAATTATGTTAAGATCATAATTATAATAGTCAAATTATATTTATCTATTATTCTTAACTTGTTCTTAATTGTAGTTTTATCAAGATGTGATATTGAAGAAGTAAGGAAGCAATGGAGTGCTTACTAGTAGAGAAAGGGAGCAGAACATGCATAAGAACTAGATTCTCTGGTAGCTACTCTATAAGATTCTCTGGTAGCTACTCTATCTCTTTAGGTGTATCTTGAGGGAGGGAATTCAGAAGCAGAAGCCTCACGCCTTTTCTTTAAAGAAAGGAAGTGAAGTCTTCAAGAGAGTGGAATGAAGTTGAATAAAGGAACCTTGACTTGAGGGACATATGTTATAATTGTTTTCCTTTAGTTGTTTATTAATGGATTTATTATGTGAATTGGTCATAGTTTATTCTTACTAAGCTTGAACTTGATTATGCAAGAATCTTTACTGGTTAATGAAATTCTTTTAATTTCTCAAGAAAAGATAGGATATTGAAGGAATGTACTAGCACATATTATATATCTTTCTTACAAAGAAATTCATTTATCTCATAAATTAAAATATAAGGATACTTAAAACAATCACTTATTAGAGAATAAATTCACTAAACTAGTTTGATTATGAGGATCCCAAATGGAATATTATTGATGCACTCATGTATTTCCTTATTATAATGATTATATAATTGATTCTTAAATTTGAGATTATCAAGGTATCTCATGTGTGAATGACATTGTCTTCATGTTATTTGTGATCTATTTTATTTAGGGTAACTTAGTCAACAGTACTTAGATATAATATACAAAAAAGACCAAATTGCCCTCTACGAGTTTAATTTTTCATTTAACCGAATTAAGTTCCAAAAAGATTTTGTAATAAAACGGGTTGCTAGAGGAAATAAGAATTAGGGGCGGCAATTACGGCTTGGCCCATTTTTTGCCCGGGTTGGCTGAGCCACTGTGTGCCACTGCCGACCATGGTCTGGCCACAGGCCAGCCCAGCTCGGACCGTGACCTGCCCACTTTCCTTGAAAAGACATCTTTTTGAATTTTTGTCTTTTAAAAATGAATGGTCGACCCCCGAGTGGCCTGGTGGGCCATAGCTCAGACCACGGGCTGGTCAGCCGGTCGGCTGGCCCATCCAGGCCCGCGCGGGCCATCATAGGAGAGGCCAGGCCTGGCTGCCCCGTTAACATATGTAATAAAAATGCCTACGCATGTTAAAGGAAGTTGCATATGTTGGAAGCTAGTGAGGGAAGAAAATTAGGTATTTATTGTTTTACACTTGAGGATAAATATAATCCACTTTTCTTCTTGTTAATCGTTTAACCAAATAACTTATTAAAAAGGAATAAACTACTTATGAAAGAAGAGATAGAACTTGCATCAGCTTTAGAGAATAAGACTAAATCATTAGCAAAGGTAAAACTATTGATCCTCGTGCTTTTTCATCTAGAATGGAACTTTAATTGTTGATCTCTTTCCAGCACTCTTTTTAGAAGCCCACTTAGCACCTCCATTCAAATAGAGAAAAGTTAGGGGGAAAGTGGATCCTCTTGCCTAAGTCCTCTAGAAACTCTAATGATCCTTGATGGCTTTCTATTCACTAAAACATCACAAAAGATTATTTTAAGGCACTATCTAATCCATTTAATAGACATTACAAAGAATCCAAAAGCCTTAAGTATGTTCAGCATGAAGGAACAATTCATAAAGTCAAAAGCGTTTTGAAAGTTGATTTTGATGGCATAATTCTTGCCACTTCTTTTTTTATTGTACTATTTGATTAACTCTTGAGCTATAAATGGATTTGTAGTATGCTATAAGACAAAATTCTTTCATGGATTATTTCTTTTTTCCCTTAGGAATAAGTCTTATGAAGGCTCCATTTAAATCTTTTAGCATTTTTCATTCCCTTAAAAATTCAGGAACATTATATAAAACTTCTTAGTAAGTGAGCAAGATGTATAAAAGAAATTGGCATTGAATCCATTAAGACCTAGAGCTTTGTGAAGGTTGACGGATTTTGCAGCACTTTTTACATTATGTCAATTTCCTGAGTGGAAAAATGATTTTGGATAATTTCCTTAATTAGGAGGACCAAAGAGCTAGCAAAATTGGAGCTTCTTGATACTTGAATAAGAACTTACCCTTAATGTGATCTTCTTAAGTGTTTAAAATAATAGAATTTTTCAAAAGGGAACCAATTTTATTAATGGCTTTCCTTGAGATGACAATTATATAGAAAAAAGAAGAGTTATTATCGCCCTCTTTAAGCCAAAGAAGACTAGACCTTTAAATTTGGTGATGACAATTAAAAGAATGAAATTTTGATAAAAAAGCATGATAGTTCAATTTATTATCATAATCAAACAATTTTTGTATTTTAATCATAACTCTTAATAAAGTAGAAAAATTAAAATTATTAATTAAGATATAAAAGTTAAGAGAAATATACAATTCATAAAAATTCAATAAAGGCTAATTCAAACATATCACTCGAACATATTAAGATTATATATTGATCTAAGTATCATTTAACTGGTTGAGTTAGGTTGACCTAACTCTAGAAACATTAATCTTTTGAGATAATATTTGGGATGAAAAGGGAAAAATTTACAAATTAAATATTTTTAATATTATTACAAAGGAACTAAATAATATTCAAAGGTGGTAGTTAGACTAATACAATTGAAGCCTAGTTAAAGTTATGTAGCTTAGGCATTTAAAGATATATTATCTATGATAGTTCCATGCTAAAAACTATAAATTTTGTATTTGTAATTGTCAATCATCAATACAAAGATTATATAAATCATGTTCCTGTATATAATGCGAAATTATTAGATAAGGCCTACTAATGAGTGTTCTTGAGTCATATTTGTCTATTGCCCTTAAACAATTTTTTTTTAAATAATTACATAAGCTTTCCTCAAGTACTTACAGAGTAAATTGTTGCAGATAGATTTATCTTTAGATATATAATGACTAGGACTCATAATTGTTAAATATTGCAATATAGAGAAGAAAAGTATGTATGAACTTATTATTAATTATCATACATTTTTATATAGGGTGTTTAAGAGGTATGTGAAGTTTTCACATAGAAGCATTTCTAGAATTTTTATTTTTTCTTTTGGTCTTTTTAGTTATTTCATCCTAATAGGGGATTAGATATATTAAAATTCCCAAAAATTTTAGGTCTATCAAAAGTTGCAATTCTTGTTGGACAAATTGAAGTCAGGTTTTGATAAGAACAAAACATAGTCACTAATTTTTTTCTTTAATGATAATGGTAATTTGATATGTCAAATAATTAAGCAATATATGAAAGATCAAGTTCAGCAGAATAACACGCAAAGTCACCAAGGAAGCCAAATAAGTAAATTGAAAGTACCAAATACAATTCAATTTAAGAGAACCAAGAACAAAAAAGATTGAAGTCAGTCTATGTGTAATAAATCATTCTAATCTTTCCTTATAAGCTTATCTTGGTCAATGGATTAAGAGTTCAATCATTGCATAACCATTTAAATGTAAGGAATTGTAACATCCCACTTCCATATAGCACATACCCAATATTCCAAAGAACAGACGAGCATATACCCTACAGAAGCAGCATGTTAAAGCAGTCACATCACTTATCGTGACATCATATAGAACATAAACATTTCAAAAAAACTAAGTCCCCTCATTTCATTCATGAACATAAGCATACATTATCATTACATTCCTTACATTTGATTCATAAACTTAAGTATCCATTTTGTTATTACACTCATAACTTCTGCTTATACAATACATAACATGTTAAAGTTCACAACTCTATACAATTTGTACAATATGAAACTAGATACTGGACCACAATATTCTATCTAGATGCTTTAGTATCAGCTGACTAAACCTTTGAGCCATTTTTTGTTCCAAAATGGACAATGCTAGGTTGCTATTATATTGTCCTATAGATTAGGTTATCCCGGTACCTGAAAATCAATGATGCAATTTTAATGAGTTTGCGAACTCAGTGAGTGAACCATCATCAACGTGTTCACTCAAGTTAGGACACAATATCACAAACACATATAATCCAAGTTCTCAAATACATCATATTATTTAAACTCAAATCCTAATTATCACATCATTTAATTGTCTACCAAATCACAATATATTTGTCTCACATTTTAACAAACACATTGGAAACATAAACTTTTTAATTACTAATTCAACATAATTCAGTAACTTTCTTTTTAATTTTGTTATGTCCGAATTCCTATTTAACTTCCGTATCTGTTGTAGATACTGGGCTCATTTTAGATGTTGTTCCATACCCATTATGGGTATCGGGATCATTAATAGTTGAGCTTATGGCTCTGTGCGCATATTTCTGAGCTTTAAGCTCCTTTTTCACTTTGGTAACTTCGGTCTCAATTCCTTTATCTAATCATGCATATCAATGTCATGACATGCACATAATATGCTAGCAATCACTTCCATCCAATGTACACAGCCACTTATCACACCAAGTCTAGCATTTAACATTCAGTTGAGCATTTATTTCCCATATCCACATGCACGTAATTAACACTCCTAATACAGTCCCCAATATTGAACTCCTCAGACAATCAATTATCCAGAATCATCAATATCACAATCATATCCAAATCAATTCAATATATATAGATAAAAGGATTAAACAAAAAAAAAACAATTCAAACAGAAGCACATATCTAATTGAGATCTTAGTATGCTCCAAATTAGTTATTGCCTTGATGATCTGGCAATGTCTGGATGCTGTCAGTCAGTTTGTGCTTCTATATCATACAATACACACATTTTTACACATTACTAACTTGTTTAATCAAATGAGTACTTAATCATATACATGTATATGTGTTATGTTCAATGCATGCTCAATTGACTATCCTGTGTATATAACCTTATTAACAAGTCTTGCTTATTCATTCATCGTAGCTTGTATATATCTTGTTTGCAATTAGGTTATCCTTTAAGTAAGTTTGGTTACTCCCAATCCATCAATCATACATTCACTAATCTTTTTCTCGCATTATAATTGCAAAATTTCCCTATTCTCATTCAATCATGCCTAATTCTCTACCCATATCCTTTGAATCACATCTAATTCTCTACCCATATCCTTTGAATCACATCTAATTCTCTACCCATATCCTTTGAACCACATTTGCATTCATAAGGACATCTTTATATGCTTAATAACTTATACTTCTCAAATTCATATACATTGATATCAAAAATCCAATCCTCAAGTTATAACTTTATGAACCTAAACTCATCAACACTTAACCAATTGATTCAACATCAACTAAGTTTATTTTAAACCCTAACCAAGTCTAAAACACCAAGATAATGTAACTTATCCTTAGTTAATTCCATAATCCCATAAAACAACATGTTCTTCACTTCTAGGCCTTTCCCATATGATCCTAGGATGAGTGAACAGAAAGTTCCCCATCGATTTCCTTCAATTTCGCTTCCAACTTTGTTTTTATGATAAGTTTTTGGTTCAGTTTTGTATGGCCATTATGACAAATAAAATGAGGTGATTAGGCAACATATTCTTCTAAAAAAATGTTCCTATAGGTCTTAAGTTTCTAAAGACTTAAAGTTAATGCAGTTTGGTTTAGTATTATGTGAGTTATACCCAAAATACTGAAGCCTTTTCTCAAAAGGTGACAACACCCAGTACTCAACTTCAATCCAAATTTCAAAGTCCTTAAAGATAGAATTCAAATTCAATTCCTTCACAAAAATTGTATCCATATGTCTCTAGTTTAATCTAAATAAAAAATCATTCCATTTTGATATCTATAGATTAAGATATGGACAAAATACAGATACCTGTTCAGTAGAAACACTTCATCTAACATATTCTAGAACACTTCATCATCAACCTTACATGCGATTCATCCAAATTCATCCCTAACAATCTTTATGGATGTTATGATCCCATATAACTCAATAAAATAATCAAATACTTACTTCTTTGTCTCAAGATTTCCTCAATCAACAAGCTAAGCAAGTCTTCCAAGCATCAAATATACATTAAAAATGAGATGGGATTAAAGGGTTTTAATTTACAAGATAAGGGTTACGAAATTTTAGCAAAAATTTGAGCATTTTATGGATTGTGTAAAAGTGTCGTAGGTGGGAGGAAAGAAGGAGAAACAATAGAACAAAACATGAAATGGTGAGAAGGAGAAACTGTAATATCCCGCTACCCATGTCAAGGCAAAAACAATAAATGAAAAAAAATTGCTTAGAAAGTAGAAAAATACTTTTCATGCTCATGCATAATGTTAGCATACACACATGTGAATATTGATCTTTGCACACTAAAATGATTGTACATGCATTCATTGACATTTCCTGGGTATAATTGATCTATAAATGTGATTATTTTTGGAATTTTGA
>JANZXR010000005.1:26464244-26487996 GCA_027575705.1 Erythroxylum echinodendron
GTTTGAAAAAGTTTGCAAATAGAGTGGGCCCGATTTGGTTATCAATTTTCGTACTTTATGTTATGGTTTCAAAAAAATTGTATTGAAATTTGAATGATCGAATGTTATAGCATGCCACTCTCGCGGGGCACGGACTCAGATATCCCTCAGGATGTCGGGTACGTGTGTCGCGGGAGTGGGATATTACAGAAACAATAGAACAAAACATGAAAGATGGTGATCTTACAAGAGTAAGAAACGTGGGTAAGGTGTGTGGTAAAGAAGATAGACATGTGTCATGCCAAGTGTCAAGCAAAGAGTCATGCTATGTGTTTTTCTCCTACACTCCCAATTGTCACACCCTTATTAGTCCATTTTTCATTTAATCTCTAGGTCATATGTCACTCTTTTATTCAAGCAAATTGTCACTCTATTATTGATGCCACCTATCACCATTTCATAGGCTTTTTCAGCCTAAATTCCTATATATCATTTTATCTTGTCCTTTTAACACTTTTCTTACACTAAATGCACAAATAACTTTATCATTCACTCAATTAGAGCAATAATTTCCAATTCACTAATTATAATTCATCAAACAAAATTCAAGACATAATCAATACATAAGCACGTCACAATCATTTAAGATCTTTCATATCCTGGGATATATCAGTGAGTGCATGTACTATTTTTACAATTTTCCTAGATCATGATTCACTTGTATATGCAAATGTGATGTATGCAAAGGAAATGCACTTCCTGTATTCTCATATGATGATTCAATATGACAGTTAAATTCCTAAGCATAAGAATGGGCTACTACAGAAATAATATATAAATCCTATCATAATCAAGAGAAAATTTGTTTTTAGTTTTATAGAAAACTTATAATCTTCAAAAAAAATAATAAGAAATTTTTTAAATGGTTTTGAATGAAATTTTATCAAAATAAAATTTTTTATTCATTTAAAAAACATGAATTATTAAAAAAATTTGTTACTAGGTGAATCATCAACAAGTTGAAGGGTTTAGACGTGTTAACTAATGGTCCTTTCTAAAAGTTACAAAATGAGTATTGTGTGTTCGAATAGTTGAAACCTTAGTAAAGCGAACGTCAACTAGTTATAGATAAGTGATTAGCTAACCAATCTCATGCTTAGAAATTAAATATTATAGCAACTATTTTGTACGTCTAATGGCTATTTGAAGTGGTTTAGGTTATAAGTAGAACACAATTTTGTTAAGGAAAGAACCTTTAACTTAATAAAGAGTTACTAAGATTCTTGAGAAGTTAGAGATTATATTGGAGTGCATATCTACATTGTATAAACTATTTTAAGTCCTAGTTCATTAGTGCGAGTGAGAATAGGAAGTTTTAAGTTGTATATGATTGTGGTAGTATAGCAATTCGAAAGAATTACATGGGTTATACATTAATAGAATTTTATTTTCCGTAAATAGGATTTATAAAGGAATTATCTTTATATGTGACTTGTGAGAATTTATTTCACATGTGACAAAAAAGATATTGTGTAAAAGGACAAATAGTAAAATTCTAGAATTGAGTTTTGAGTTAATAGCAATTTGATCAAACTACTATTATGTTTATGGTTAAAAATTGTGTATTTTTATGATTGCTAAATTAAATTGTGCATATATTTGCAACTAATATATTCATATTTTTAAATAATTCAACGAACATCATGAATCTAATACTACAACTTTTAGTGTAAGAGTCAAGACACTAGAGGGAGTAGTATAGTTATATTTCTTAATCTCGGAAGTTAGTCTTCTTAGGGTTTGACCGATGTAAAGGCATGTGAGATGGGATAAAATCTTTGGTCTCGTGTTTGATTTTCAAGATATTCATCACAGGAGTCGTAGTCTATTGTATTCTGTCACGTGTCCATTACCCTCTTCTCAAAAAATGCACCTAGTGGGGTGTGCAGCGCTTACGCTTATAAGCCAGGACCTTTCCCATTGCCTATTCGATGTGGGACGTGACACTCTCCCCCACCCAATCCTGTGACACCCTCGTCACAACATCGAAGTTGGGAACAGGTTGGCTCTGATATCACTTGTCACGTGTCCATTACTCTCTTCCCAAAAGATGCACCTAGTAGGGTCAGCACCCACGCTTATAAGTCAGGACCTTTTCCATTTTTTATCTGATGTGGAACGTGACATATTCCGTCTTTAAATGATAGATAATGTCTCAAGAGGGTTAGGGTTTAGATTTTGTTGCGTAGAGAGAATGGGTGGGACCGGAGGTGGGTTTAGGTTTTTTTTTTTTTTGTGGATTGTTTTGTGCAAGGAGGATCGTCCACAAAACTTGTTGATGTTTGGTTTTAAGTTCATAAACAGGATAATATGCCTTACCAGCTTTTTTAGGGGTTTCCATGTCGTAATGATTGCTTCGTGCATTTGACACAATATTGTAATTTGGACTTTCAATTTTCTTTTGATTTCCTCTCTCTGTGTTCGATTCGCTATTGTGGGTCGTTGTCCTAAATGTTCGGCACATAAAAAATACTTGTATTATTAAGCATTATTTTCTTCAGAACGTCCCTACCGTCTACGCCCCTCTTTCATATATCTGTCCGAGAATGGAACATCTATTCGAAAGCATCCGCGCACCAGTGCTAATGCTGGTCATCAACTCTCTTTCCATTGAATTGAACATCAGTAAGAAATATTCATTAGACTGAAATAACAATTTAATCCTCCAACTTTCAAGGTATACTTAGTGAATTTTCAACCAAAAAAAAAATTCAGTGCTCTAAACTACAAAAGAAAAAGTTCAAACATGGCTTCACATCCAAAATAGATGTTCAGAAATTTGGAATCCTTGAATGTTTTAAACACATTTAGCAATTGTCAGTCACTAATTTTAACATCTATTTATTTTTTAAAAAAGAAATCAAAAACTTGATAAAAGACGGTCGTATTTGTAGCCTCTAAATTTTCTAATGTTAACAGGGAAACTAATTTGACATACAAATCAAGGGGTAGATTGGTTTACATCCTAGACGACTCGTATATTGTGACATTTTCCAACGTAAAATAATAAGAGATTTCACGGGTGCGTAGAGTGCTAGCTAGTATCTCGGAAAGAGTACCAAGAATGTTCATACATCCCCCTTCGAGGACTTTAGGATACACATATATCACAACCAGCTGCTGCTTTACCACACTTTGCGAGTTCTGACTTCGCTTGAGGTCTCAATCATCAAAGCATGCCGACCCTTCAACGTTGACATTTGAAATGAGCAACTCCTCTAGTATTTACTTGTCCTGCCTACAATTTTTGCAATCTGTCTACTCCTGTTCAAGGAAATTTAGACTTGATAAATATCAAAGCATTTAAGACATCTTTTCCCAAAGTCTATAAAACTAATCTTTTTCTAGGGTTTATAACTATCAAACTGCATACGTCTGAAGAACCACTAGGTAGAGTTGCTGAAGTAGCCTCAGTCGGTGCCTCCGTTGATCTTGCCTCAGATTTTTCATTTGAATAGCTAGCAAAGAGAGAGAAATTATAGGTGTTATAACTTTTTATTCAATGGGAGACACTAGCAGCTCCTAAATTGATAAAACAAAATATTTTCCTATTTCAAATGACTCTTTTATCATTTAGCATTTTCACGTAGAACGATTGTGGTAGCATGAAAAATGAATTGTATTTCTCTATATGTTTTACGAAAGGCATTGAGACCTTAATATACACATTAGAATTATATAAGATAAATAGAAATATACAACTGAAAATATCTGTATATATCCAGAATCACGTTAATATCCTTGTCACTAAAAAATACTAGTTAGGATTCTGGAAGAATCAGATGTTATCATAGAGGCCAACAGAAAATTGGTATATGCGTTCTTCTGGTTTTAGACATCTTTGGAGCATGCATTAAGATTTTAAAAATCAACAGAATAATGACAAAAGATTGGTTTGGCTTCACTCTCCCCCAAGAGAAGACCCTGGATTCCTCCAAATTCTATCCACATATCGTGTATATGACACACACCTCAAATTAGGCAGTAAAAGTTGAAGATTCTAAAGCATCCTTTTAGAAGCATAGCTGTGGTGGGACCACAGAATGACTACATATGCATTCAATTAATATTTCTGATCCAGAATTATTTGTGAAAGAATAAGGACAACAACAACTACTAGTAAGACCTTAAATCCCTCAGTTTTTCTTGCGCATCAACTCAGACCACATGTTGGTTCATGTAATAATTTGAGCATACTTTTCCTCTCCACATAAAATTAAATGTACACATGTGATGTGTTTGCGCAGTATATATCTGAATTGCACACAAAATCATCTCTGTTGGTGTTTCTTCTAGCATTGACCTATCCTAACCAGATATTGTTGGACTTAGCCTACCAATATTTTATTTTATTCGGATGAGCCCGATTAGACAATTTAAAACCCAAATGAGCTCTGGTGGAGAAGGTGGCAAGCCAGAGTCTCATTGGTGTCTTAATAGTATTCTCGTATCCTCAATGGAGTGTAGAAAAAATTCAGAAACAATCAACAAATGCAAACTTACGTTGATAGTATTGTGACCCAGATCAGTTCCACGCAGTCCACCCAAAGTAGTCTTTGCTCTACCGGGATTGCACCGTATGTAATAAGATGTGCAAATGGCCAAAGCTTCCATCCTGCCTGCACAAGAGACCACATTATGAATATTAATTCTAGTTCTTTATTTTTGGTAACTAAGTTTAGCTTATGTTTGATCAAAAGGAAAACCAGCGAGGTTCGTATGATTTTGTTAACAGATCAAGTATGAAGTGGAAATCAAGATCATGATATTTCATCTTTGAAATAAACAAAAGCATCTTTGATTTCCCCTTTGACCATGTTGATGAAAACGTTGAGCTATCAGAAATACTTTTATATGCTTCCTAGCTAGTATGGACAAATTAACAAATTATATTTGCAATTCCCATACAAGATGACAGAGGGAAAGTAGAACATTGAAACTAAAAACCTACATAATTTAGACTTTTAAAACTCTAGCTTCGAATATTACCATAAAAAAAAAATAGAAACTGTTAAAAAAACAATAACCTCTGATGCAACACACAGTTCAAACAATTCTAACCCTTTTTCACCCCATACTCAGCGAAACAGAAAGGAGGAAACAAAGGAAAAACTAAAAAAGTTGGAGGGGTACAGAGAAGATGACAAGTATCTTACAGTCAACATTGGCCAAAACGTAGCCTTCAATTCGGTAAAAATGCTGACTGGAGATTCTAGACGCAAGAATCCCAGAAGAGAAAAATAGATGCTATTCCATACAGCAGCCCAAGCAGTCTGATCAAAAGCCACTTTAGCAGGAACCACCCACCAGTCTTGAAATGGAAAAAGTTCCTGGAGGACAGGAACAACAAATCAAGATTGGATCAAGTTGTTGCTGTCAACTAACTCAATATAGTCATGGTAAGTTAAAAACCTCACAAAACTGGTAGTAGAAATGTGAAAGGGAGCCATGTAATGTAAAGCCAACAAGTCCAGATCTAAACATTCGAGCACGATCAAATTCAAAGAGCGGTTTACCTTCATAGCACTGTTGAGAAACCAAGAATAGTCAAAAAGAAAATAATAATTAAAATATATAATTCAAAAGTAATGCTTCCTAGCATGTACTAACCTGTGCAATCCAATCCCCTACAGAATAGACCACTCCACTAATTACCATTTTGGCAAGAACCGGGTTTGTCTTCAGAGCTTCCTCGTAAGCAGACCAGTTATGTTGAGGTGCATATCTTAATATCTCATAGAGCGTCCAACCCTGATAATTGGGGAAATGCATTTCAAAGATTAAATTTTTCGATAACTTTAGAATCTTTTACATCCGCAAATAAATCAAACACATCAGTGTAAATTTAGACTTAAAGATTACCGTAAAACAATGTAAACTTGAGTACGTTAACAAGATTGGAATTAACAAGATTAACAGAGACAAAATCAAGGCTCAGACTGAATCTCTTGCATAAGGAACAGCAACAACAACTAATAATGCTTTGTCCAATCTCAATATTTAGAACAGGCAATCTCATAAGAAAGTTTTTCCCATCATTGGACTTCTCACAACAAAATTTTAAACCATTATAAAAATCAAGTCCAACAACTGAATTGCCTTTAGAAACAACAGATTTCTGCAGAGCATCTGAACAATTAATTGTAATCTTATTATACAATAACAGTCACAAGTACCAGATTATCTGTTCCATTACAAAATGAGAAGCTACAATCTAGTGAATTCTATGCCGCAGGGGAAAAAAAAAACAAATATAAAGTTTACTTAAAAGTCAATCCTCGTAATAAAGAAACAACTTTCAGAATAATGAGAGAAATCGAAGAAGAAAAGGAGAAACGGAAACAAAAGTACTTCAAAATAATCAACTTGCATAGGCAAATTTATGAAAATTCCGGCAACTAGAAAACCATCGGGGTTAAGGAAGATAACAAGACTAAGCCCAACAATTCTGAATTTTGAGATAAAGAAAACGCCGTATAAAACATATATCAAAGACTTACTTGCCAGTAATCATGATCAATGGTAAGTAACCTGGAGAGAGCATAAGTGCCAGCAGCAAGAACAATCATAGCATTGATAGTTCTATCGATCAACCTCTCCGTCTCCATCTCTTCATCTCTAACTTGACCAACACCAGAGCTCGAAGAAGCTGAAGAGAAACCTTCAAGCGACAACTGTCCCTCACTCCCACCAAACCCACTCACTTGAGTTCCCGCCAATTCAGCTCCTTCTCTCTCCACCATAACAACAACACCTTCTTGCTGGTCAGTGCTGTCCTCACTCTGAACTGGTAAGACATCGAGCTCATCTTGGACAACGGAGTTTAAGACCCAGTCTTTATTAGTTTTCTGCTTGTTTGTCGAAAACACAGGGTGTTGTTGTAGTTTTGAGCCGAGAAAGTGGAAATTTTGAAGGGCTTTCGGGGTCGGTTTTCTAGGCTTGGACGAAGGAAGGAGGGTACGAGGAGAAATGGTGTGAACAGAAGCCATTTTTTACGGACTTGGCCTCCCCAAGCCAAGGCTGGGAGGAACCGAGTTGAGTCGCCTAGTTATCAATCCAACTGACGGTTTGTTTATCCGAATTGTCTATTGTCAGAAACCGCTGCTTATAAAGGTCAGTTAATAATCTGATAAGGTGGGGAGGATACAGCTGTTGGCGATATACCGCGACGATTTCGTTTTGTGCATTTGTTGGTCTAGAGTCGGCAGATACAGCAGCTTAATTGTAGGCCACAAGTAGAACGATGATTTAATCAGATAATGAATGGTAGCCAGCCACGTAAGCAGCAGTACTATTGACAGAGATAGACAACTAAAATCAGTGGACCAAACTGGCCAGTTCAATCGGATTACACTACGGACTGGTTTTTAGTTTGACTGTAGGCCTTGTTTAGGTTTAATAATATAATATAATATATTTTTATTATTTAGGTGAGAGTTTTATAATGGAACAGAATAGAACGGGATGGAAGCGGAAAGTTTCATATTACGTTTAATTTCATCCTAAAAAATGAAAATAAAAAACATCTGATTCGTAAAGTTTATGATAGAACGTAAACTAATAAATATATACTACCTAATATACCCTCAAAATTTTTTCTTAATATCAATTATTTCTTCTAATTCTATCTCCTTCTATATAATTAATAATATTTGTATATTATTTCTCCTTACTCTAATAATAATATTTTTAGATTATTAATAAAAATTGTATATAATTAATAATAAAATAAAAAAATTTATTAAAATTTTTATTAATAAAAATAAAAATATATATGTAAAACAATTCTTAGGGTTATTAAATTATATCTTCGATCAAGAATTTTTAAAAGAATTAGCTGAGGAACGAAAAATATTACCATTGAATCCTAACACTACCTTTATTGAAGTGATAATATTTAGGAGCTGAATGTTTACTTTTGCTAGGAGAGATTAATTATTTTTGTAATAATTCGGAGTATTAACTAAAACATTCGTCTACATTTTGTTGTGTATAAGGGATATTATTTTTGACGTTAATTTCCTGAGTAGGATCTTTTAGCTTGATTTCAATTAATTGATTATTTGTTTTTTTTAATTGGATCTAACAGATTTTCACTACAGACATTGTCTATTAAAGTATCTATTTATGTTTGTAAAGTTACATTATTAAGAAGATCAATTGTAAATGATTTAGTTTTTTAATGACTAATTGTAATATTTTATAATAGGTTGTATGATATATTGGGATTTTAATAATTAACGACTTTTGATTTAAACTTTTGATAAAAGTTTTTTTAAAGTTATATAATGTAAATATTGACATAAGGGGTTATATAATTTGAGAAAGTTATTTCCTAATATTAAAGATAATCATGATTCTTGTTGATAAATAGATGGGATTGTAAATATATAGGTTTCAATTAGAATATTATTATAGTAACTAACATACCACAGTTCTTTTATGCTTCCATCTACAATTCGTATTTGTAAGGGTTTTCCTAATTTTTCCAATTATTTAATATTGTTTTTGATGCTATTCAAATTGTTGCTCTTGTGTCAATATATGTGTTAAGTTTTTTATTGTGAATTATCACTTGAATAAAGGTAGTGTTCAGATTCAATTGTTGATTCTGAGCTTTGTTCATCATAGTGATATAAAGATGATATTGTTGAGTCTGTTTTATATTCAGATTCTATGGGTTTTAAATTATATTTAAATGATGAATTAAGAATATTCATCTTTTCTTTTCTTGAAACTTCTTTTGGTTTCTTTTTAAACAATTATTTGTATAATAACCTTCTTCCTTACACAACCAACAATGACATTCTTTTTTATTTTGAGAACAATATGTTTGTTTAGGTTTATACTTTCGATAGGCTTTTCATCTAAAGAATTTTTTATAAAGTTTAGGTAGAAATAATTTATAACTTTTTCATGAATATTTTTCCATTTATATTTCTTATATCTATGTTGTTTTCAGAATTTTTGATATTGTGGATAATCACATCCATATTGTTGCGGTATTTCTGAATATTTAGAATAACATAGTTGTATATCCACAAAATCGTGGAAAATATGGACCTAAAGTAATCATCTTTCTTTAAACCGAACCACTCACCACCTATCTTTTCTTCTAAAGTGGACTTATTGATACCATTTATTTAACATCTTTAAATATTTTATCCGAATTTCCTGTTGGATTTATCACAGCCAATAAAAATTACAAAACCCGTTTTGCTAAAGATCATGAAATTTTTATCAAAGTATTTAGCAGCTATCCTATTTTCCAAAAAGCAGACACTTTGAAAGATTCAACTATTCTGTTAACCCATATTGCCTATATCCAAATTAGAATTAGCAACGGTCAATATCCACCCATTGATGAGCCTCCTTACTATGAAGTTACCTAGGATCTAATTAACCAATTCAATTTACATTGCCTCGAAGGAATATATCAACAATATCTTAAAATCACTCCTAAATCATTACTCAAGTTAAATTATCATGGACCAAATCTGCTAATGACTTTTCCATACAAGCAACCTCTTAAGACTGAAGCTCTTTAAATTATTAAGCATCTGGAAGGACAATTCTTGACAAATTATGGTATTTTTATGGACTTATCTAAAGATTAGAAACGCGCTCTCTGTAAAAAGCTCAAGAATCACCCAAGTTATTTATGTCCTTATTGCCCAGCTCAAGACAACAATAGTTCCACAAATGAAATAATTATTGACCGTCACTACTTCTAATTTGGATATAGGCAATACGGGTTAACAGTATAAAAAATTATCTGTCACGATTATGCGTGATTTTTTAATTGAACGTGATTTTTGTTTTAAAATAATATCGTTAAATCTCTTGCAACAACTATTTTAATATCAGGAGTATAATAGTCATTTATTATACATTCTATTCCATTCCATCCATCTTCTAAATAATATTTCACTATATTATATTATGAACTTTTTCATTCCTCTCAAACAACTTTTTACTATATTACAGTCCATTCTAATGTGTGAGGAACTTGAGCGGATAATGTGTCAGTTTTGGTGGGGTACCAAGGACAACAGGAAAGGTATACACTGGATGAACTGGGATCGTTTATGTCGATCACGAGCGACTGAGGGCCTTGATTTTAAACACCTCCGAGAGTTTAACATTGCTCTTTTGGGCAAGTTAGGCTGGAAACTACTAAAGGAGCCTGACTCGTTAGTTGCCATATTGCTCAAAGAACGATACTATGCCCATTGCTCATTTTTAGAAGCCCCTCTTAGTGTGAACCCAAGTTATCTATGGCGCAGCATTCGGGAAAGTCAGTATATTATTCGATGATGCTTGTGCTGGAAGATTAGCAGGGGGCATAGAGTGCAAATCTGGTCTGACCCATGGTTAAAGGATGTGGACAATCCATTTGTCATCACCCCTTTTGATGCACGCTATAGTGTTCTCTTTGTACAAGGCTTGATGGTTAATGGGAGGTGGAATTCTGAGTTGATAAATACTGTCTTTAAGAACCGCGATAGTCGTTTAATATTAAGCCTCCAACTTTCTGGTACTACTACAGATGATTTGTTTTGGCTGTATGAGGACAAAGGCTTTTTCTCGATCAAGTCGGCTTACAAAGCTCTCACTTGTGGTAACCAAGAGCCCTAAAATGTAGAGATGGCGTAGGTATGGCAGAAGTTTTGGGAACTTAAAGTGCCCCCACAAGTGAGTAATTTTGTTTGGAGGGCTTCAAATAATATCCTGTCGCTACGTGAAAACTTGCTCTTAAAGAAGGTCGATGTCCTGCCATGGTGTCCGTTTTGTAATCAATCGATGGAAAGTCTGCTGCACTTACTGGTTACTTGTTTGTTTACAAAGCAGGTGTGGCAGTGTTCTTATATAGGTTGGTTTTCGGCAACGGTGACAAGCTTTCAAGATTGGCTGTGGAGGTTTTTTCGTTTGTTTAATGATAGTGATTTGGCTTTAGCTTTGAGTTTATGCTGGCAGGTATGGAATGTGCGTAATAACCGTATTTGGAACCATAAAGTTGCTACTGCTTTATCGGTTTGGGCTTGAACGTTGCAACGCCACCATGATTGGTTGAAGGCATAGGTGGTGGTTGAGATTGCCAGAACTATGGATGGTGTTATTACATGGAGGACACCAGACCTTGGGTGGGTGAATATCAACCTTGATGCTGCAACAACTGTGGATGGTTCCTACACTGGATATGGTTTCATTGCTAGAGATTCTTTGGGTTCAGCTTTGGGGGTTCGGGTTGGGTTTAGGGTTTAGGGTTTAGGGTTTAGGATTTAGGGATTAGGGTTTAGGGTTTAGGGTTTAGTGTTTAGGGTTTTAGGGTTTAGAGTTTAGTGTTTAGGGTTTTTCCCCGAGGGAATCTTTAGAATTCTCACTGCTTAACTTTCAATTCGCCCCTGACCATCAACTGAAATGTGAATAACCAGTCCTCCTCTCTTTGAAACAAGGGGCACTTTTGGTTCTGTCAGTACTTGAAACAATTTTGTCTTCTCCATATTACTGTATCTCTAGAGTCAATAATTTTATATGAGGAACTACTGAACTGATTCACTTGCTGTCACGGATCGTCACTATGTAAATGCAACTGATTTCAACGATTTAATTTCTAATTCTCGTTTACTTAGATCTTAACTTGATTGCGAAGTTGTCTTTCAACATATCAGACGTTCTGTTAATGAGGTTGCTTATGGCTTAGCCCAAACTTCACGAACAATGGCAAACGTAGGCGAGTGGTGTATTAATTTTCCTCCTTTTATACTGCCTCTACTGCGCTTGGATTGTTAATACATCTCTTCCTTCTTCTAAAAAAATTTTTTTTCATTGTATTTCATTCCGTTGTATTCCATTAATTAACGTTCAACCAAACAAGTCCTTACTTTTAACGGGCGAGTGAAAATCAGCCGGTTAAATATTCTTTCAACTGTGAAGAACCATATGCTTCTTCGGCTTCTCCGATGCCTAAACCATGAGAAGAGCGTCAGTTATATTAATATATTCTCATTAGAGATGTTGAAGATGCTTGACTGGGATTGTTTGATAAACCACTTGTTGCAACTGTTGAATAGGATGGTGTTTGTGAGTTTCTCTGCCTCTTTATCTTACTCTATTTATCTCTATCTCTCCCATCATTGAGTTTACAAATTTTTTTTCAATTTTTTCCAGGATTTGTGTGCTTTTCGTGAGTTATTGTGCCTCTTTTAGCTACTCTCTTTATATATATCTCTCTCATCCTTGAGTTTACCAAATGTTTTGTAGTTTTTTGCTAGGTTTTGTATGGATTTCATGAGTTTTTTTGGCCTTTATCTCATTCTTGAGTTTGCCAATTTTTCTGCAATTTTTTGCTGGGATTTTTGTTCCCATTTATGTGATACTTTGCTACATTTCTCTGCTTTGGTGACTACAACCATAAAGATCTAAGAGAAAGATCAGGGCTTTGTCCATATGCAATAGCAGTAAGTACTCTTTGCTCATTTGCTTTGGTATTTTTTTATATTTAATCATTCACTGTAAAATTAGAACTTGCGATTTATGTTCTAGTTATTCTATATGCTTATATCCCTTTAAAATCAAAGCGACCTTTTCATGGTCAAAAGAAGCTAATGGTTTAGAGTTCTAGCAACAGATTCTAGAACAAATTAGCTCCAATGAAGAAGTAGCGTACAGGGGAGTGAGACAGAGACATTGGGGCAAATGGGTAATAGAGATTAGACTTCCTCAGAACATAATGAGAGTTTGGTTTGGAACATATGACACAACAGAAGCTGCAGTTATGCTTTATGATTGTGCTACCCAGTGATTGTCCAATGTTTATACTAGAGGACATTGAATTAGAAGGTTGTTACCTTGTAAGAATGTTTTCTTATGATCCCGAGTTAATCTGGGAGCAAATGATGTCATTTACTCATGTTATTACTTTTATGTTTTAGATGCAACATACTATTTTATAGTAGTGTTAGCTTCTGTATATAAAACGATTCTCTGCAGTTTCTAGAAGACCAATGAATGAAATATTCAGTTACTTCTCGTTTTCTCTCAAATATTGTTCATAGTATCAGAGCCTAGGGTTGTGTAAGCTAGGATTTGGGTTTTCTTTATTGAGATGGAGATTGTAGATTTACAAAATGAGTTGCTACGAGAGGTGCGGTCATAAGCTAATGGTGATTCATTTCATCTAAATTCTTCAGATAATCCAGGAATGCTGTTGGTAACAAATCTTATAAATGCAACAATTATCTTAGCTGGAGTCATTTTATGAAGATCGTACTAAAGGCAAAGAATAAGCTGAGTTTTATAGATCCGAAGATAGAGTCGCTGGATGAAGAATCAGAAGATTATGAACAGTGGAGTAGGGTGGATTCGATGGTGAAATATTGGATTTTAAATGCTGTTACAAAAGAAATCGCAGAGGCTTTTATCTACACAACATCTACAAAGGATCTATAGAGAGAGTTGGAAGAGAATTATGGTGACTATAATAGACCTCAAATTTATCAGTTACAAAGAGAAATTGCATCTGTGGAGCAAGGTAATTTTTCGGTAAATGCCTATTTTACAAAATTGAGAAAGCTTTGGGATGAATTAAATTGTTTAAGTCCAATTCCTCACTATACTTGTGGTAAATGTGAATGTGGAGCAACTAGAAAGCTTGATGATGATATTTCATTGAATCGATTAATGCAGTTTTTGATGGAGCTAAATGAAGGTTTTGATCATGCTCGAAATTAGATTTTATTGCTTGATCCCTTGCCTACAGTTAGTAAGGCTCATTCTATGATAATTAGAGTTGAAAGACAAAGAGCTATGGATATGTCTTTTGAGGGCTCTACAAAAAGTAGTGTCATGCTGGCTAGAACTTGGAACCATATTAATAAGTCAAATGTAGGAAAAGGCATATATAAGGAAGAGAAGTATTGTGATTTTTGTAAGATGAATGGTCATACTAGAGAAAGTTGCTTCAAGATAATTGGTTATCCTGAATGGTACTCGAATCTTAAGGAAAAAAACATAAAGAACAAGCTAGAGTACAAGTTGACACACCTTTAATCGAGGAAGAGGTGACAAGAAAATATGACTCAAATACTACTCCAGCAATAGCATATATTGTGAAGCAAGAGTTATTTGCTATTGAAAGGAAAGCAAGTTGAAGGTGTTGATAATTTTCTGAATTTTGTCTAGATAACTGATTTTGTAGGTGAGATTAATGAAGTAAATTTTGTTGCCGCAAATAAAAGTTCTTGGATTGTGGATACAGGTGCCTCTAATCATTTTTGTGCATATAAAGCAATGTTTAAAACCTTATTTCCTGTTACCCAACCTACCAAAGTCCATTTACCAGATGGCACAATTACAAATGTTAAATATATGGGTGACATTGTTTTACCTAACAACTTGTGTCTTAAAAATACTTTTTATGTCCCTACTTTCCATTACAATTTACTGTCTGTTAGCAAATTGACTCGATCCACTAACCTTAAATTCAGCTTTACTAATTGTTATTGTGTTCTACAGGACCTGAAGACTGAAAGTATCGTGGCTGTTGGACAAATAGTAGGCAATCTGTATTTCTTGGACAATAATTCCTTTCTTATTACTAAACGTGATTGTAAATCTTTGAATTTTTCAGATTTCCATTCTCATTATATTAATCATGTTCAATCTCAACATCTTCCAATTTGCCATAGTAGATTAGGACACCCCTCCCATACCATATTACATCATTTGAGTTTCATTAATAAAGATTCTTTCCATTCTAATTTCATATGTGATGTGTGCCCTTTGTCTAAACAAACTCAACTCCCATTTTCTTTTAGTCATACTAGAACAACTTCACCTTTCCACTTACTACATGCTCATATTTGGGGCCCATATAAAGTAGCTTCTGTTTCTGGGGCTCACTATTTTCTTACCTTAGTGGATGATTTCAGTCGGGCAACTTGGACTTTTCTCATACATCATAAGTCTCAAACTATTGGTCTCTTATCCAAATTTTTAAGGATGATTGAGACACAATTTGGAACTAAATTGAAGATTCTTTGCACTGATAATGGTGCTGAATTTCTCAGTCCCTCTTATCAAGCCTTACTGTCTTAAAATGGAATACTATATCATAAGACCTGTGTTTACTCGCCCTAACAAAATGGGATAGCGGAGTGAAAGCATCGCCAATTGATTCAAATTGCTAGATCTTTATTGTTTCAATCTCACTTACCTGATAAGTTCTGGGGAGATTCGGTGCTGCATGCTACTTTTCTTTTAAATAGACTTCCTACACCTGTGTTATCTTGGAAATCTCCTTATGAAGTTCTTTTTAAGAAACCACCTACATATTCATTACTAAAAAATTTTGGCTGTTTGTGTTATGCCACAAATATTCTTCCAACCAGATCTAAATTTCATTCTAGAGCTTTTTGTTGCATTCATATGGGTCAGTTAGAAGGGAAAAAGAGTTATAAGCTTTATGATCTAGATTCCCATACCGTCTTTGTCTCTCCAAAATGTCTTCTTTGAATCGCATTTTCCTTTTCAATCTTCTTTATCCAAAACTTCTTCTTCTTCTTCCTCAACTTTTTTACCTTTACCTATTATTTCTGATTCTGTTCCATCTATGGTTTCTTTATGTAACCCTGATGTGCAGGTGCCTTCTACTGATTCCTCAGCTTCTATTGATATTGCACCTCCATCAGGTACTGTTCCTTCTTCTTCACCTCCTCCTTTCCTTCGACATAGTGTGTTCCCTAAGCATCCACCTTCTCGGTTGCAAGATTTTGTCTATACTGCTCAAACTTCTTCTGATTTCTTATCTTTCATTGCTCTTGAACATTACTCTAGTGCACATCTATGTTTTTTGGCAAATTTTTCCACTTTGCAGGAATCGAGAAATTATGCTAAAGCTAGTACTGATGCTAGTTGGGTTAAAACCATGCAAACTGAATTAGAGGCTTTACAGCAGAATCAAACTTGGCGTTTGACATCTCTTCCCAAGGACAAAAAGCCCATTGGTTTTAAGTGGGTTTATAAATTGAAGTTAAAGCCAGATGGTACTATTGAACGTTACAAGGCACGTTTGGCAGCTAAAGGATACAATCAAATAGAGGGGATTGACTACATAGACAGCTTCTCTCCTGTCGCCAAGACCACTACTGTAAGCATTTTTCTGGCTATAGTTGCAGCTCGTTCTTGTCCTATTCATCAATTGGATGTCAATAACGCTTTTCTTCATAGCTTTATTGATGAAGAAGTTTACATGGTTCCTCCCAAAGGTTATAAAAAGGCTACTCCTGGTCAATTCTGTAAGCTTAATATATCACTTTATGGCTTGAAGTAGGCTTCTCAACAGTGGAATGCAGAATTTACTTCCCAATTACAAGCTTATGGTTTTCATCAGTCGATGTATGATCCTTGTCTGTTTGTCCTATGCAAACAATCCATTTTTTTGGTCTTTTTAGTATATGTTGATGATGTTCTTCTCACAGGCACCTCTGAGAAGGAGATTCTTACAGTTAAGGATTTCTTGCATAAGACTTTCACTATCAAAGATCTCGGTTATGGGAAGTATTTCTTTGGGCTTGAACTTGCTCAGTCACCATCTGGTCTTCATGTTAATCAGTGCAAGTACATATTGGATCTTCTTTAAGGTGCTGGTTTGGAAGCTACTCATACAGTTTCTACTCCCATTCCAAAAGGCACTATTCTCACAGCTAATCAAGGTGTTTTATTACCTGATCCTCAGCCTTATCGCTGACTTATAGATCGTTTGCTTTATCTTGACTTCACGCGCCTAGAAATTACTTTTGTCGTTCAGCAACTTAGCCAATTTGTTTAGGCTCCCCGAGATAGTCATTGGCAGTATGCTCTTCATGTGCTGCGCTACTTGAAAGGCACTGTTTCTTTGGGACTTTTTTATCCTGACCTTAAGGATTTTCAATTACAGGCATATTGTGATGCTGATTGGGCTGCTTATAAAGATACTCGATGATCAATTTTTGGGTATTGTGTTTTTCTTGGCTCTGCCCTCGTATCTTGGAAATATAAAAAACAAGCTACTGTTTCTCGATCATCTACTGAAGCTGAATATCGCAGCTTGTCCATTACGGTCTATGAGTTACAATGATTAGCTTACCTTCTCAAAAAGTTTCGGTTGACTATTCAGCAGTTTATTCCCCTTTAGTGTGGCAACCAGACAGCACTTCACATTTATGCTAATCCCGTGTTTCATGAACGTACCAAGAATCTTAACATTGATTGTCATTTGGTCCGTGAGCAGTATAAAGCTAGTTTCGTTCATCCTTGTCATGTTTCTTCTAAGGACCAGCCAACTGATATATTCACTAAGTTCCTCTCTGCTCCTTTGTTTGATCATTTTGTTTCCTAAGTTAGGCTTGAGGGATGATGAGTATCGTATTTTTCGATAGAGCAAACGATGCCATTTACTCATGTTATTACTTTTATGTTTTAAATGTAACACACCGTTTTATGGTAGTGTTAGCTTCTATATATAAAACGATTCTCTGCAGATTCTAGAATATGACGATTGAATGAAATATTCAGTTACTTCTCGTTTTCTCTCAAATATTGTTCAGTTCTCACCAATTAGAAGGCTATTTTTCGCTCACTAAATCTTTAGTTAACTCTTTGTTGTTTTAGTAACTCATTTCTATGAAAAATACTAGTAAAGCTACATAAGTTGGACGGCCTCAAATTATGAATGAATGTGGCAATTTAGAGGGTGCTAAACTTACATTAAATCCTACGTTGTATATTTATCCAAAGATCCCAATTCACTAATTATGCGAGCTAATGATTATTCATATCCTAATAGACTATGATTAAAATTAAATCAATTTCAATCCACCAAAGCCATTGACACATTCAAACAATTCACAAAATACAACCTAATACTATCATACCATATGCAAAATCACATACAAGCAAAACACATAACCCTCCCCACACTTGAATAACATATTGTCCTCAATATGAGAAGGGGACAAACAAGTAAATAAAAAAAGATAAGAATAAAAATAAACGAAAAGAATGAACATAAGTTAAAGTAAATAGAAAAAAATAAAAAAGATAAAAATAAAAATAAAAATAAAGCTAATTTGAAAAAGAAAATTGGGTTAGACAAACTCTCATGGAGATGGAGGCAGGGATGGTGTCAAATGTGGTAATTAAACGCGCTGAGCCTCATAATATCTATGGATATAATGTATATCCCAGCTCTAGCATCATTGAGTTTGGATCATCTCCTTTATCATTCTGGTGTGCTTTGCTAGTGTATCAGTAATTGTCTTGTTGGTTGCGGAGATTGCCTTCAAGACATTCTTCCAGCCCTAATCTTTAGCTTCTTCCTCTTCCTCAGACTCTTCACTGGTTGAGTCCTGTTCTGTCTACTGAGGTAGTGCTGAACTCGAGCTCACCTGACTAGCCTTAATCTTAGCATATGTCTTCTAGCTAATATCCCTAAGTTTCATGTTGTGGGATTTTATGATTTCAGCCCCAGAAATGGTGATGGTTTAGGAAGTCAGGGAGGTGGATAGTTAACTCACTATAGTCAACGCCATAATATTAAAAAATGGCAGACACTAGGTATCCCACACATAAATTGTTACTCCTCTTGTGCGGAGTCGCAACAATAGCGTTTAACACATGTGTGGATGGGCATACTGGAATGTTATGGTCTATGCACCACAATATAAAGAGTTCATTTATGGAATACTTATTGGTTTTTGCAACAACAGGTGCTCGTGGGACCTTATTATGTTGTTATGAGCATTCTTGGCATAAAATTGCTCTATTCTAGTGAGTTCATTCCAATATCAAGAAGGAGAAAAATCATCATGTTGATCGATAATGGAGGATTCGAGGAACCCACACATATTGAACTTGATTTCTATGATTAGTTCATAAGTTCTTCCTCTCAACCTAAACCACAATTCCTTGGGGTTCCTAGGGTTATAGGATGGCGAAGTGAAAATTTCCAAAGTGAGCTCCTGGTAAACAGGAAATTGGAAATGTATAAATCTATCTTACTGGATTCTTTCTGTCTAGCCCACTGGATTCTTTCTGCTAAGTTTTCTACCCTCTCTCACAATTCTAACCTATCGACCATTTCAAAATAAAAATATTTGGGAACTACTATTTGTCTAGCATTTAAGGATTAGACAAACACCTTCCTCCTTTGTGTAGATCAGGACGGGCGCTTAGAACTATGCTACTCTGTTTCTTCTCCCACATCCCACAACTTGATTTTTTCCTGACTGCTTCCGGCTGGTTAATTGCTTAATGTATGACATGTTGCTTGTGAATAGGTAGAGTTTGGAAGAAATTTAGAGGTTTGAAATTTTTGTAGAGACATGTGAGAGCTTTTGTATGATTCAATTCTAGAGAGACAAAGTAAAAGTGAAAGTGAAATTAGAAATAAATATATAAGTGGTTGGAGGGTAAAAATGGTAAAATTTTCTTTAAAAACGCGTGTTCCCCTTTTCTGCCCAGTCGCATGCCACGATTGTGGCCTTCAGTTTTCCACCAATTCTTTAATTTTTCTTCTTTTTTTGTTTTCACATTTTTTCTAAAATCTCTTCTTAATTCTTTTATGGCCCTTTCACGTCTCTTTTACTTGCCAAATCGATCATCCAATTTATATCAAAGTCTATTCCTTCTTGATTTTATTTAGAAATAAAATAATCCCAACTACAGAACCTAAACTTTTTAACAAAAATAATCAAAGGAAATAATTTTCCATTGGTTGCCTCCTATGTAGTGCTTCTTTTAACATCAGTAGCTTGACGCTCTATCCTTGGAAACCCAGCCAAGATCAATTATGAGCAGCTTGCTTCCACCCTTTTCATTTAATATCAGTTTTGTATCCTGTAAATAAGCTACAAATTACAACATAATTAAAAGGACGATGGTGATAATATTATGAAAACCAATTAGGCTCAACAATGACCTTTCTAGTGAACTGTCAACCAAACAGGGAATAACAAAACTCCCGAGTCTTCCATTAAATCCAACATTTTGTTCTGTAAGAATGTGAGTTGCTCTCTTTCTTCATTAATCGCCTTCGTCTCCTCTGCTTCTTCCACTTCACAAACAGAGACCTTCATAGCTTCTTTAAACTTGATGTCTGTTGTTGTCTACTCTTCATCCTCTTGTTCAACATAAGATTTGAACACATCAATTATCCTGAATGAGCCACTATCCTTTGTTTTCTTAAATACATCATTTATATTGAATGTCACTTGGTCATCATTAATCCAAAATATAAGGTTCTGTTCATGGACATCTACTTGATATTTTTTGATGTTCAAATACGATATATCAAGAACTAGTGAATAAAAGGGGGGTTGACATTCTTTTCTTCATCCTCTTCCTTGATTTGTTGGTCTTTTATAAGGTTAGGTTTAGCCTGATTTCTCATTGGTTCTTCTAGCTCTACTGCATTCCTAAGCGTGATAGCATGATATGGCTCTATTGAATTTATTCTTATACTGCGTAGATAATTTTCCACATTTGCTTACAAAATTCCCTGGAAAGCTAGCCTATTTGAATTTCTAGATTATGAATAGAAGAGGCATGATCTTCTATTACTAGCTCAAACTTCTCTTCCAATCTCTTTTGGTCCTCTTCCATATCCATGAGCTTATCCATGATTTTATCTAGCTTGGAATCCTATGAATTCAATTCATCTGGTTGAATTCAAATAGGTCTTGATGTCTCATATAAGTACTTGCATTATTAGACCAATAGAAATCGGGATAGTTCTGCTAACCCGAAGTGTATGGGTTCATATAAGGATGATGAATTCCCTAACTAAATTGGGTCTCATTGAATTCAACAAGAGTCCCTTTCTCCCTATAATATACATCCTTTATGATCGTTCTTTTAAACACTTCTTAGCATTCAACTCTTCAGATGTCTCATTCTCACTCTAAGATGTCTTGATGTGTCTCTACTTTACACCCTCAATTTTTTTCCAAAATAAAAGATAAGGGAAAAGCCCTAGGCTAAAGAACTAAACTAATCGCCTCTCTGACAACAGCGTCAAAAACTTAGTTGCAGGTTCGTGTAGTACCTAAAGTGTCGATCTCACGAGGAGAATTAATCTAATCCTAAAATCTAAGGTCGAGCTCAATTCACAATAATTCAAAATAAACAAAACTAAATAAGAAATTATTCAATCAACCTAAATTAGATCTTAAATTGTCTAAAAAACTACTGAAAACCTATGCAAGATCTCTTGTTACACAAATTTACTAGTTTGATTCAATTATTGATTTATTAAATTACCTAACTCTCATTAGCCCAATTTATTGAGTTTCACTCGGTTCACCCTCTTAGTTTGTTACCAAATTATGAAGTACATAAATTAAATCACAAATAATTCAATAAAAACATGACTATCAAATTTTTTAACATCAAAGAAAAAATTCTTAAAGGTGAGTTTAGACCAATCTCAACATTCAACAATCCTATTCTCAATGACTATCCCAATTCTATACTTCAATAAAATTGAAAAAAATTAGAAAATATGAGTGTAATGGATGACAATAGTAGCAAAGGCGGCAAACCTCCTGTTTGTTAAGTCAAGAAGACTTCACTTCTTTTATTGATTTTGATGAAAGTCAAATAATAATAATAATAAAAGTGTGTGACCTGCTTTTATGAGCTTGTTAAGTGCACAGATAAATGTAAGCAGCATAAATCATCAAATCAAGATAATATTCAAGAGTTGTCTAAGACAAATTCACATGTCTAAGACGAATTCACATGTCCTAAGCAAAGACATAAGACGAAGCAAAGACATAAGATGAAGCGAAGACATAAGATGAATTAAAGACAAAAGATGAAGTATGTAAATCAAATCAAGACAAAATAATTGAAGAATAATCTACAACGTCAGTTAGTTAGTTAATTAGAGTTAGGTACAGGACTCAACTAATAATTGATCTATGAAGATTCTACAAGCAATTTTCAAGAAGACCGTTGGAGAATTAGACTATAAATATCAGTTGTAATTATAGACAAAACAGAACTTTCAATTTTACTTGCATGAAATAATTATGTGATCAAGTGAGTTTACTGTAAAAATATCTTGAGCGAAAAGAAGGAAGAAGAGAGATCAGGAACACCTGTAACGTGAGTTTAGAAAACTCAAACCATATCTTTTCTAATGGAAGGGAAGGCTAGAGCCTGAAGAGGCTAAGATAGCAGATAAAGAATACTTTGTGAAAGAGACATAAAGAAGCGCTGGAAGTAAGAAATACTTGTAAGGTTGCAAGAGATAGTGAAATCTCCAATAAACTCTGAGGACTGGACGTAACCAAAGGTTAAGGATGAACCAGTATAAATCACGGTGTCATATTCTCTAACCCTTATCTCTTTTTTTCTTATTGTTAGAAGACTAGATACTATTTCTGCTATTGCATTACTCAAACAAAAAAGTGAGTTGTTTTGTAATCGTCTAAATCTTTTAAGAAAATTAAGAAATTTCTTAAAGATTACTATTTTAGACGATCTAACACAATTCAACCCCCTTGTTGTGTATTTTACATATTATACGTGATTTCTATAATAACAAGTGATTTACTTTAGTTGGTATCAGGACGAAGTTTCCAAGAAATACTGTTATAAAGTGAGGACAAAGATCTATGGCTGAATCATATGTTTTTATAGCTAAAGGTGCGTCATTCATAAGACTTCCTACGTTCAATGGTGAATACTATCATTATTGGAAGGACAAAATATGGCTCTTCATAGAATCTACACATATTAATCTTTGGGATATCATTAAAAGTGGTCCATATATTCTAACAGACTACAAAGGGAAAAGCATCTCTCGTGACCAATGGTTAGCTAATCAAAAACCTCGTGTTCAATTAAATTCAAAGGGCAAGTTCTTTTTAAGTTGTTCTTTAAGCAGAAGTGAATATGATAAGGTTCATGGATGTGAATCTTCGAAGGAAATGTGGAACACATTAGCTATTGTACATGAAGGAACAAACCAAGTGAAAGAATCCAAGATTGGTATTCTTGTTCATCGGTATGAGCTGTTCAAGATGAAAGATGATGAGTCTATTGATCAAATTTTTGGACAATTCCAAACAATCATTAATGGACTTCAAGCTCTGGAGAGAATCTATGATAGTCAAGATCACGACAGAAAGATCCTCAGAAGCCTTCCAAAAAGATAGAGACCCAAAGTAACAGTAATACAAAAGGCCAAGGATTTAAGCAAGCTAAAGTTAGATGAATTGCTTTGTAACATCCCTTTTCCAGATAACGGGTTGAATTATAAAAAAACGGGTACACGAGAGATTAATCGGAGAAATTAGGAAAACACATCTCATGCTCATGTATTTGTGAACAGTGAGTTTTGCGCATGAAAATTTACTGTACATGCATTCATGAAATTTTCCCGGTATAAGTGCATAAAGAGTGATTTTTGAAAAATAGGCTTTGTGAGTGAAAAATTTGAATTGGAGAGGCTCATTAGGGTTTTGTGATTTTTAGAAAATTATAAAAATTTTCTGGGAATTTTTCGGAATCATTTCTGGACCCGAAAAACTGCCAAGCGGCAAAATAAGGAATTCCCGGTAGTAAAATTGACTGTCCAATGGCACTGAGAACTTAGGCATATGAAATTAAGAAATTTTGAATCGAGCCATTGGAATTTTTGAGAGAAATTGAAATGGAATTGGGA
>JANZXR010000005.1:26488096-26522616 GCA_027575705.1 Erythroxylum echinodendron
AATAAAATGAAGTACTGTTACGACTTTAATTGTCACTACTTTATATTATTTGTGTCAACAAATTTGTCATAAATATGTAAAGTTGTTGTGACTATATAGTGTTGGCACACATTCCATGAATTTTAGTGTCGGCACTTTTGTTACAATATAATGAAGTTCAGTTACGACTTAATTTGTCACAACTTTATATTATTTGTGACGATAAATTTGTCATAAATATGTAAAGTTATTGCGACCATATAGTTTTGTTACAAATTTCACAAGTTTTAGTTACAATATTTGTGTCACAAATGTGTTGCATAATTGTGACCATTTCTTAAATTAGTCACTATTTCAGTAGTGACGGAGATATTTATGACGGGAGGTGACGACTTCAAATATTGGACACTATTAATATTAGTGACCAATATTATTGCTTTTAATGACAACTTTTACTTTCACTAAAAATATAATTTCTTGTAGTTTTTGTTATTTCTGTTTACTTTTATTACAACAACATATGCGACTCTGACTAGCAAAGCAATTAGTTAGTAACTCCAAGCCTCACGAGGCCAAGATATGCAATTACGCGATAGCCCACCAACATAATGCCTAAGGCGACAGCAGCTACAGCTTGGTCATGAAGGCCAACCATTTTGATTTGAGGAAGTTCTCCAACTAAGCAAAGCTTATCAGTTGTGTCACCGTCACATGGGTATGTGTCACTATCCTTGTACTGAGAACCCAACAGGAGCTTGTAGGTGTATTGGTTAATGGAAAGGTACTTAATCCATGAAATGAACACAGGCACATGTTGAACATAATAGCCACCAGCTAGGACAAATGTGAGCATTATAACTGTGCCGAATGTGGTGGCCTTTGTCAAGTCCATCACCAACGAACCAATAGCCAGTCCCAGCCCTTGAGACACGAGTACGTTGAATAAGAAAGCGAACAAGGTTTTCAGAAAATGAACTACTGAGTGTTTTAGCCCTGCCATCCAATAAATTATGACGACAGAAACAGTTGGGAGTATGAGATCCATCGGGATGTCGCTCACTATCATCGACATGAAGTATGATGATAGTCGGTACATGCCAGAAGATCGCTCTTTCGCAAGCATCATGCGTTCCTTTGGAAAGACGAATATGGCCTCGAATAGAGGTAAAAAGCTCCAGAATCCGGAGACAAAGAACAGGAGTCCAATCTGCATACACAATAACCCATCATCATTTCAGTTGATAATCCCATTAGACTTTCATCTTTCAGTGATCTTACCTGATCTTGTACGTGGGAGCTATTAGACTGCCACCAAAGGAAACCTGAAAGGAATGCTACAATCAAGACTTGTGTAATCTTCAAGGGAGAGAAGGCTTCATGCCTCCGTTCTTTCATTCCTCTCCTCATCAACACTGTAAATTGTTGCCACCAATTTGTTGGCCACCGTCCAAGCTGCTTTTCATTTAATGCACTCGGATTGTCTTCAATTGAACGTATCCCTGCCTTTAATCTGTGTTCGATGTTGCTTCGATAGGCAATAGCTAGAGCCTGCTTAACCATACCAAGGTCCTCACCAGAATCTTCATTCGGTGGCACACCTTCCATTATAAATATTGTAACGTGCACATAATGAGATAGGTAAAAGAAACAAGCCTTCTTTTTGGGTAATCAAAGGACAAAATAAATGCATTGCCAGAACAAGTTGTAAAAGTATGCTCTTTTTATGTCCGGGACGCCAGTGACCGCATATTAGCATTCTCTTCAAAATCGATTTGAGATTCAGGGTTCTTCATAGTATTATAGGTTAGGTACGCATGAACTGAGATGAGAGACAAGGAGTTATGGCACAGTAAGTTGACTCGTGAATATTTTATTGCTCTATTTATTAGATTTCTATAAGAAAGTCGTGAAGCAAATGGGGAAACTTGAACTATTACTTATCGTGGAATTGAATGAAAGGTTTGCATCATAAATAGCATGACAGTGAATTATGTGATGTGACACGAGAAAAATTATGGCTTGAGGATTTGAGAGAAAAAACATGAAGGCGAGGAACTGAAAACGTAGTTTGAAACGAAATTGCACCGGTCACCACTTAATTTGTGTTCCCAACTCTCACTACATTCATTTATCTGAAAAGGCAAAAAAAAAAAAAAAAAAAATCTTCGCAGTATCATTTCCTGCATGTTAGATACTAGCTAGCTTATGCCAAGTCCCATGTGTATTCAGCTTATCAAGACAAGAATCAGACATTATAGCTACATTTTACTCCTACCGAAAGATCAATTAAAGAAAGATACTGGCATATGTACATGTGTGTGAGCATCACAGAGATGACCAATTGTATGCAAAAACAGTCGTAAACCATATAAATGGCCACTAGATGTATAAACCAAAAAAGCTATATTCCGACTGAAGATTTACGTTATTGACATGTAGTTCCAAGTCTAATTAATGAATAACAGCCAAAAACTCTCTTTTTTTAAACGTACCATTTGCAAGATCCACAAGGAAATCTGAAGGATTCATTGCAACAGTAGGGGCATATCCAAGGTTTGAGAAATAGTCCACGGCCCTTGCTCCCTCCCCAAAGTACAAAGGATTACCTTCTGATAAAAGAAGAAGCTTATCAAACATATAAAACAGCCTACTTGAAGGCTGGTGTATGGTCATCACAATTGTTCTCTGTCCTCTAGATAGCTCCCATAATGTGGACACTATCCTCATAGCCGTTGTTGAATCAAGCCCAGACGTTGGCTCATCTAAGAACAGGAGACTAGGATTTATGAGCATTTCTTGTCCGATACTCACCCTTTTCCGCTCGCCACCAGAAACCCCTCTCAACATAGGACCTCCTACGATGCTATTTTTGCACCTTAATAAACCAAGTTGAGTAACAACCGTGTCTGCTTGCTGTATCTTCTCTTGTTTACTCAAAGTATTGGGCAGCCTCAGAAGGGCTGTGAAAACCAATGTTTCCTTCACTGTTAAATGTGGATAGAGAACATCGTCCTGAGTTACAAAGCCTGTGTTTCGATTGATTGCGTTCGAAAACGATTTCCCGTTGTAGGTTTAGCTTCCACCGAGTCGACCGCCGAGTTTGCCTCCCAATGCAGTTAACAGAGTTGTTTTGCCACTACCCGAAGGTCCTAGCATGGCAACCATTTCTCCTGGTGAAACAACGCCTGTCACTCCCTTCAAGATCGCTCTTTCGTTGCTCGTATTTCCCTTTGCACACAACTGTGATCTTTTGTTGCGTCTAACCTTATAGGCAACATCCTGAAACTGTACAGTTGGAACCCAAACGATCAGTATAAACAATGTTGAGCACTGTACTCAATATGACTCATCGTGTCGTAGTAAACAGAAGAAAGAAAAATGGAAATCGCCACCAATGAGAAATACGACTACACGTAAAAAACGAAACGTTGAATACATCTGAAGAAGTCATATACCTTCAATGTAACAGGGCATCTTGGTTCCTTGAAGAGTGGTGGTGCGGCTTCTGATTTTCTATTCACAGTTTCGAGCTCCAAGTCCACAATCTGACGTTCCATATCCATGCTACTCTCTTATAAACCAGACGAAGAAAAGAAAAGTAAAACTCCCTTTTTCCTTATCTTTATCTTTACCGATTCTGATTTAGTTGAACACCCCTAATTAATCAGTGATGTGGGTCGCTAATAACGTTCTAGTTTACTAACTAGAGTGGTTTGTGCAACTTACAGAGAACGGTAACAGAGCCGAAAGGAGAGAACTAGAAAGAGTTCATCAGAGCTAGATGTCAAAGAAAATATGAACGGGCAGCTGTCCTAACCCAAAAATATAAGAACTTTGTATTGCTTTTGAGAATTGGAGGACGGAAGTGAAATGGGTTGCTTTGTTTCTTAGATGATGTTGCTTCCGAGCTAATGTTTGTTCTGACTTGCTGGCTGCTCCGTGTTCACAACTCACCTCCTCCTCCTTTCTTGATGTCTGAAACACACAGGATTGGGACTACCGTACTCATACCCACATTTTATACTGCCAATCGAAGTATGGTAAGTTTATAGGTTTTGACCTCAGCTGAATCTGTGATTACTTACCTAAAATAAAGGCAATTTTTATGTTTATTTGGGTTTTTTTTTTCTTTTTTGATAAAGTTTATTTGGGTATGTTGACTGTAGCTATTATAATTTTTCGGGACATATATAACATAATAGAACCCATATTAGTTACCAAATTAAAGATGAATCACTGTTAAGGGATAAAATCTTCCAAATATTTTTTTTTCATAATTGTACCCAAAACTTAAAATTTTAATTAAAATAATTAATCTTTTGACCTAAATATATATTATTAAAAAGAAATCACTATGTTTTAAGAGGAAAATGTTAATTTTAATTTTTTGTTTTATAAACAAAGAGATCAAATTACAAGAAAGTACAAATGTTTATCATTATTTTAAAATTTTAGTTATTTATCAAATATATGATGGTAAGGAGTTTTTGAAAAACTTTTAAACAAAATAACAATATAATTTTTAAAAAATAAAATTAAAGATAGTTAACTTGCAAAAATTCAATTGCATTTAACCTATAAAAAAGATAACTTAAAGATAAATATTGATTTTATGCAAGTATAATTAAAAAGAGATAAACACTTTCTGCATCTCATAAAAATAGACAAACCACCTACTTATTTCAAGTTATGAAGATGTGAATGAAGCTCAAATTGATCAGCAAAAGAGCTAACATATCAAATAGTATTAAAACAACTTAATCGAAGCCTTATAATGAAAGTAAAGGTATTACGGAATTAAAACAGGATTTCGTTATTCTTACTCATTCCTTTAATCTTTTATCAAATTCATCATTCCATCACTTTTCTAGATCAACAACATAATGCCATGAAGACACTAAAGTTTATAAATTATAAAAGAAAAACACTAAAGCTTACCATCTTTTAAAAGCTACTAAGCTAGACATTTCCTTTAACCATAAATATAGTATAATTCATTAAAAATAAATGAATGGGTATAGTGGTGTTTCATTTTTCTATTATTTTGAAAGGATACAAAAATAAATAATTAACAAAATCATATAACAATGAGATGAACAAAAAGGCATAAAATAATCTTAAAATAACCTAAAAATTTGAAGTCCTATGTTTACTATAGTTCCCCTTTTTGAATCGTAGTGTTATCCTAATGGTTTTCCCCTTTACACTCATTTGAACTCCATAATACCTCTTTCATTACCTTGACTCTAGCTCAACCCCAACTGCCAATTTCCACCCGAAGACCTTAAGAATTACCTCATTATCTAGTTATACTCTTATTCAAGTTTCCCACATTGCTAAGCTCATATGGTGTCAAGTAGTAAGATATAATTCACTCATAGACAAAATTCACTTTTTTCCTCTTTCATGTATAAATGATAACAACATTATGGTTCCATCTCTAAAGATTTTAAAGTTAGGTCTTTTAAATAGACAACCTTAATGGTTGGCTTCTTTGTGGACAAGAGACGAGCTTATTCATTCTTGAACAATTACTTATAAGGTCAATGGAAGAAGTTGGGTCTAAAGAAAGTTTCAGTCAATGAGGAAGCTTTATTTACTTTTAAATTTGCATCTGAATTAACTATTTAGTATATTTGTAAAGCTAGACCATGGTACATTAACAACAAGCCTATATTTTTTAAAAAAATAAAAGCATGGGTTATAATTATAGCAACTAAGCCTTAGGCACATTCTTATATGATCAAGTAGTGAGTTTTAATAGGGAAATGAAGTTATGTGCAAGATTATGTGTTTAAATAAAGATGAGCAAAGAACTTTTTAAATAAATTCTAATCATTAGGTTAAATGAAATTGATAAAATGGTTGAGGATTTAGTATTAGTCTTATATCAATGGAAATTAACCTTGTCAAACTAAGGAACAGAGAGGAAACCTATAATTAGTTTATCAGAGGAGACTATTATGAGGTAATAGAGTTAAAGATTCTTAATAGGGAGGATAAGTCGTGTACCTACGGTAACCATAATAAGAAACTTCAAATGTATTAAAAATGTCAGAGACTAAAGCCATTGGATTAAAAATGGTAGTTACCCCTAACTCCCAAGGCATATGAGGAGGAAACAATAGTAAAAAGGAATTCAAGTATCTAATCCTTATAGTAAATATGTAGCTGGAAAATATAAGCTCCCCATAGCATTCAAAATCAAATCAGCTTGAGCAACATATTCACGAAAAATCAAATTTCAGATACAAGTGATACCTTGATGGTCACCATTTCTCATAAAGAGGAAATTAAGAATATTGTTGATCCATATGCCTACATGAGGAATTCACAACTGTTTTTATACGAAAATTAGAGAGAAAAGCGAAACCAAGGAAAGCAACCTTTTGTCCCTTTATAATGTTAATTCTAACGTAGTACGTGAAAAGGCTTAATAATCCTAAAAGACAACTTGTACGCTTTGATTATCTTTTGTAATTAAGACAATGTTGATAAACCTTTTAGAGATGAAACTGAAACTTAATCATTGCAAGAAATTATGATTTATAAGGAAGAATTGGAGTATAATTGCAATCCATCATGATCATTACATTGGTACGATTGTCAATGCCTTAATAAAATAGAAGTAACTTAGTCTAGATCCTCTAAACAAATAATACATTTGTATGTCAAACTATTACCTAGTCATATCTAGGTATGCTTACATTCGTATATTTTATAAACCTGAAATTTTAAAGTTGTTCTCTATAGAATGATTTAAATGAAAATTTTACCAATATAGATACTCCCTGAATAATTATAGTGACTTTCATAGCATTTTACTTGCTTCATAATTAAAAGGTAACGCTAGCTCAAAAAACTCTTATGATGATTTCAAATCGTATATATCTTATATCAGTATGATAGACTTGAGGTTTAAAGTGAATCTATTCACCTAAAATAATAGAAAAAATGGAATACGGCTCTTAAGGAAAAAGTTTGATAGGGGTCTAGTTAGCATTTATAGTTATCTAAATTTCAAGTTAGTAAAGCAATGTTCAATATTAACCTTATTTAGTTCATCTCCCTATTAAAACTCACAATTTGGCAAAAGCTCCTATAAGTGATCACTTACTTCATTTCTAATAACTTCTTAACTAAACTAAAAGGATACCAAGATTCACTATTGAATAAAATCAGCTATCATACCTTCCAGAGTTGGCTCGTTAATTGGAGATGTTTGGTGTTGTAAGTATTCAGCTAGAGCGTAATCATTTCATTCATAGGAATAAAAGTTGCTCCATTCTGGATTGTAGTTGTTCTCATATAGTGCATCTTAAGGTTGGTTGTACATGCTTTGCTACTCCCACATATATGTTGGTGTTCGACATTCATAATTGTAGTGATAACTCCCACCAATGTCGCGATATGGCCTAGATATCAGTCCACCATTGTCACGATATGGCCTAGATATCAGTTGAGCTTTCAAAAACATGTAAGACACCTCTCTTTCCCATGAGACGATGATCTATATTAAGAAGACACATTTTGGCTCCCATAAAAGTACTGTCTGTTCTATCATTCTATTATAAGTTGTGGTTATGACAACGAATTTTAAATCCTATAATAAACCACAAACCCAAGATCAAGGAGAGAAGTTTAAAAGATAATTTAACAAATAAACCAAAATTACGATAAAATACAGTAAGAAATAAATAAATAAGCTTATTTAAAATAAAATAAAATAAAATCAAAAATAAATCATATCAAATCAAAAAAGTGGCTAGAGTAATAAATTAGATATTTTCCTAATATCACTATCCCCGACAACAGCACTAAAAACTTGATTGATATTTTTTGAGTAGTCAATATTGTAATAACCGCAAGTGCACGATGTAGTTATAGCTATTATTGGTAAGTATGGGTCAATCATATGAAGACAGTGATTACTAGTAGTTACCTTTTTCATATTATTTGGCCTACATATTGATTTGGATTTTAGTAAAGAAAATAAAACTTAAAAAATTAAAATAAAATAGGCAACGATATTGAATGGAGAATTAAGAAATCACTTAGAAAATTACTGATATCAATAATTGCTATATAGGTTTCAGATCTCCCTAAACCTTAACAGATTGATCTTTTATTACTCAATTGTTTTATTGATTTATTGGAATGTGGAGATTCCTATGGTATGTTAATAGTTGACCTTGAGTCTACTATCCTAAGGTTTTTAACTAAATTACTCAGGTTAAAGTTTATAACATTGCTTTACAAATTTGTGAATCTCTCTATTAGGTTTGACCATAGTCTAGAAGATTTATGTTATCCTATTTCTAGAGTTACAATCAACTCTTTCTAATTATGGTAAATCTATTCATCAATAGGATTTCTTAATCTCTATATATGAAATTAGATTATGATCTAATATTCCTGGGTCTATTAAAACATAAATAAAACATATAATTATATCACAATATAATAATCATATCAAAGTATTAACATAAAGTCTTCTAACCTAGATACTAACAAAATGTTTAGTTATAGATTATCGAACACAAAATTAAACATACACTGAAAGAAAAATGAAGTGAGAATAATGAGTTCGTAATTCTAAATCCCACTAGTTGTCTTCTATCGAGTATTCTCATGAAGTAGAGGTTTGACCTTGTACTTTGATGAATCTTTCGATGAATTCCTTATGTTTTTTTATTCTCTAGATAAAAAATTGCCCTTTGAGAATGATCTCCATGTCTGGAATCGTCTCCTGAAGGTTGCTTTCTTAATAAGCCTCTGTTCATATCCTTTTATATTAAATTCTAGAGTTTTAGCTGATGCATGGTCTATTGCACGACCGTGCATAACCAAATTCTTTGAAAATCACGAATTTGAATGACCTAGGAGAAGTGAATGGGCAAATGCACAGTCGTGCATCCCTTTTATGCATCAAACCTTTATTTTATGTCGTGGTTTCATCTGAATTCTTCTCTTTCAAGTCTATGAAGGTAATTATACTATATAAACACACTGGGAAAGCATTAAGTACCAAATATACATACAAGTACAAAATGTCAAGAAAAAATGTGTCAAATATGAGGTATAACAATGACCAATTATACATCTATTAGTCTGCTTTATTTTCCATTTGTAAATTCCTTAGCCAATTAATTGTCTCAATCTAAGAATTCACTATTATGCTGATGTTCAAAATCGTCTGCAATCTTCTCCAAATACTTTATGTGTATTTGCATCTAATCATTACTTTCAATTTTGGCCTAGCCAACCTGGCCCAATTTTGGCTCAAGTTTTTTGGGCCACGGGCCAAGCTAGGTCGAACATGGGTTGGCCCGACTGAAACGTCAAAAATGATGTCATTTTGTGAAAAACAACATCATTTATGAATTTTTTTAAAAAATATAAACCGGATGGGCAAGGCTGGCCTGGCTCGCCTATGGCCTATCCAATCATGGGTCGACCATTTCCTGCCAGTCGGGTCATGGGCCAGCTAACAAGCCAACCAACCCAGCCTATTGACATGCTTATCATCAAGTGATCTAAGGTTTCTAGTTTAGAATTACAAATTCATACGTCAAAAAGCTGATAAGGAATTTGATCTTATCCTTTGTAAGGAGTCTATCATTTATTCCCAACCAAAGGATGAATGAGTGTGATGGCTCAATATCATTATCCCAGACCAACTTAGTCCATCTCACCCTATTACTAGGTTCCTTCTAAAGAAGAGCTTTATAGGTTTTTTGGCTAAAAGTTTTAGTTCCATCTACTAACCACCATACGCCATCTTGTCTCTTGACACTCTGGCATGTTATCCATGAGTATCTTCACACATTTGTGGCTATGATAAGGCCATATCCACTAGTTATCCCTGATGAATTTACTAAGTTTAGTGCTATAATTAACCACTAACTTCAACTATTGTATCTCTTCTACTTTATATAAGGGACCTTTAGTGTGCCAATTATCATACCAAAATAGTGTGTCTTCCCCATTTCCTATCTTGTGAAAGAATAGATTATGCATCCATTGTCTTGTCCCTAACATCTCCTTTAAGTTCTAAGACATGTCCTGCTTATTCTTAAGGATCCAAATGATGTTTCCATTAATGAACACATTATGAACCCATTTCACCCGTAAGTCTTCCTTCTTACTGCATAACCACCACAGATTCTTAACTAAGCTCGCTCTATTGCCCATGCTTACTGAATTTATCCCCAATCCTTCATAGTACTTTGGTTTACAACTCCAACTCATCTTTGCCTTATTTCGGGTTTGGGTTGATTTATTTCACAAAAAGTCCCTTAACTTCTTATCAATGTCCTTTAGGACACTTTTTGGGAGAGATAAACAATTGACCACATAGGCTGTTAGGTTGCTCAATATTGACTAAAGTAGCTAGAGTCTTCCCCCATAGCTAAGATGTTTATTGCTCTAGTGGTGTATTCTTCCATTCAAATAATCTAACAGTGGTTTGCAATCTAAAGCACTGATTTTACTATAAGAGATTGGTACACCAAAATATTTGAACGAAAATTTTCTTATTTTAGCCCCAGCTCAATAGCTTTTAAGGTGTTTATAATGAAATTATTAGCAAGTAAAAGTAACTTTTATTTGGGTTAATTCTTATTCATGACATGTCTTTAAACTCCTCCATATATTGCATAAGTAAATTGATTGAATGCTTTTCAGCCTTGTAAAACAATAACAGATCATTTCAAAATCTAGGAGAGTAACTTTTGTACCTCCCTCCATGCAAAACAAAAACAAATAAGGGGATAAAGGATCCCCTTGCCTTATTCCCCTCTTCGTTCTTATTGACTTGGTAGGTTCCCCATTTACTAGGAATGAAAGAGATGCTCCTTGCTACTTTTAACATACTAAAGAGGAATCTCCAATTGATTGAATCATAAGCCTTGGCCAGGTCAATTTTAACTGTACATACCCTTCTTTGTCTTATTGTCGTAACCTTTTAGTAACTCCTAAAAAAGAAGAATGTTAGTACAAATATTTCAGCCTTTGACAAAAGCATCATGTTCTGGACTAATAATCTTTCCCAAACTCAACTTCAGAGTTTTAGCAAGTATATTGTGATATTTTTATAGAGGCTGTTACAATTGGCTATAGGTTTGAATTGTTTTGGTCTACTAGCATTGGTTTGTTTATGGATGAGACATAGATAAGTTTTATTCCACTTTCTTAGCATAGTTATTTTTTGGAAGAATTCTTTCTCTACTTTTATTACTGCATCTCTTAACATTTCCTTTTTTTTTATAAAGAATCTACCATTATTATGATCTGTTCTCTTATTACTTCCTTAACCATTTCTACTTTATCTTTTTCATAAATTTGTTTGATTCCCTTTAAAACCTCTTCAGGAACTTCTTTAACCTCAGTTTTAGCCTAGTACTGTTTGCTAAAAAACTCCATTGTTGTTCTTTTTTTTTACTTCTTTGATCTTCATAATTATGACCTGCTTCATCTTCCAAGTAGTTAATGAAATTCTTATTTCCCCATATAGTGATGGAGCTTATAAAGAATTTTGTAGATCTCTCACTTTCTTTTAACCAAAGCATTATTGATTTCTATCTTAGAGTTAGTGTCTTCTAGAGTTTTGTTGTACTTTTTTAACAATTCAATTTCCTCTTTTCTTAACAGTTTATCTTCAGGTCTTGCTAAGATCCTCTTTTGGCAACACTTTGAGTCCTCCAAGGCTATTGCTTTCTCTTCTTGTTTTAGAGTGAGATTCTCTTTATTAAAAGCTTTCAGCCTATTTTTCAAAACCTTTAGCTTTATGATTAACTTGTAATACTTAGTTCCTAGTATCTCTAATTTTGAACTCTCCCTTAATATATCCTTAAAGTATGGTTTTTCCATCAGATGGTTAAAGATTCTAAATAGGGATTGTCTCCTACTTTTATATTTTGTAATGTCCATAACTATAAGACTATGATCAGAGGTAAGTGGTTCCTCAAATGTAACATTTATTAGAGGAAATTGAGTTAGCCAAATATCATTTACCACACATATATCGAGTTTCCTCAGTAAATACTAGCTGCTAGATTGTTTATTATTCCAAATGAAAGCATTTCCATAAAATTTCAAATCTATCAACCTTGTCTTCCCAATAATGTCTTGAAGTTATCTACAGTCTTATTGCTTCTAGCTACTTCCTCTTATAGTTTCATTCAAATTGAATGTATAGTTGTAATCTGCTACAACTGCCCATAAAGTCTAGATGGTGTTACTGATTTTAGCTATTTCCTCCCATAATATTTGCCTTTGGAATTTATAACTTTCAGCAAAAATTGTAGTTATTGCTAACTCCTTTTTATAATTCTTTATCAGCAATTCATAGTGAATCAATTAATCAGTACCAACCTGCTTGATAATCACTACTTCGAAGGGGTGGTACCCTATTATCAATCTCCCATTCATGTGATGGTCATGGTTAGAAATTTTTCTCCATTCCTTGCCTAAGAACCACAAGCTTTGCTCCATCTACTACTTTTTTATTTTGGTTTCTAACAAACCAACAATATTAGTATTATTATTCTTAATGTTATCCTTAACAGTAAGCTATTTATTCAAGCTTTAAACCCTCTCACATTCCAAACTACCAGCTTCATCTTTTTTTCTTCTTACTTGACTTTCTCCTTTTTGACTTCCTATTTTGCCTTGGGGAAATTAAATTAGCAATTTTGTTCCTGAAATCACCCCTTTCTCTATCATAGGAGTACTAATTGTTTCTTTTCCTATCTTATTCCCTGATCTTCAACCACATGCTTCCCTTTTTCTACCATATGCTCCCTCTTTTTTATTTTGGTTTTGAATGTTTAGTTCCTTATTTGATTCCTCTCCTTCTTCATGATTAATCTCCTTTTACACTGGAACTTCCTTAGATAACTAAATTTCCTCCTAGGTTTCTTTCTTCGTCCATATTTGCTTCTCTTCTTTTGGCTTTGATCTCTATATGTATGTTACTTTTATAGAGTCTTCTTCAAGAGTTCCGTCTTCCCGTAATTTCATAATTCTAAGAATGTCTGGTAGCTTCTCAATAATGTTAACATCTATGCAAATCCTAGTGAAACCAATTCTTTATAACAAAGCAATATTCTCATCAAGCCCTAAAAGCTTACCCATGTTGCTTGCTATGTGGCATTCTCTTATCTGAACAATATTTCTAAGGCACTTTATGGATGTTAAACCATCATGGAATTGATTCCATCTTGCTTCTATCTAGTGTAATTCCTAGTTGCCATTCTCCAAGTAAAATTGGATGGCCTAGAATGTTCCATGACCCAGCGTCTAGTATTTTTATGCATTATCTTCATAATTGAATTTAAAAACAATCAGTTCATCTTCATTTACAATAATACTCACCTGACCCTTATTTCTCTAAGTACCATTACACCACCTTCTCATTACTAGGAATGCAAGCCTCTTCTCAAAGATAAAACCCACAAGTGTGGTACTCCACTTCCTTGCTCCTTGTTGTAGCACTTCCATTGGAGCTTAAATTGGTTCCTCCCAGGCTCAGTCCACATATCGTAGCTTACTTAGGCTTTTAGAATCACTTACTATTGAGCTCCATGCAGTTTTACCTTTTTCTAGCTCTTGTTTTCTCCCTTCTGTGGTTCTTTTACGTGGGGTAAAGTCTGTAGATATAAGTTGGCAAGGTGTGGTTACTGTAGCAAGTACAGATTCTAAATTTTCTTAATGGTTATCTAAGTTTTCTATATTAAAGGAATGATGGAAAGAATGCTTGGTTACAAGTTGTTGACTTTTGGGTGGTGGGGAACAAGTTTATTTGTTTGGGTTGGGAAATGGAAATGCAAAGAAGAATGAGAAGACATTTGTGTGACTTTTTCAATAAAGATTTTAATGTTGTACTATATTTGTCATACCAAATACTCCATATGCCCTTACTATGTGCCTGATAAAGTTAAAATTATTTTTGAATTAGATCCAAATGATGAGGTTTATAGAAAAGTCAATGATTTGTATGGCCTCAAAGTTATCCCTTATTTCCACCACGTATTAGTGGTCATTTTACCTTCCTAAGCAACAATGATCTTGGTTTTTCTCTTTGGTTTTTCTCTACCCTTATGTTAGAATAACCTATTCATCTTGGTTGTTTTCTTTTTCTCAATATGATTCACTTCTATGAAACCAAAAAAAAATGAAACAAAATCTCCCATATTCTCTCATCCTTAGCCATATTTTTTAACACTTCCAAATTATTGTCGTTGGCTATAAGATTAACTTTGACTTCTTATTTGACTTTACTACTTTTCACTGAATGGGATATCAATTGGTTGATGGCCAAATGACTAGACCGTATTAGCAAAAACAACTTCAATGTCAAAATCCATCTCAGGTCCATGAGGCTCTATCATTCGATGGTCCCAATGAGCTCCTCTCAAGTCGCATTTATGAGTTACTTGTAGATTATGTCACCCATGACATCCCTCCTCATTGAATACTCATCTCATTGCCATTGTGCATTAGCTTACTACATTACAAATAATGCTTGACTCCTTTCGAGACATCACGATGTATTATTTTAACAATCTATACAGATTGAATGAGTCTCATTTTCCACCACCCGCTAGTTGACCTTTTTGATGCTCTAACAAGGGGGAGAATTTTTTTTTTAAAATTAAAGAAATGCTATAATTTAGGAGGAGTACATGTAATTTTATGTTTCTTGTTAACTTTACATCTCTTTGCAAATGTATAATTATGATTAAATATTCCTCTCGATATTAAAATTTTCTTATGATATGTTTTTCTGCTTTCCCCTTATGCATGAATTAAGGGGGGGAGTCAATTTTTATCTCGATAAGGGTTGTAAATTATCTAAAAAAAATTTAATATCACAAATGTTTTTTCATAATTAAAAAGAGAGAGATTGTTAAACCAAACGAGGTTCCAATCAAAGTTTTGATGATAATAAAACATAAGCACCAATAACAATTTTTAACATTATTAATGAGAAAGAATATGAGAACACAACTTTATGGTATCAAAGGATTATGATAGAAAAGCTAAAATTTTTTGATCTCAAGATCAACATTCAGGTCAAGAGAAAGAACAAAACACATTGAGATTTTTTATGTACTACTTATTATAAGCTCATCGAGATTGTCTTTGATAATTTAAAAGGTTTACCAAACATCATCATTTCATCTTACTTCATTGTATGAGTATTTACAATCATTAAAAGGCATTAAAGCTTTTTATTTTTAATATAAAAGGCTCTTGCTAGTTCAAATAATCTTTGAGGAACATTTTGGAAAGTTTTTTAATCATATTTGACTTATTAAGTATTTGAAGTTGTTAAAAATCATGTTTTTGGTATGATTGGTTAACCTATATGGATTAGTGGCTAACCAATATGGGTTAAAGCTATTAAATATGATGAACTAAGAGTTTGTAACAATATTGGTTAATGTATCGGTCAACCAATATGTGTACTAGATGGCCAATGTTTCAACAATTAGTGAATCTAGATCTTTTAATGCATACCAATCAACCACTATGTTATACTGATCAACCAGTGAGTTGAATATAACTATTACAACAGCTAGATCTTGACTCCAACAGCTATTTTGTGTCCCAAAATACTATAAAATGGTGTTTTCTCGTTCATTTTAGAATCAATAAGCTTTTGAACGTTCTATATACACATTTTTAAGTATTTTTCAATCATTTGAGTATTTATTATCTCATTTGAGTGTGTGAACCTTTCGTGATTATCAAAGCATCTAGGTGAGCAATTTTTGAGTTGTAAGTTACTTGTTAGGTTTGAGATCATTGTACTAGGCAATCAAAAGTGATTTGCGGTTCCTTTTTACCTATAAGAAAGATAAAACTTGAGGCCCTTATTGGCAAAATAAAAGATTGTGCAAAAGGTATTTTTTTGTCTTAAAAGAACTATAATGGAAATCTAAGACGAGTTTTAGGATTGAACATAGGCAAGGATTGTTTTTCAAACCACTATAAATCAAATTTTATTTATCTTCCCTTATTCTTTATTTTATGATATTATTCATTTACTTTTATTTTATATTTGCATTTGTGATAATTTGGAGACATTTCTCAAGATAATAATCTTTGGGCAAAATCTTGATTTCACCCAATTCACATCCTTCTTGGGTGCCATCAGGGAATAATAGTTGTCTTTCCATTCCATCCATTGCTATGTGAATCACCTTGAGGTTGTAAAGAAAGTGGCTATAATGGCTGTCATATTGGTGGTCCATCTATCAACAAAATAATAATAAAATCAAGCTTATAGTGCTCGTATATGCTTTGTCTTTATGAAAAAAGTGAGGTAGTATTCTTATTAAACCACAAGGATAAGTACTACCGTAGGAACTTAGCATTAGTCTATGCAAGGCCTTAAAATCTTATTTGAAATTATCATTCTCCCAATAGTATGGAGAAAGAGTTTATTTTAGAATTTTCCATAAATTTTCTCTCATAAGATCATTTTCTAGCCAATAACAAGGCTATATATATGCCAATTATTAGTCTTAAACTCTTCATTATCTTGGCCTTCATAATAAGTTTGAGCATCAAACCTGCATTGTTGGTAAAGAATCTCTAAAAAGCCATAATTGAACTAATGGAAGATGAAGTATAAGATATTAAGGTGTACATGAATCCATCCCCAACAACTACCCTAGAAAACTCATTATTCTAATACACATGAATTTGAATTCTAGGGGGTAGTGTATGTAGCAATTTTATATTGGTACAAAGAAGTAGAAAGATGTTTCAAAGGTCAGATTAATGTAGGAATAGTCAGAGATGAAGCTAATGAGAAAGAGTGAGAAAGAAAGTGGGGGGATTGTCGATTAGGGATTTTAGAAATTCTAATTAATAACTTAACTTAAAAATTAACATAATAAATATTTAAATAATTATAAGATATTCATAATTTAAGTTTTAAAGAAAAGTAATATGGGACTTATTATTTCATATTACATATACATGATAGTGGACCCACTAACTATTTTTAAAATTAATACAAATTTTCATGTTAGTGATGATATGGTATTATCTAATAGAAGTTTAACATTATTCAATTTTTTATTTACTTAAGGCCTATTATAAATGTTTTAAAATTTTTAAAATTGAAATTTAATGTTTTGAAATATTAAGGATCAAATTGTATTTTGATAAAAATGTTAGGATTCAAATTCCACTTTTAGTCTTACATTTGCTGGTAAGAAGAAATATGTGAAAATATAAGATTACAAAAAAAGGAAAATTTCTTTTATAGCACAATCTAGTACTTCTAACTTACGGATAGAGATATGCAAAATCTTAAAGACAACAACTTAGCACATGCAAGATTTTAAAGCTAGTTTGAAGATGGGAAGACCTGATAAGGCACAACTTTTTGTGGCTTATTATTCATAACCATCTTTTAACTAATAGTTTGAGAATTAAGACAAACATAAAGGGGATAGAAATTATATGACGTATGAACATTATGTTGAACTTACTTTAGATTCTATGAGAGATTGCAATTCAACTAAAAGATTATGGAGAAAACTATTCAATGAACATTAAAAATATTATTCTTTAGAAATAGGTCTACAAAATTGAACTATCAAAATATGAAAAAAAAAGAAAGTGGCTAAGTAATATAAGTAACAGTACAATATTTTGTTATATAATATTTCCTTTTTAGAAGTTAAATGGTAAAACTATAAAAAATAATAATGTATATTAAAAGGAATGTGACTTAGTAATATACTTGTCTTAGTCAATGCTACACCTTATTGTATAACTGATTTCCTAAAACTTAGACTCAGAACTACCAAAAATATCAATTCATCTCATAACCAGATGTACACCCTTTCAATTGCAAGTTGGAAGTTCCTTATTAGTTGTCTTCATCTACTTCTCAAAGCTCATTTCCTCTCAAAACCTTGCTACATGTTATACCAAACCCATCCTTATGTCGGATTACTCGTTTCTCTTGTCTTCTCTATATGTTTCCCATGTCATGCCAAGGCTCCATATACTTCAAAGGCATTATCAAAGCTTTTGTTCTTCTAAGGATGCTAACTCCTTTAAGAGAATTTCTATTCTCATTTTTCTGTCATCATCTCGAATTTTCCTCTTACACAATTGATGCATGCATGAACTGGGCTAATTATTTATCACCGCTTAGCTGTAATAGGTAGTAGATTAGAGCGAGGGTTTGACTATATAACTAGCTTCTCCCTAATCCTCCCTTGTTTCCCCTATTGCTTTGTAGTGATGAAATTCACTCTCTAAGCTTCAAATATTCTCGAATTATAGCCCCTCCTAACGTTGTTGACCAAAATTCATTCTCTAATCCACTACCCCAATTTAGCTAACACCAATTTGGTGTCTTTTTTAAGTCCCTTAAAGCACCTATCATTTCTATCCTTCTATATTTTGTAGACACAGGAGCCAAAGGCTATAGCAAACACTAACTTTTCCTCTCTAGATGTATTCCTCGAGGAGCATACCAAGTTCATAAATTCAAAACAATTTATGGTCCTTATAAATATGGGGATAATTCAAATCCTATCTCCAAATAATCCTACAATAATTATAGCAAAAAATAGGTGGATTAGAGATTTAGAATATAAGCCTTTGAAAGATAAAAAAGAGATATTATCTCAAGGGTTAATCATAAAAAAGTTTAAAAACTTTTCATAATTTTTCAATTATAGCTTGAATTTTAAAAAAATGACAATTAAATATCTGAATTTTTAAATTTTTGTAAATATAACTCGAAGTTAATCTTTTTGTTAACATCGTTGATGCGGCTTACCATGTCAAATAACATATTTACCACATTGATGACATGTGGATTTTGATTTCGGCATAAGCATATTCTAAAATAAATATATATTAATTTAATTAATTTATACCAAAGATTATACCCACTACTTCCATCACCTTTCATTTATTAATTTTTCTGCATTTTAGTTTGTTTGCTTCCATCATTAAAATTTATTGTCATCTATGTATGAGAGAGAGAGAGAGAGAGGAAAAGTAGAAAGAGAGAGAGAGAGATTCTCAAATTGTTTACATCAATGCTTCACTTTGAAATTTTAAGTTTTTTCCCTATATGTGTGGCCTCAATTCTATGTTAGTTTGCCTTTTCATGTTTTCAACACTGTGAGAGTTGTATTTTTCTCACAATTATGGATAGATACACTTTTCACATAATTTAGAGAGGAGAGAGTTTGGAAATAATGAAGAGAGAAAGAAGAGATAGTAGAGAACAGATGGTAAAAAAACAAGAAGTAGACTTTGGAAGCCAAAAGAGAGAGGGAATGAGAGTTACAAGAGATAGATTAGAAGTAAGGAGAAATAATTAATTGTTTTATTTAATATTAATTAATTACATAATTATGACCTACACATCTATTACATCTGGCATCTTATGTGTAAAAAAAAAACACATCTAACTTAATTTGTCACGTATGCTCTGATGACAAAAATACTAACATCAGATTATATTTATGAAAAAGTAAAAGTTAAATATTTAATTGTTGTTTTAAACTTCAAATTATAGCTAAAAAACTGTGAAAATTTTGAGATTTTTTTATAGTTAATCCTTTTATTTTAATTGAAAATATCTTCTTTGCATTATATTATAAACGTTATCTAAAAAAGTAGGAATGAAGTTTTAATGGCTGAAATAGTGGCAGAGGGGAGACTGTTAGTTGAATTTCTTCAACTAATGATTTAATTAAAATTATTATTAATTATATTTTGAAGTTAAATTTAAGCATTGTAAGCAATTCATAAATTAAAAATTATATGGAAAAGGATGAAAGGATTTATCAAATAGAATCTTCATATTTAGTAAAAATTAATTTAATAAAATATTTTGACGTGATTACAAATAACATGAGAAATATATTTTAAAATTTTTAATTTTTAATCTACTTTTCAAGGACCAATAAATTTCATTTGCCATTGTAATTATGATAATTACTTATTATTTCTAATTATTGATTTAATTCAACAATTTTCTATTAAGAATATGATGGCTTATATTTGATATATTTAATTTAATAAATTTCTTTTTTCAGTGTAATTTAAAATTTTCATTATTAAAAGAACCTCTTAATGAATTACAAAAATTCTTATTGATAATATTTATATCTAGTTTACCGAACATTTGAAGTTTAAAGAAAGCGTAGACTTCATTCTGATGCGTGAAAGAAAGCTGGGTGATTAGAGAATAATTTCATATTAAATGTTTTCAGCCTTTACAACGTAAAAGTGCAAGCGAAAACATTTTATTGGTTATGTTCATTTTTCTAGTATTACCGCTGGTGGTCACCAGGCAGTAGAATAAAATAGAAAGATTCAAAGGAAAAGATTTAAATCTGAATTATACAGATAACTTATCGTAGATTGAATTGTACTGTTAATATTAATTTAACAAGATTATTAGATATTTTATAATACTCAAACCAATAAATAGATTAAATTATTCTTAATTGAATTGAACTGAACTTTTTGTATTATTATATAGTTTATTTAAAATAATTTTAATTTTAATTTATTAATTATAAACATTTAAATTCTAAATTTTTCACTTGAATTTAAGATCATTAATTTTTTAGTGTTGTATTAAAAATATAGACAAATTAGATCACCTAAAATTGATTAGAATTTGAAGAAGATGAAAAATAAAACTTAAAATAAATAAATAATAAAAGATATTTGGTCGATTGTTTTAACTGGAGATTTATTTATTTATTCTTTCTAATTTAACTCTATTCTTATTAAAAAGTCATCGTTTCTATCTCCACACTTGATGATGGTCCCCTTGCATAGCATCTGTCAAGAAACATTTTTGCACAATTTCCCATCAATTTATTTTTTATTTGCATCGCCAATGAAGTAATCAATAATACATTACCTAATACTGAAGTGTCCCAAAGTGTTGTCTTTATCCAAGCATGATAGATAAGTTTGCCTCATTCATAAATTGAAGTTTTTGTGACACCTAAATCTTTTAAGAATGTTCATGTTTCCTAAAGTTATGTACAACATATTGTTGGGAAACTAAGTTGGGATCCAATCCCGACTATAGTGGAATAATTATGAAAGTTTTTGCAAATTTGTTTTCCAAAAATCAAGTTTAATTTAATTCTATAAAATGATTAATACATAAATCATTATAAAGCAGAATCTTAAGTACTTGATTCAAATATTTGATTATATTCTTGTCGTATCCTTCGAATCATTTTCAAAATCGATTTGTTTGAACCACAGTAGCCACCCAAATATCTGGCCTCTAATGATATCCACAGAATAAGTTGAGAGAATTTTGTAACTTTTACAAAGAAGGTTAAGCAAGAAGTGTTAATTTCATAGAGCTTAAGCCTATTTATAATAAACTTTGAAGTTTTTAGTAATTTAATTGAAATTAAACACCAATTAAATCCAAATAAGATCCAATATCTCATATTGATCCTTATTTGTTAAATATCTTATATTTAATCATAAAGTTTCTCAAACTTTACAATCAAGTCTAACTTGATTAAAATAATTTTTCTCTCTTTAACCAATTCTTTATGTGAGACCCATTAAGTTCCCAAATATATTGGCAATGATTATAAATTCTAATTCTAATTCATAATTAGAATTAGAAAAATTAAAAATCTTTTTAATTTTTCTTTAATTCTTTAATTAAAAATTTATAATCATTGATCAAAATTGTCGTCTAGCAATACATTATAACCATCCAAATATTTAGGAATGTCAAAGTGATCTTGACTAACCTTTCTATGCATGATTTTTTTCGTATAATTTAATCATTTCATCATACAATATTCCGATTAGACAGAGCATGTAATTAATTTATACTCTTTTTTATTCTAATCATATTAGTTCTCTGCTATTAGCTATTGATTCAATTAATGACATTTGTAAACTATTTATAAAACGTCATTCTACCTTAGTCAAGGATTTCTAGAATCAATAATAATTGAGAACAACAGAACATTCTTCCTAAGTACTTTAAGGTGATGAATCCTATCTTGATCCCACAACTACTTTTATATAGTTTATGTTACATCCAATAACTACTGATTGACCGATTCATAATTAAATAGGTCATAAATAGTATCAAAATATAACAATTCCTATATAAGATAACTTTGGGGACTTCAAATCAAAGGATCAATTATACAATTATCATAATGAGGATTCCATAGACATATAAGTAATGATCCAAATAGATTTCTCATATCGGGTCTGTTCAGTTAACTTGTTCTCTATCATCCACCTATACGTTTATTTAAGTATCTCTATACTTTAGTCTATGAGATTGACTACTACCGTTATAAAGAAAAACAAAACGTGTGCTAGTCCTTTTACATTCTGTTAATGTCTAGTTTTAATAGAACAATGACTAAGAACATTTAGGGATAACACATAAACGCAATATGAACCTTATAATTATAATCTCATTATAATTTTATTTGCAATATCTCATGGACTTTATCATATACTATGAATAATGTCTTTAAATTATATGTTCACTAAACTACAACAAAAGTGATTGGCTGTAGAGCATAAACTAACATTTATATCATTTGGAAATATTGAATTTAGGTGGATTCCATCACCTAATTATGTTGCATGAATTAGTTAGTAGTTTAAAGCATTTGCAACTTTGAACCTTCATAAAACATCAATCAAGATATTACTTTAATCATGTATATGTTTGTATATATGGCAAAGCTTATTCTTGCATGAGTATAAGGAAGAACAACATTGGAGTATTAATTAAAGAGTTGCAAGTTGTGAAGTATTCAAACTATAAACTTCAATTACTATTTAAAGCATCATATTAACTTATTTCAATTATTAAACATTTGATTTTTCATTTCATATTATATTTTCAAGTTATAATATGTGCTTACTTTTAGCTCTCTTTTTATCGATGTTATTTTTGAAGAACTTTAAGAAATATTAATTTAAGATTGATTTATTGGTTTTATTATAGGGATTTTGTGTTAAGCTTCATCAATTGTTATAGTTGATGCAATTCATTATTTTTAAAAGTTTTGAAAGAGAAATAAATAGCTTCGGACTAGAACTTGTGATACTAACCCTATTATCTATTGTTACATTTAGTTATGTAGATGATGCAGGGGTAGTAAATTTAGATTGTTAAGTCTTTTTTTAAAGTTAAAAGAAAAGAATATATTAATCTCAAAAGAGTTGCTACAAAGGCTGCTAACTCATTCATAGGGAAAGCCTTATTGCCTAAGGCATACAACAAGCACTAAATAAGAGACAATTGAACAAGCTATCATTATTTCATAGAGATGTCAAAAAACATAAATTGTTGGAGCAAAACATGTGCGTTAACTTCATGCCTATTGGAGGTTAAAAAGAGAGAACTTGTTAGCACCATGGTAATTTTCAGTTATTTGAAATTTCCCTATTGCATCTTAGATTTACTTAGTGAAAGACAAATTACATTTTAGATTTATCAGCAATTTCATGTAGCATAGTTTCCTTTTGTAGTTGTGATATTTTGAAACACTTTTTTATTTCATGTAGCATAGTTTCCTAGTGAAATCTTGTATATTAGGTGCTCTCTACCTTAATCAGGGAGTGCTTTATACAACTTCATTTTATGTGTTTATCATATCAATAAGAGGATAGACCAAGTCGTTGAGGTTGATGATATATGTTTGTCCTGATGAAGGAGGTGTATGCACATTCAAAGAATAAATGTGTGATGATTTCTTGGTTTGAGCTTCAAAGAAGGAAAATCCTAGAAGTGTTTAGAAACTTTGAGACGCTATTTAAGGTGTTTACTTTGATTTTGATTGTAAGCCACAAAATAATAGAAGCTCAAAGAAGGATTGCTTATACTAGATTAGCTTGTGCCAAAAGAACATTGGTTGTTCATTTCACTAATAGAATCCTACAAAGTACATTAGAAAAGAATCCTAAATTCGATAAAGTCTAAAGATAAGCACCTTCCCTATAGGTACTAACCCTTAAACTTAAGAGAAAATCAATTCAAGGAGATTTAGGAAGGAAATTAATGCATTCTAATATGTTATCAGCCACCTCTTTTACTGAAATATTTGTAAGGATGTTGGCTTTTAGGAGAACATGATTCATTATTTCTAACATAGTCTAAAGGAAGACCATATATCATTTAAGGAGAAAATTTCACTATTTTCTAGTCTGCAGGAGAATGCATTCCGTACTTTTTCTCTGTGCAGTATAGTCCAAAATGAATTGCATTTGGGCTTGTCCAAACATTCTCCTTCCTTAAATAGCACTTTTGTGTCCATTTAACCCACAAGGATTGTTTGTCACTAAGTAATCTCTAAATCCTTTTAACTATACAAACCATACTGAAGATCATGAATGAGATTATCTGAAGTCCTTATTCCCTTTTAGATAGACATACTTCCTACCATTTCATTTTTTCCACCGAATTATTGTTACTAGAACCATATCAGAGAAATTTTGATTATGTTGAGTGGGAAGATTATATTTGAAGACTAATAGATGTTAGTATCATTCAAAACTGACTTAATGAGCTATATTTTTCCAACAATTCACAAAATCCTATGCACTAGCTTTATATTCTTCTCTGAATTTTGTCAATAAATGGCCACAGGTCCATACAATATGGCTTATTGAAGGAGATTGGGATGCTTATATATGTGAGTGGGAGTCTTATAATTCTCATGCTTGTTATAGAGGAGAGTCATGTGGCATTCTGCATTGCACTAGCTGATATAGACATACCATTTTTCTCTTTGTTGATAATAAGCCCTGAGAGTTTCCTAAATGTGCTCAAACTTGACATGTGGACACTTAATGAACTTGCATCAGCTTTAAAGAACAAGAATAAGTCATTAGCAAAGGTCAAACTAATTAGCTAGATCTTTTTGCATATATTGTGCAATTTAAAGTGATCACTTTAAAAAGCATTGTCAAAACTTCCATATATATTATAAACACAATTTGAATGCCCTTCCCACAATTTCCTTGCCCTTTTGATGAGCTTGATTAGTTCACCATTTACAAGAACAGCAAAAGAAACTGAAGTGATGCATTACTCAATCCATCGTATAAATATTTGGGGGAATCCAAAAGTCTTTAGTGTGTTAAAGATAAAGCACCAATCCATAAAATCAAAGGCCTTGTGAAAATCTACCTTTAAAAAATAATTCCTACTATAGTGTTTACGACTACAATTTTTAAACAACCTTTGTGCAATCAGAATATTATCCCCTATACGTCTACCCCTTATAAGGGCTCATTATAATTAATCATTATGTTAAAAGTACGATTTTCAGTTTATTTTCCATAAGCTTATATGTAAATTTGTAGTGTATTATAATATAATAAGGGTGTGAAATCTCTAAGAGAGTTAGGCGATGCTAACCTTGGGAATATGACAGATAAATGTCTTATTTACCTCGTTAAGCATTCTTACATTCACGAAGAACTCCAAAACTACATTCTTTAGGTTGTTAAGTCTTATAATAATTTTATATTGCCCTTTTAATATGAAATTTATGATGATATCTGTAACTTCACTACTTGGTCTTATTATTTACGTACTTATAATTAACAGTCTTGTGGATATTTTAACTCCAGAATGGAAACAACTATCTTAAGTTTGAAGGATTCATTAAACAAAATGGAAGCAGAGTTGTTAAAATTACAATAGCATGTAAGCACAGTTACCAACTCAGATCTATTATCCAGCTCTTAGAAAAACAATTATTAAAATGCATTACATATAAAAAGTCTTTTTCGATGAAAATTTAGCTCTTTAATTCTCCTTAATTGTTCATTATCTTTCACGTATGTTTAGTAAGATAAAATTAACATCACAATCAAAGTTGTATTGGTAATGGAAAATATTAATTATTTAGATTTTAACAGCTTGTAGTTTCGTAAATTATGTGATCTGTTCGTTTAGACATACTATTTATAGTCTTAAAACAATTGAATCTTCAAACTATATTATATTGAAATTTAATACAATTTAAAATAAAAAATTATTTTCAATATGATTTCTACTTTATTTTTATTATTTTATTTTGTTTTTAAATTTAGTAAAAACTTTATTTTTAATTTTGAGTTTCTTTCTATTTTCATAACTTATAAAAATCATAATAAAACTGGTTTTGCTTTCGAATTTAGCTTTTTAATCATAATTTGATTTATCATCAACTAAATTTATATCATTTAATTATTTAATATTAATTATAAATAATAATTTAACAATTTAATTTTAAAATTACCTTTAATTTTATTATTTTGGAATAATATTTAAATTTACTAATTATTTAATAAATATACTTTAAATTGAAAATATATTAAAATACATAAATTTCAAAGAAAATTAGTTTTAATAGTTAAAATATATGTTAACAAGTAAATATTAATTTATTAATAAATTTTACCTATTAAATTATTTCTTTGGATAAAATTGAAATTTTATTTACGAATGAGATTAAAATAAATTATTTAAATAATTAATTTATAAAATTAATTTATTTTAAATTTTATATAATATTTAAGAATAAAAAATAATTATATTGATATAAACAATTACTCTTATTTATTAGAAGGAAAAATAAAATCAAACGGTTACTAACATGATTTTAAAAATTTTCAACGGTTCGAACTGAGGCGGACCGTCTACAGCAGTAAATTAATAGGTGAAGTCAACACCAGTTGCTTGCTAACAACTCCCAACTTGTGTTTCAAATGATGGATAGCTATTATGATTTATGGGTTTGGTTTCCTATCGCTTTACAGTAGGTGAATTGCCAATTATCAGTCTCTAAATGGGTATGCTGTCTTTTTCTTTTGGTTAATTCTTGCTTGTCCTTTACTCTTGGTTATTTTGCTTGTATATGCGAAATAAATAGGCTTACAGACTAGAGACTAGAGACTACAGACTGAAAGAAAGACAAGATCTTTGTGGGTTGTGAAGCTACAACACTATGGCTTCAAAGCTTCTTTTGGTTGTAGTCTTCATCTTTGATCTGATCGCCTTTGGTTTGGCTGTTGCAGCTGAGCAGAGAAGAAGCACCGTGGGTGGTCCTTTCTCTTTTCTCTTTAATTTTATCTTATCGATGTCAACTAGCTAATCAAAGGTCTTTTAGCTCAGTTTAGCGAGTGAATTGTTTACATGCTTTCTAAGTTTTGTTTAATAGACATCGTTTCAACTCAAGAATTATAATCCATTTGGTTTTCAGATTTGATTCTGTTCTGTCTCATAACTAAGGATATTTTTGTATAGAGGAAAATAGATAATTAGCTTCGAATTTCACTGGAAATGGATCTTAGAATTCGGTAGAGAATTTCGATACGTGTCTGAAATTTGTACATCAATAATGTAACTCATTTAAAACTTATTTTCTACTCTTTTTTCCAGATTTCTAGTCATGAACCAAACAGCGCTGACCATTGTTTTAGAAATTGTATTCAATACCTCTTTTTTCGGATCTAGATAGTCATTGTCCAGGGAATTGGTTATTTAAACAGATCTTCTGATGCTAATGGTGGTTTAGGAATATTAACACTAGATATCTCCTATTATTACAACTTGCTCTATAAAGTTGGAAATAATCCTAATCCATGAACCAGATGGAAGTGATTATAATCTGTAAAGGTTTCTTGTCACAGATCTTATTAGTTATTTCTAAATATCTGATTTTCAGGAGCATGCACTAGTTAGCTAGCATATCAATAACCACAATTTTTTTTTCTTGTAATGGTTGTTGTTATTCAAAAAAATGAATGAACAAAATTCCCCTATTCAGCCAATGATGTGGTCATAAATCCACGAAAAACATAAAAGGATTTAGGCTTTTTCTTTTTTTTTTTTGTCCCTTCATCAAATTTATGTTCTTTTTGAAATTTCAAGAACCACATGGTCATTGATAGTTACAAAGGGATAATGTGAACCACATGGTTCTTCCTTATGTTTATATGTTTTCCATGAAAGTCATCCTTAATACAAGTATAATTTGTAGGGCAATATCTTAAATATGAATTAGATAAGTTAGTCTATATGAGACAGGTTGTATTTTGCCATCACTTATGTGAAGTACCTGGTTCAGTTGGCATTAAAGATTTGTGAAAGTCTGCTCAAGATAGCAAATCAGTAAAAAGCTTTACGGTTTGCCCTTGCGTAGGCAATATTTCCAGTTTAACCTGCTAATCCAAAATTCTTGACATCTAACAAATCAACCATTTCATGTTTTTGCAGGCTATAGTCAAACAGGATACTGATAAAAACTATAACTTTTGTGTCTATGATTCGGATATTGCAACTGGCTATGGTGTCGGTGCATTCCTCTTCCTCATGGCTAGCCAAATTCTTATAATGACAGCCAGTCGATGCTTCTGCTGTGGCAAGCCTTTAAGTCCTGGAGGTTCAAGGGCTTGGGCAGTTATTTTCTTCATAATTTCCTGGTATGCAAACCTGGAATGATTAACCACCAATAATTGCAGATAGGGTTGTCTAATGACTTAGTATAATGTTGAATGTTATGAAACGTATTTTCCTCTTTATCAGGGTAGTTTTCTTCATTGCTGAGGTATGTTTGTTGGCGGGTTCAGTACGGAATGCCTACCACACGAAGTACACAACATTTTTTGGTGTCCAAAACCCTCCTCACTGCCAGACTGTGAGAAAGGGAGTTTTTGCTGCAGGGGCAGCTTTTACTTTCTTTACGGCCATTGTCTCCCAATTCTATTATGTCTGCTATTCCAAAGCTAGAGACAGCTTCCAGCCATATGGTGCAGACACTGGTGTGGGCATGGGAACCTACAAATGATCCTATTAACGTGATATGATAATGACTATCTGGAGAGGGATCAATATGCCCTTTCAGTTGCCTGTATTTTGTTGCATTCTTGCGTGAAAGCTTCTGAAGTTGATGATAGCCTGTATCTAGGTCAAATTTCTTGATTTTTTTCCTCATTTTACCCTGATGTGCAAGTTCTGTGCTTGTGCTGCACATATCAATGTAATGGAAGACAACTGTTTGTGTATTCATCTTTCGCAAACTATTGATGAACCTGATGGAATAATAGATTAGTTTCATGATCTTCAGTGAGTGTTGCAATGCAAACAACCATGTGAAGTTTGACCTGGTTCCCAATAACAGTCGATCGACCTCTACAATTTACTTACTCTTTTTCAAGTCCATTTTTGCAGAACAGCTACTCAAAGTCTTTCTCTCTACGGCTCGTGAACTCAGGACATAAATTGAATGTGGATTAAAGTGAAATAGACCTTGACAACTCACACGACATCAGATATACAAGGGATATAAAATGGGGCAGGATGCTGGCAGCAATGAACCATGATTCTCGTCATATGAGATGCAGAAAACTCAAATCTATTTTTCACTTATTTAGATAGCTTCCCCTGTTTGCTAGCCTGCTTGGTCAAAACAACTCATCTGAAGTACCATAAGTACTGCTTATTTCTCAAGTTGATCTGTTCGTCTGTTGGTAGATCTAAAAGATCAGCAATACCGTTGGATCTTTTCTTTTAGTTACTTCCGTAATTTTCTGATCTTTGCATACATGGATCCCTACCCTTACGGGCAATAGCCAACTCAATCGACAGGGTATGAATTGTACGTCAGGACGGGAAGAACAGCTAATTTGCTTTGGAGAGCAATACCTGAGAACACATAAAGTTGGAAGAGCAACAAATTTTCTTAGAAATGAGGCTATTCTTCTTAACGTGTGGCTAAGCAGCTAATTGAACATTTCTTTCGTCAAATCGGAAAGTTGAAAAGTTGTACCATGATTGAAACCCAACAGAAAAGAAGATTCCACCATAGGAGACTTGATGTAGTTAATTGAGCAATTGATCACACTATGTTTAGCAACCGAATCTTCAACAGCGACCAGTGGCTTAAACCAACTAAAGGCCTCGATTTATATACTTTCCTGCTGAGTAAGCCACAGGAATCGGTTTATGCTTCTCAGTGCCGTGAGGGGACCAGTATATTATTTCGTCTCAAATAACAAATGGGCTCCACATGAACGAATGATAAGGCCGAGGCTTGTTTGGTGTTTTTCTTGTTTTGGTGTATTTAAGGCCAAGGCTTTTGCAGGCAGTGGGTTCAACTATTACCATTGTTCTTGCGAGTGAACATTTCAACGAGGTTAGGAATTACATAGTTGTTTTACCTTTGGTCCGACAGGCAATTATGCAGAAGGAAAGCCACTGCCAGTGCGTCTGAAGCCCAGACTGTATCACTTCTGCAATCATCTTGACAACCTCGAGTAACTGACCATAATTAGCTTGGAAATTGATGCAGGGAGAAGGGTCAGGTTAAAGCTTGAGCTACGCTAACTATGGCTTCAATAATACAAAGAAAATTGAATTTAAAGAAAAATCAGTGTTTTAAAAATCAGACCAAATATCAAATCGGTCGAAGGAAAGATTTAAAGTTTACAGGTTCAACCAGTAGTAAACTTCTATAAAACCGGTATATAATAAATAAGAAGTAAAACTTATAAGAATAAGTAAAAATAAAATATTTTATTAAAATAAAAATACACCAATGTCTATTATTATATAATGAACTAATAATAAATAAATATGAGTCTAATATAAAACTTAAAATAACAATAAAAATCAAAATTGTATTACTAAGGGAGGTTGTGTTTCATCATCGTCAAAAGTTCCAAATTCTCTAATGTTATTTAAAGATTCGTAAACTACGCTTTCATCCAAAGTATTTGTATTAACTTCTTCTATTGCATTAAAATAAATTATAAATTAGTAATGTATGAAATTATCCTCAATTGTAAACTTGTAATATATTATAATTTTAACTTAAATATGATGAAAATAAGATATGAACTGACCATAAGTATATGTTCTTAATTCATTCGTTGAGAGAAATGCATTTTCTTTATAAATCATCTTTTTAAGTTCATTATATAATTAAGATCAGGCGATGATTCTTCTTCTTCGATTCAAAAGTCAGTATGTTCAATAATCAATATCAACTGGATCATATGTTCTCTCCTTACTAAGCGCTCTCAACACATAATAGAGAAGTTATAAAGTCAATAATAAAAATAAAATTATTGAAATAAAAACAAAACTATAAAATACATGTTCTTCATTCTCAGATTATAAGTGACGTAAACAAGGTCATTAAGTCTTTGATGTTCCAAACAATTTCGTTTCTTTATATGAATACGTTCAAAAACACTCCAATTGCGTTCCCAACCTGATGCAAAAGTTGTTTGATTGAGTAACCTAATAACGAGTTTTCTCAATGATAGAGCACTGTCACTGAATAATCTCTACTACTCATCTGTAGTTTAAATTAATAGTTATGATAAAAATATATATTATTAATAAGTAAACAATGAATTAAAAGTATAAAACATTAAAACTTACTTGGCTGAATTTTTTCATCATAAGTTCTCTCTTTGTTGATGATCTAGCAAAACTCTTTAAACTTTCACGATACAATTTAATTTCATTTATTACTTGTGATTGCTCTTCAATATAGAAAATACCTTTACATTTAATCACATCAAACAAACCGCCCATAATATTAATTGTACATGCTTCTCCGCTATATAAGCAATAAGGATTGAGAAAATAAGCTGCTAAGTCAATCCTTTGAGTAAGATACTTATCTTATTGTCGATCAATAATATCTATATAGGGCTTGTACAATTTCTTCTTTCCTTTAAAAAGATTTATAATTGTTTTGTTAACTCTATACATACCATCAGCTATATACCCTAAAGATGACTTCTCATCTGAGTCAATAATCCTCAACAGTTTTATAAGCGGAGCCACAATTTTCATAATGATCAAGCAAGTATCCCAAAATTTATTATCTAGAATAATAGCACAAACTTCTTTTTCTTTTTCACTCTTTGATAATTTATGACTTGAAAAGTGTTTACTTGTCACCAAATTTTGAAATAGTTGCTTATGTTGATAAACACTTTTCAAAGCAATAAATGTAGTTGCAAACCTGGTAGCAGCGGGATGCACGATCTCAACCCAATCTTCTTGCTTTCTTAACCATGAAAAAAATATGACATGATTATACACAAAAATTGTGATCTTAGATGCACATGAAGCAAGACTAGAAATATGATTCATACCACCAATATCTTTTAATATAAGATTTATACAATAAGCAGCACATGGATACTAATAAATATGCTCATACGTTAATTGTAATAAGTACCTAGATGATACATAATTAGCTGCATTATCTATAACAAAATGCATAACATTCTTTGGTCTAACCTGCTTGATAATTTCAGAGAATAATTTAGATAAAGCATTAGTACTTTTTACCATGTCAGAAGCATCAACAGACTTGATAAAAGTTGATCCAATATTACAATAAACTAAGAAATTAATCAAGGTTCTTTGTCTTTGATCAATCCACCCATCTGCCATAATAGTGCATCATATTGATTCCCAACTATATTTAAATGTATCCACAATTGACCGACATTCCCTTTTTAAATCTTAAAGTAAAGACACACGTAGCTCATAATAAGATGGCACCTTAAATCCTAAACCTATTGTTGTTGTAGCATCAATTACTTCTTAAAAGTATAGTGAATTTAAAACGTTTAAAGGGATACATGAATGATAGAAACATCTATCCCATCCTCTTTTACATCTCAAAACAACATCCTTAACATCTATCCCATCCTCTTTTACATCTCAAAACAACATCCTTATCAACTATAAAACTTTTTAAACTGGGTTAAGAATTAGGAGTAGTTCCTGGAGAAAAATAAGAATCTATGTCAATAAAAGATCTAATGCTTATGATGTTTCATCATCTCTAAAAGATATATCATGAGCCTTTTTATTTTCTTTTTTCTTTTTTACTTGTTGCTGTAAATATTTTCTAATCATATCACACACATCAAGTGATACTTTTTTGTAAGAAGCAATATTACCCTTATCACCAACAAGATGTTCTTTTATTCTAAAAATTCCTCTCCCTTTAAATATTCTACCGCAAAACATACAGTCATATTGGATATTTTCATCAAATGCTTGAGAGGAAGAATTATATAATTCCATGCTAGATCGGACTTACCATGAGTAGAGGATGATTCCATATTTTCCATTATGATTTAACCTAAAAAGTATTAAAAATAATTAGGTATACTATTGTCACGGCAAAAATATATAACTTAAATAATTCTCATTTATCAATTGTAATAAAGAAGGCCAACAGCAGCAGAATGGATTAAGAAAGACCAGCATATGTTACTTATTAAACTTTTGTCCATAGATTTACTACATAATTGGGTTGATACTATATATTTGTTGTAATTCTAATACTTGAAATTGTAATTTTGATCAAATTCTAAAATTACAAAATCCGTTTTGAGTAGACATCAACTATTAATTCCCTTGACCACCAAAATTACACCCTAAGTTTGAGTTATTAGTTGCACCAAAAATATGTAGCATACAAGATTTGAGGCATACTCTGACTCTTCAACTAATAGAAATTCTTCAGTTGGTGTTCAGTATTTATGTGGATTTAACAAGTGTTTTAGAATTTTTTGAAGTAACAAAAATCCTGGAATTAGGTTTTATGAATGCCTAATATAGTTTTTTTCTCTCTTTAAACCATAAGGCTAATATGAGAAGTACTTGTTTGTAATATGATATTGAGAAACTATAGTATACTTGGTGACAGGAAAGTGGTAAATGAAATTGAGTTGATTGGCAGTAGAAGATAGAGAAGATGGAATTGAGATATCAAAGAATGTAGAAATTGTATTTTGCACTTGTAATGCTTAATAAAATCATTTGGTGTGATTTAATGTCTTAGATTCTAATTGACTTTTTGAATATTACATTTGAAATTTTGCTATTTCAAAATTTTATGATAATACTATTTTTTGAGTGAACTAATAATAATAATAATAACAATTCTTGAGATAATCTTTCTTCAAATTCAACGTAGAATACATTATAAACAAGTATAGAGCTAATAAAACAAACAAGTGAACGAATTGCTCATTATTATACATCAACCTTTGTTTGTTCGCATCTTATTACATCAAGAGACAATCGATGATGTTTTTAAATAAGATACATCTAATAGATTTAGAGAACAATAGAGAAGAAGTTAAGAATTAGTAAGTGAGAACAAAGCCTTAATTATGGCCTAATAGTTCATAATCCATAACCACTATTCATTCATTAGACTTACTCCTACCATATTTGCCGAAGCAAAATGTAACAATTCATATTATTAGTTTATATAATCTATTCCAAAGAACAAAAAAGAATTTAACATCCCGTTTCCGTATAACGAGTCGGACCAAGGAAACGGGTATATGAGAGATCAATAAGAGAAATTAGGAAAACACATCTCATGCTCATGCATTTGTGAGCAGTGATTGTTGCACATGAAAAATGTTTGTACATGCATTCATGACGTTTTTCCGGTATAAGTGTGAATAAATGGGGA
>JANZXR010000005.1:26554764-26586685 GCA_027575705.1 Erythroxylum echinodendron
ATCAAAATAATACATTTCTTATCACATAAGAACCTTATTTAGGTCTCATAACTGAAATACATACATTATAAGTCATTAAGTAAATCAACTCCATCAACTTTCAAAAAATTGACCAATATTGACTTTAACTTTATTTATTAATTGAATCAAATTCAATTAATCCTAGAAACATTCCAACATTCTAAATGTGTCTAATAAAAAATTCCAGAGCCTAATTATTAGAAATTATTTATTAATAAATTGGAATAAGCCAGCACATCATATGTGTATGACACTTGTCATATTACTTCTAACACAAGTTAAATATTACACCATACATGCATAAGATAATCACTTTAACAACAAGTGTCATGCATATCATACACGTGGAAACATCTAATCTTGTATGTGAATGCTTAAAATTTATAAAAATAATTTTTATAAAAATTAATATTGAATTTATATGCATGTATGTTCATCACATTTCCATAATTTCCCAAAACTTCATACATGCATCAAGCTGAAACTAAATTTGTAATAAAATAGCAAATGACATTCAATTGCATTTTTATTTTATGAAAATATAAAATAAAACCTTACAAACATTTATGTGAAAGAAAATCAGAAAAATGTTTCTATAATTATTACAAAATTTTCAAAATTAGCACATGCATTCAGTTTTCCAAAAATTCCCAGAAACCAACATATGAATAGTCTAGATATTAATTCGAAATAAAATAGCAAATGACATTCAATTGCAATAGCCTTTTATAGAAACATAATATAACATCTTATAAACATTTATGCAAAAGAAAATCAGAAAAAAAAATTTCTACATTTTACACGAATTATTCCAAATTGACATGCATGTCAGTCATAACCAAGCAAACACTTTGCACATGTGCAATACATCATCTATTACATGCTTAAACTTGCTCTGATACCACTATTGAGTTTGCCATGGCTGTATGCATCACATGCATGATAATGCAATGAAAGTGTCAAAATCAAGATTTCGACACCATGACAACTTGAAAACTACATAATCAAACATACATGTATGGATATGTAAAAGAACATGAAATATAAAACATTTTACCTTATGTTTCTCCTCCTTTCTTGTTTCTCCTCCTTTTTTGGGTTATTGCCAACACCAAACCCTTCCTTGATCACCCAAGAACAAGCAAAGAAGATGAAGAAACAATGAATAAGGGTAATTTGAGCACCAAACTAGATGATTTCTAGTAGATGCTTAAATTAATGGAAGATAGATCAAGAACCTTATTGCATGCACTTTGATTCATGCAACAATTGCATAAATTGTAAGAACAAGGTTCCTAATACCTCTCTCTCACTCTATGGCTCTTCTACAGCTCTTACCTTTTACTTGAGCATGTAATAGGTGGTAAAAACTTGTGTACATAAGTGAGTTCTTCACTTATGTACCATTTTGTGCCCTCTGCCATGATCATGACTAGCAAGGCCTGCTTAAATTTGGCCATACATACTTTATTTTTCATCCTATCTTTTATGCGTTTGACCCTTAGGTTCCTGATTATTTTAGGCACTTGAATTAACTCTTAATTCAATGAAATCATGAAGGTTTCATGATGCTAATTTGTCAGAATATAATTGGATTAACACATGAACTCTTAGGTAGTTAATTATCTAACTAATGAAACTTTCCATAAATAATTACTGTACAATTCATCCTTTCACCGTACTATACCCCACTTGGTTCGGAGTATTGTCTATGTATTAACTCCAGCTAGACTGACTACTTCATGTCTAGTCAAAATAATGATAGTTCTTATCCTGGGATCTCATTACTCTACGTGTCATTGAATACTCTCTTCATGACACGTAATTGCTCTGGCCAGAAACTCTTGAGTAATGATCCCAACAAGAGGTCATGGGTATCATCTCCTTCTATTAGGAGTGGTAAATCCTTTATTGGCTACCCAGTTACCTTCGAATATAAATAGTTGTACCCAATCACTACTCTAAGAGTGACCTCGTCTTGAGGTAACAAGGAATGATATCAAAGCACATGATTCGTATCTAAGACATCCTTGAGTACTTCAAGTCTAAGGATATTTGCGCCATTGCTTTGATGAGATTAATCATTGACATTTGATAGATAATCCATATGATAATCTCATAGTGGGTCATCCGATGTACTTACTACTTTTAGTGAGCATCCACATGTTAACTCTAAATAATTCATGCTTACAGTTTGTGAGATCTACTGCTTGATCAAATCAAAGAGTATAACATGTGCTAGTCTATCTGGATTAATAATGTCATGTCTTATTAATCCTACGACTAGGGATTATTTAGATACTAACATAATTGCACATGATAGGAATTTCATTATCATGATCTCATCATGATTTCCTTCATATTATGATTTGTATCATGGACTTTGTTAGTTCGATTTAAGATCAATATCAATTCATATATAAACGAATATCAAATTAATGAAAAATGCTTTCGCTTTATTGATCAAAATAAAGTTTGTACAAAAGTGCTAAAGGTGATTACCTTTAGAGCACTACTCTAACAAAGATAACTTTAGAGATCTCAAGTCAAAGGATAACTTATACAATCATTACAATGAGAATTTCAATAAACATACAAGTAATATTTTAAATGGATTTCTCATATGAGATCAGTTTAGTAAACTTGTTCTCTAATAAGCACTCATGTGTTTGTTTAAGTATCTGTATATTTTAATCTATGAGGTCGACTACTTCCTTCATAAGGAAAAATATAATGAGTGCTAGTCTTTTTACATTCTATTAATGTTCAATCTTAATAGAACAATAACTAGGAATAATTTAGAGATAATACATAAATGCAATATAAATCTTATTGTAATTTCATTTGCAATGTATATTTATCTTATAGACTTTATCATATACATCTAATTATGTATAAGAAAAAGAATATCTTTAAATTATTTTGTCACTAAACTATAACCAACTAATTGGCTATAGGGAATAAACCAACACATGTTTGGTCTTGGCATGTAATATTCTGTTTTCCTTTTTTTAGTAGAGAAAAATGGCAATTTATAGTTCATAAAAGCCTTGTCAAATTATTTGATTTTTAATAAATTGTTAGATGATGAGAAAATTATCTTAAAATGCTACTCTTATCCACTGTAATTAAATTATTTAAAGTCGTGTTTAATCTAATAAAATATATTTGAATGAGTAATAGCATTTATATTTGCATTTTTAAATAAGTATTTTATTTTTAGAGCACTATGATATTAAAACTAAAATATAAAGTAGTCGTATACTATTTATTAGTTCCATTCTTCTCAAAGTTTTGAACTTTACCACTAAGATATTATTAGTTCTTTTTAGGATAAAAAGATATTTAAATTTATTTATTAAGTTTCAGATAAAAAGGCATTTCAATTTATTTATTAAGTCTTTTCTTACAATGATTTTGAATATTCTATTTTAAGTATATGTAGCTATGTACATATAAATAAATGTGCATTCCCAGTAGACTCGGAGTCTACTTATTTTCTTATGGTACCTTTTTTTAAAAAAAGTAAGTGATTATTTATTAAAGTAAAAGGTGGAAAATACAATGGGTGTTGAGTTGCAACTCATACATTCAGAGCTTGTATAAACTCCAACTAAATACACAGTTTTGAGAATTTAACATCAGCCTTTTCTATATCCTTATTAGTTGTTTGATTTAATTATAAGTGAAAAGTAGGTAAGGAGCTGACATGGTTGCTATTCTTAGCTTGAGGTAGAACTCCATCCAGTTTTATATTTTATAATCATCTGATTTCTCAAAGATCTTTGCGTTTCTTATTCCCTAAATGAAATGCACTAACATAACAAAACCACCCTTGAACATTCTTTGATCCCCTTTACAATTCTATCTCATTCCATTTGTCCAAGACAAACAGTCCATCCAGTTGAGATTTCTGTCATGAAGATTAAATATGCAGAGGAATTTTCTCCACAAATGTCTTGTTTGAATAAACTTGAAGAAAAGATGATCTATTATCTCATCTTTTGTAGAACATGACGAAGCATGATAGGTTTAGAATCTAAAATTGTATCTTATATTTGGTTCTTAGCTACTGCCCAGTTGCTAAATAAAGTATAAACAAGTGTGCATGGGAAGTTCCAGATCACATATCAGCTTAAAGAGTGGAAATCTGATGAGTGGAATAAGCAGTAGTTGTTTATAAGATGGAACGATAAAGTTTTGTGAATTGCGTAACTCCCATCTAACCTTATCTTCCTACATCTGATCTGGTGAGTATGTTAGCATCTACAGTTTGCCTAATTCCTCTAGTCATATGAAATGGACAATTTCAGTAATTATTTTGCATAAGGATTTTAAACCTTAATGTCCTCTAGAATGGAGTGTCTTAGAACTGAAAAGTGATGAGTGTAGCATAAAAAACCTAGCGAATTCCATTTATTATACCAGAATTTTGTATTTTTTCCATCTCTTATATGATGCTTGATGTGAGAATGCATGAATGGCCTCGTGAGCAGTATTTGTTGGAAAGTGTAGGATTATGAGCTTTTCGAAGAGATGGACCATATACTACTTTGTTTGATATGAAATATGTGTATCCATTTGACTCAAAGACTCTCTTTGTCCCAACAAGTTCTCCATAGCCTTTTAGTAAACAATATCTTGTTCATTTTGCAAGTTGAATTGATCCCTAATCCATCATTTTCTTTAGGAAGACATATAACACTCCACTTGACTTTGGATATCTTTTACCACTTGTATTCAATCCATGCCATATGAAATCTCTTATACTTTTGTCAGTTTTCTTCAAAACTCCTTTACAGATTGCAAAATGTGATAGTTAATATATATGTAGATTGTGGGAAATGGAAATGGCTAGCTTTAACCTACCTTCATAAGATAGAAATATGTTGCTCCAGTTGGCAATTCTTTTATGAACTTTATCAATGAGTGATCTACATTCAACTTTTTTCAGCTTCCTTATGGAGATTAGAACTCCCAAATGGGTGAGGGGTATTCAATTATGTTTTAATAAATCCTAATATCCAATAATAGTCTATATGAGTCAAAAATATTATATTTAATATTATTATTTTCAAATTTTACAATCAAATCAATTTTAATTAAATTATTTTTCTCTCTTTAATTATTTTTTATGTGATCGTTAAAATTTTAAATAGGTTAATGATTAATATAAATTATAGTCAAAAATAGATAAATTAAATTTCCATAAAATATCTTATAAAAATTTAACAATGCATCATATAAATTAAATTTCCTTAAAATATCTTATAAAGATTTAACAATGCATCATGATCATCTAAATATTAAAAATATTAAAAGATTGACCAATCTTTACAAAATACGATTGCCTATATATTAAATCAAGTACATTAAATATGATCACTCAAATATTAAATAAATATGTTTCAAGTATGTTGAAATTTTAAAATAATAAAATTTTACCATTTTGTTAATAGTCTTCCTAACAACTCATAATTAATTATTGATATGTTCTTACAAAATTTCTATAGTTTTCTTTTAAAAAGGTAAATAATAATTTTCTATGGTTCATTGAGAGATATGCGTAGGAGAATGCATGTCTTTATGAATTGCATCTCGTATATAGAATAACATTTTGCTTTTTTTTTCTTTTCTTATACATAGAAAAAAATAAAATTAGTTGTTATAAGCCTCTTTACTTAACTTTTTCTATCTTTGAATTTTTATTTTAAAAAGAAGAACAAGCCTTGTTTTTATTGGTTAAGACTAATATATTAAGCTATTTTTGGGTTTTAATTAGAAAACTGATTGTAATTATTAACGATTGCAAGAAATATAATGTCAAATATAGGATGTATGTGGGGATAGCAAAAATGGCTTGGCCTGATTTGTTTCAGTCAGTGGTCAATGCGCTAGGCCCAGGTTAACCAGGCCTTGGGTTGAGCCAGAAGCCTGAAGCCTGTTGTGTGAAGCAAAATGTTAGGTCTCAGGTCAGGCTCAGGCTCAGGCTTAGGCTCAAGCTCAGGCTCTGTACTGTCTAAACTAGAAAAATGACATATAATTAGTAAAGAATTAAAAAGAAGAAGCAAAATGAAGTTGTTTTGTTTCTAAAACCAAAACAAAAAACTACGTCATTTTGCTTCTAAAAAAAATAACTTCGTTTTGTGCTGCTCACTTTGTTTTGTGCTGCTCTTTCTCCCTAAGAAAAATGAAATCGTTTGCTTTATTTTATTTCTTCCTTTACCTCTTCCTCAGTCTCTCATGTCTCACCCTCACTCTCACTCACCACGCCATCAGTCGCTAGCCTTAAGGTACTCTCTTTACTCAAATTTTTGTTTGTCAAATTATTGATATTCATGAACATGTTTGATTGTTTGGAGATGACCAAGGAGTTATGATTTACTGGTTGTGGATTTGACTTGCACATAGGTAATGCTTTGGTGGATATGTATGCAAGGTTTAGTGATTTAGCTAATGCACATAAAGTGTTTGAGGAAATATCTCATAAAATTTTGTGAGTGTGTTTTTGAGTAATAAATGACCATAAAGATATGAACTTTTATTAATGTTTTTTTTTACAATTTCTTGGTTCTATAAAACAAAAGTTGTTAATTACCTCATTGATAGCTCTTGTTTTACTGGGAAAGACGAATGCTTTAAAATTTCAAAAACCTAGAATTGAAGGCCAAAATTATCACTTATGTTTATCATCTTATTTTGTTATAGGGTTGGAGAAGTTTGAAAATTTTTCATTTGATATAGGAGGAGTAGTGAAATCAAATGCAATTAGGATAAATGGTTATGAATTGGCTTGCCAAAATGGAGTATTTATTCCAAGTAAATACGATTTTTCTGTCTCCTAAACTAATAAGGCAAAAAAAGTCATTTAAGAGTCTCCATGCTTGATTTGACTTCCAGGTTTGTAAAAACTAGTAATTTCTCCATATGTATAGAGATAACTGAAGTAAGTTTGATATTTATATCTACATAAACAAAGAAATTGCATATTGCATCATATGTTGTTGCTACTCATAAATCTACTTATACCCCGTTACATAAGTAAAAGTTAGTTCAACTACCTTTGAGTGTCAATGGACATGTCATAATTGAAATGTGTTTAATTGTTGATACATTTAATTATTTATACTTAGTGATTAATGATACAAAAATGCTTAAGATACTCACTGTAATTCATATATGAGTTTAGGTACAACTTGGAAGTAAAAAAATTAAAATGATTTTAAAGCACTACATTTGGGCCATTTTCTAAAGGTTAATTTTCAAGAATAAGAAAATTAAAAGGCATGAGGCGGAGGAGCAGCAGATGAACAAAATGCAGCACAGTCGTAATTGGGAAAAGTTGGATTAAACTCAATGTATATATGTTTATGTTTTACAATGCATATGCGTTTATTGTAACGCATACATTTATGTTTTGCATTAAACGCATGAGCTTGTGTTTCATACTTAGGTTTAAGAAAAACATGAACAAGAGTAGTGGACCACCAAGTTAAATGATCATATCAATAGCACAATGAGGGAAAATAGGAGGGGCAATAAAAATAGAGAGTAGGGAGGCGTGAATAGTAGCGTGGCCAAACCAATATATAATTTGTCACATTATAAACAGTAGCGGGGGAAAAGAAGAGAGAGCTTACAAGAAAGGAGTAGAGGCGTGAATAGTAGGCATGACCTAAAGGATTATTAATCAAATTAGTGAATAGTGAGAAGAGAAGAGAGTAGTAGCGTGGAACCAAGAAGGAAGGCACAGTAAAGAGCAGAAAACAAGTTGTGTTGAAGAGATGCAACCATATCAACTTGAGGAGTACCTAATGGATATTAGCGTTGAAACCTTACAGAGTGAAGAGGAGTTCAGAATTTTGAGGTCAATCCTCAACAAATTGCTTATGTTGAAGAAGGAAAGGAGGAGCTCGAAGCAAAAAAAGATACATCTTTTAGCTCGGAGGTAAGTACTGAGTTCCATTTTATTGTTGAGAATGACTCTTCTACTTTACATACCAATTGCAGGAATTAAATGAGGAAGAAAAAGGTGAAAAGACATTTGAGATCTTTCCAGAGTGTAAGAACTCAGTCGAGATTAAGAATCTGAGGATAGGGAAGACACTGAATAGGGATGATGGCCAACTAAGGCCCTATCCAGAACAAAGTGGCGCTAACTATTATAATACCTGAAGATCACAGTTTGGTCACATAAGGGGAAGAAGGAGTCAAGCCAGCGACCCTAAACAAAGGTGCTTCTTAGGAGGCAACCAAAGGGAACTAAATTTCTTTTCTTTACATTTTCACATTAGCTTTTATTTGCATATGTATTTCTATGTTTGTTTCTTTCTTTCTTGTTTTTAAGTTTTCAATCAAAATGAGTGAAAGAATAAAACAAATGAAATAAACATTTTCTCATTTTCTATTGCTTCTAGGACTATATTAGTCATGATTAGAGTGTTAATTGACTAGAGAATTTCATGGCAACTTTAGCATGTACTTTTACTCTTGTGATTGGTCGATGTGCATTGTCTTTAGAAAAGTAGTGACTAATGGTAGACAATGCCGGTGAGATTTTTAACCTTATGACACTGACACCTTCATATCAGTCTCATTGTCTTTTGATAATGTGTGACCTTCATGATATGTATATCTTGATTTTTCTTTGAATTTCTATTCGAGACCACATTTTTATCACATTTATTAACATGGATATAATTAGGCATTCTTTGTTTTTCATAAACTACATTAGCTAAATAGCCTATCTTATTGACATGATTTTTACCTTGATAGACCCCTTTGATCTTTATACTTTTTCTTTATATACTAACTACATTACATGCTTTATACTTACCCAAATGTCCTCCCTAAGCCATAAGCTAGTGGAGCATTTATGATTGTTAAGTTTGTGGTTGTACAAAATTCTAAGTGTGGGGGTGTCCATATGTGTGGGTTCGTTATAATGATTGGGATGTTATTTTATGTCTTATCATTGAAATTTCCATGTTAATGTAGTTTCTTTTAATGTTAAAAAAAGGGAAAAGAAAGAAAGAATAGATAAAAGAGAAAAGCATAAGAAAAGAAAATGAAAAAGAAAGAAAGAAAGAAAAATAAAAAGAATGAAAAATTTTTGTTTAAATAAATGTATTAAGGAGGAAGTGCATATGAGTTTGCAAAGTTATTCATGATTAATGCATCTTCCAAGAGTTGTAATGAATGTGATATTTAAATATGTTAAATATAAGGTAGATGTTGGCTTGGAAGGTTCACTTTGATGATTTCAATGTATTGTTGGCATCAATTGTATGAGTGATTCTTTCAGATTAATATATACTTCATGTGGTTTGTGTGAGAGAGCTGAATTGGGTGGTGAAACATGAATGTTGCATTTATCATAGCTGATGGTACCCAGTTTTTGATGAGTGTTAACTTGTGCACTTGATGTCACATTGAGTGTTGCTTTGTTTCGCTAGCTTTGATGGCTTTAATGCTACTTGACCTAAACACATCTCACCTTACAACCTTGAAAAGTCCTTTGATCCATGATTTTGCATGCGAACATTAGTGGTGGAGAAATGAAATGATATGCAAAATTGTGGATTGTCATGATCATAAATGGTGATAAGTATTCTTATAAATATATTTTACTTAAATACATTTTTCGAGTCTACCATTAGATTGCTCGATCTTCGAAGATGATGCTTATTGATTGATCATAAGCAGAAGCGTTGAATGTTGAATTCTTGCTATAATTTTTGAAAGCCATTCATCTTTGGTTATGATTATATAGTCTTAGAAAATATAGGAACTGAGTAAATGTTTCAGGTCCTTGAGCTTAATTTGCATGTTTTGCCCGAGGATAGCCAAAAGTTAAGTGTGGGAGAAATTGATATGTGTTTAATTGTTGATACATTTAATCATTTACACTTAGAAATTAATGATACAAAAATGCTTAAGATAATCACTTTAATTCATATATGATTTTAGGTACAATTTAGAAGCAAAGAAATTAAAGTGACTTGAAAGTACTACATTTGGGTCATTTTCTGAAGATTAATTTTCACTTGTCTTCATGGAGCAAGAAAAAGAAAATTAAAAGGTAAGGAGAAAAAAAAAGAGGAAATGTGAATTTAATGGAGTGATGGCTGGATGATAAAAGGTGGACAAGTAAGGAAGAAAATGATAGCGTGTAAGGAGCAGATGAACAAATGCAGTGCAATCGTAACTAGGAAAAGTTGCATTAAATGCAATGTATATGTCTGTGTTTTGCAACGCATATGCATTTAACGCAATGTATAAGTTTGCATTTTACGTTGAACGTAAGCGTATGCGTTTAACGCAACGCATGTGCCTACATTTCATGCTTAGGTTTAAGAAAAACCTCAACAGGAGCAGTGGACCACCAAGTTAAATGGTCACATCAATAGCACAATGAGGGATAACATGAGGGCGATAGAAATTGAGAGTAGGGAGGTGTGAATAGTAGTGTGGTGAAACCAACATATAATTCATCACAATCATAAACAGTTGTGAGGGAAGAGAAGAGAGAGCTTGCGGGAGAGGAGTAGAGGCGTGACCCAAAGGTTTATTTGTCAAATCAGTGAATAGTGAGAAGAGAAGAGAAGAAAGCAGTAGCGTGGAACTGAGAAAGGAGGCGCAGTGAAGAGTAGAAAGGGGTTTCAGCTAGGGTTAGTTGAGTAGGCTGAAGCATTTTCTTTAGAGAGACCTATGGAAGGCTAAGCTCCCGATGTCAATTCAAATGTGACATCGACGCTGATGACCTAGGTTAAGCACTTTTTATTATTTTATTGTTTCTTTCTCTCATTAGAAATTGATTATGTTATCTTGTATGGATTGATTAGGTATTTAAATGATGATGATTTTAATGCTCTATTGAATCATTTTTCATGAAAATTCAGTGCTAGAATCGAATGCAATACATAATCATTGTGTTCTTGATTCATATGTAGCAACTAATGGTTTCGAATCATTAGAGATAACAAGCATAGGTTAAATAATCCGAGTTTGTGAGATTATTATCTAGATTGGTCTGTTTTTCTGATTCGTAAAGCGATTGTTTGGATAAACTTAGAGAGCTTATTCTAGGTTTCTCGATAGATAGGATTAATTAACGAGAACTTCATAATTAACTAGGATCTAAGGAAAAATTGGGATTAACAGAGCTTATTGTTAATCTATGACTGATAATTGTTAAGAGAGATAAAAGAACAACAAATCAATGAATTATGCTTAATTAGGGTGTAGGACGAGATTGAACTAAAGAATCGAATCCTTACTTAATTTCCCAATTTTATCATTTTCACAAGTTTTCTTTAATTTATTTTTATTAGGTTTATTTTATTTTGTTTTCTTATTAAATACAAAACCCCCTTACTAACATTAATTAATTTCATTTTATAAGCTAACCGGACACTCCCTGTGGGATCAACCTAGACTCACCACTACTACAGTAGTAGTCTAGTTATTTTATTTTGACTACCGTTACGACGTGCCTATTAATAATCCTTATTCAGAGTCAGCATGGTATAGCCCATATAGCTCCAAAATGGGTCGAATTCCTATTATTTGATTCCTACTCCTTTTCCAACAAATCAATAGGCTTCTAATCTTTGGCAATACATAGTCCTTATTGATCTGGCACTATGTTAAGTTTCCTAAAGCTATAGCATCACTCTGTGGTTGACTATAATATATTTCATCATCTTTTTGCCATGTCTTTATTTTCCTTTTTTTTTTAATGTACTACTCGCCAATTATCTTTGAAAATAATCTCAATTCTTTTAGCTAGGTTGTATATCAATTAAGCATTTATTAAAGGCTCATCAAAAAATAAATATTTTAGTTTATGGTTAAATGTTTATGATATTATGAAACTTTAGTTTTGTTTTTTATATGCTAATTAACATAGTTTAAATTCTTCTTAAGAGACTATACTTAAGTCTCTTTTAATTTAAATTTTTTTTATTTATCAAGTTTAACGTACAAAACTAAACATACGTACATTCTTAGGCCTCTTAAGATTAGATAGCCATAAAAGGGTTACGCAAACAATCATTTGGCTTGCCAAAATTAACTAAACATAATTCCTTAATTATTGGTATTAATTTAGATCATAATTTATAGTCTCTATAGTTGACTTTTAGTTTAGAAGAAATTGAATGATTCCAGTCAATGTTTTGCTTTACAAGACTCCTTTCTAATTTCTAATACATAGAGTTAAGTGAATAGGTGCTTTTAACATATCTTCATTTGCTAGGCAACGTTAATAGAGCATTCCATTCAAGCAATGTGTTTTGATCTAGGTTTCTTTTATTCAAGAAAAAGTAAGAGATAATTATCTTGATACTTATATACATTCATTTTATTGATACTTATATAGACATCCATATAAAACACTATGGAAGCAACAAAATAATTTAACCTCATGCATTTATATGTTGATTGTTTCTAACCTTAAGCATTTATATATTGATTGTTTCTAACCCTAGGCATTTATATGTTCATTGTTTTTAACCTTAAGCATTTATAGGTTGATTGTTTCAGATTAATAGACAAATTCCTTCAGTAAAGAGTTCTAATATAGTACCGACGATAAAAGTGCAAATGTCTAATTCTGTAACAAGTGATGATAGAAGTTAAACTCAAACTCAATTGAAAAGTGAAGTTTGGAATCATTCCAATAAGACTAGCTTGACGGATGGAGTAGAAAAAGCTGAATCTAAATATTATCATAAGATATTGGCCGATTGTTTAAAAGATGGAACCTTTCATTTAAAGAGATATGTGGATTTGAGTAGTACAAGGAAGATCATATTAGGATCTTAAAAATTTTTGACCCCTAACCTTACAAGAGGGAAGAATGAAATGACAGCAACATCATATGACAAAAACAAATCAAGGTTATTTATGACTTCTATAGTAATTGCTGATAAACATCTATTATATATGGTTGACACCAAAAGATTTAGGATGTTTTGCAACTCACTGCAATCAAAATAAGGTTCCAAGTCAGCATATATTGAAGAAGGACATTATGAAGATATATGAGGATAAGAAGAAACAGGTCCTAAGAGCATTATCGAGTAATGAAGGATGGATTGCCATTACAATAGACATGTGGACAACCAATAAACAAAAGAAGGATTATATGACGACATATTATGTTTACAATGATTAGACTTTACACAATAAACTTTTGAGGTAATTTATATTCTTTAATATTGTTATCATTGACTTTTTCATTATGTTATGATTGATGTTGGTAATATTTGTACATGATAGGTTCATTTATGAGTCAGAATAATATATAAATGAAACATTGGCAGTCATGTTCGGAGACTATTTGATGGATTTTAATATCAATAGCAAATTTTCCACCACAATAGTCAATAACTGTAGCACGAATTATGTTATGGTTGAAAAGATGAAGAATAAGATACAGGTTGGGAGCTTGTTGGTTGGTGACAGGTTATTCCATATGCATTGTTTTGTGTATATTCTAAACTTGATTATAAAGGATGGATTGAATGTCATAAAGGAAGGAATAGATTCGATTTGGAATAGTGTACTATATTGAAGTGAAACACCTAAAAGAGTTGAGAACATGGAAGAAATTGCACAATTTCTATGCATTATAAGTATGAAGATGTCAGTTTTGGATTATCCAACTAGATGGAACTCAACCTTCAAGATGTTGGAGTCGGAATTCTAATATGTTGATTTGTTTACTAGGCTAAGAAAAAAAGACTCTTACTACACTTGCATGCCTATAGAAGACCAACGAGAGTTGGCTAGAGAACTTTATGCATTGGAATTATTTTATAATGTGGCTGAATTATTCTGAGGGACAAAATATCCAACTTCACACTGTTGCTTTAGCATTATATGTGAGATAAAGAGTGTTTTATCTAACTAGATGTCTAATTTCAATGAGGTTATTTGGGTTATGACAAAGTAGATGAAGGAGCAGATGAATTCTTATGGGCATATGGTTGGACATATTATTGTAGTCTTATTTGTGTTGGACCTGTGATACAAGATGGAGGGGGTTACTTTTATATAAAATGTGTTATATAGTGATCGAGCCCAATAGCACATAGATATCATTAAACAATTTTGGTATGAATTGTTTAATGATTATTAACTCTGAACGGACAAAATTGATGATCGGGATAGCATTAGTTCAAGTTGTTCAACTCTGGCTTCAGTTTCAGGTTTAAGATCATTTTTACGAGCAGTTTGTTACTTTCACTTTCAAAATTTATTAACAAAAAAATGGCTAGGAGTTTGTACAATAAGATGAAGTTAGATAAATATTTAACTAAAGATTTTGTGGTCGAAGTTGATGATGTGCAGTTGATGTATTATTATGGTGGAAGAGTTGTGGAAATAACTTTTCAATCATGAAAGTAATTGCATGAGACTTATTAGCAATTCCATCATCTATTGTTGCTTTGTAGTCTGCTTTTAGTACTAGTGGTCAGGTTATTAGTCTTCATCATACTCGACTTCTTCGTCGTACTGTGTAAGCCCTTATATATGCCTAAAGTTGGTTAGATGATGAAGATATTGGTTTTAAATTCATTTTTTTATATATCAATCTCGTCTTTTTTATATTATCTTAATATTTTTTTAATTTTCCTTTAATATAGCCACATGTATTAATGCAAAGTTGACTAGTCATACTCATTGATCAGGTGGACATTATTTTGATAAAATATTTGAAAATGAAGGTATATTTAATTATTTATTAATTATTACCATGTCCTTAATATTTCTTTAATTTTAATATTACATTACTAAATATAATGTTTACACGTATAAATGAAATGATGCAAACTATTGACGATCTTGGCTACAACGATTAGCTGCTCTCTTAGTCTATCTAGTCTTTACGTTCTCCACTCTTTAGTCTCCATCATAATTTTATCTTGATTTTTTTTCAAATTGTATCATTTTTTCGTATATTAATTTGGACAATCATTTTTGTACAATTAAGATTACTATAATTAATAAATTTGGTTTCATCTTATTTACTTTATCGATATATATAAATTTTTATGATGAGAACCAAGGAGCCAATGTGTGGACAGCTGTTAAAGACCCTTTGCACATTCCAGATGGTCCAATTAAAAGGTCAAGGGCTAAGAAGATGAAGGAAGCACTTAATGGACTGATTCAAGATATTTGCACCAAACAAGTTATTTTGGGCCTAGAAAACAAGCCTTAAAGGTGAAACATACAGCCCAAGTATTATTAATGTGGTCTAAGTACATAGTGGGCATATATTAGAGTCAGTTGGGTCTTAAATGGGCTGATTATCTCACTAAGGTTGGGTATTATGAATTTTGGGCTTATTGGCATACCAAACAAACTTGATGTCACCTCTTTTGTTAGGTTTAGACCTAGGGCATATAAATATGCGTTTTATGCATTCAAAAACAACTTTTAACATCTTTTTATGAGAATTGAGAACAACTTCTCTTGGATTCTTCATTGAACTGCAGAACTTATTAAGATTGATTCAATCTTGTGGTATTCAAACCTGACTTATCACTCACTCTTCTCATCTATTCTAGAGTGTAGCGTCCATATCCTTCTTTTTATCCTTTGTTTATGTTTGTTATGACTTGATTTAACTTTCTTGGAGGTGGAATTCGCCTTACTTTGTGGCTGCCCAGATTTAGTCATGTTAGGGTTTGCATCATTTTATATATTCATGTTATCAATTCAATGATGGGCCCATATTTCGTAATTTTTAAATTTATCTTTTATTTTAAGGTTCAAAAATGCTAAAACATACCAAAAGGTCCTTAGTCGTCTCTCTTCTTATTCCTATGGCTAAGTTAACTTTTTCATTTTTATTTTACAATTAATTTAAAACCTTTATCCCTTATCTCTTTTTTAATTAAGTAATTATTTAAGTAAAATCTCTTATAAGCTTCCTTATAAGTTTTTTCACTCTAAGTAAACATTCTAGAAATGTATCTCAAATGTTAAAAATAGGTCGATTTCTCTTTATTTATTTAAAATTCTAGATAAAAATTAATTATAAATCCAATTAATCCCAAATTAAAATAAATAAAGTAAAATCTAATTAAAAAAGTAGTAACTAAATATAATTAATTATGAAAATATTCATAATTAAAATTTAAAAATTGGAAAAGGTAAATAGAAAATAAAAATGAAAATATTATAAATGGAATATAAGAAAATGGAAATAGTTATGAACAAAATAATTTTAACGCAAACTACTGCTGAAATCAAAAGAAAAATAATATAATCATAGTTACAAATTTCATCTTATTCATTTTATCAACACCTGTAAGTTTTATATATTTATTCATTATATAATCTCAAATTTTCTTTATCAATTGAAATTTGTATCTATAATTAATTGAATTTATCACTTCAATTATAAAATTTTCTTTCATTCCTATAACCACATTCTAATTCATTAATAAATTTGGTTTCATCTTATTTATTTTATTATTATATGTAAGTTTTTATACATTCATTCATTATAAAATATCAAAATTTCTTATTTTATTATAATCAATTGAAATTTTTAACTATAATTAATTGAATTGATCACTTTAATTTTTATTTTTTTCATTGCCTATAATTTTATCATCAATTATTAATTAATTTAATTTTAAAAATTAAAAATTTAAAAATTAGGCTCGCCTAAACCCACTCTGGACCAGGCCTTAGGCCCATTAATTTGGCTGGATCGGGACTCTAGCCTAGCCAAGACCATTTTCCCTTAATGTGTGTGTATATGGACATAATTTCATTTTTATCAAGTAGTATTGATTTTAAAAGCCCAAATTATTCTAAGAATGTTGACTAGCAATGGAATAAATTGACTATGTTGATGTGATATGCCCTAAACTTTTATATGATAAAACAAACACAAGTAAGCGGAGGGGGTGAATTGTGTGTGAAAAAAATTTGCAAGGTACTTCAAAATTGATAATATCCTCTTAATCAAAATAAGTCTATGAATAAAAGGGTGGTCCTATCGTTTTTCAAAAAGTCCTTGTTAATGTTGAAAACAAAAGAATCTTATTTAAAAACGAAAAGAGCTTATCAATTGAAAGGAGCTCGTTAGTGCACAAGAAGAATGAGTCTGTTAATTGATAGGAGTCTGTTAATGCTTAAAAAGAAAGGAGCCTGTTAACGCTTAAAAGGAAGGCACTTGTTAATCAATTGGAGTCTGTTAACACTCAAAATGAAAGGAGTATGTTAATTAATAGAAGCTTGTTAACACTCAAAAACGAAAGGAACCCTTGCAATATAAAAATAGAAGGGGTCTATTGTAAAATCAAAGGAGTTTTTTAAAAATATAAACTTATAATGCAGAGACTTAATGTTGTAGTTAATTTATATTGGTTTGACTTATAATGAAGCCTACCTCTAGTCTCCAAGTATTCAACTTGAATATTTTACTATAAAATCTAAGTAGTAAATTTTCACGGGCTTCACCAAGCTCATAATTATATATTTTTTAAGATTCTTCAACCTTCCATACTCGTAGTATTTAACAATTCTTTACAAGCTCTTAACAAAAAATGTATAAAGGATTTAAGAATTTCTCCCAATAGAGTAATTTCACTTTTTAAGACATAAAAAGTTTGATATAACTTTCAAGAATATTGATGTTGCTAGGGTATTTCTCAAATTTTTGTGTATGTCGCAAAATGCAAAGCTCATGGAACTGATTATTCGAATTAGAAATATCCTTCAAGATGTCATGAAACTATTTTAATTAGGTAAGTATATAAAGAGAGTTCCTGCAAGAAAGGAAGCAATTATCTTATAATTTTTTTTAAAAAAAAATTATATCATTGCCTATATAAGGAAACAAATCCAATTTAAATTTTGAAATATTATAAAGTTATCATCAAAATCGTTAAGCATAAAATCTTGAGCTAATAATATAGGATATAAAATGATGAAAATTATACTTGTAATGTGAGATTGAGATTCCGAGGTTAGCATAAAAATGAAAAAATCTGCTTAAAAGAAAATGGATCCTATAGCAGCATCAAATATGCCTCATAAAGAAACCGACCACAACTGTGAAATAACGTAGCATTATGCTCTAGTCCCAGAGAATTAGAGTATGGAAAGATGGGTGAAGGATTAATTAATCGAAAGGTCCCAAAACCGCAATGGTACACGGTGCAGGGGTGTGGATGTTCCGGAGGGTCATTCGTGGTGAACAGTAATGGGCTGGCCTCCATGTGGTTGCCTCCGCATGTATAGCTGTACTATTTTCCGCATAGGCGTCAATAGGCTCCAGTGTCATACTTAGAAGCCCATTTATAAAAAAATAAAATCATATTCTTAATATTTTACGTGCATTCACAATATTTTAGTATTAATAAGGATTGAAGATAACCTTTTGTACTAATTCCGTTTTTAATAAAAGATGAACATATACACACCTTTGTTTCTCCGACATAATTAAATTTGAATATGATAAATAAAATTTAAAATAAAAATACAAATTTTCCTTATAATATAGAAAAATTCTTTAATCTATAAAATTAAAAAAGGACACTTCATAATTTTAGTAAAAATACAAAAAAACAATAAAATGCACATGATCACATTAGATGTTATTGATACGGTAACCTAATTCAATTCTTAAATTCTATCCAAACTAATAAAATTTTACTCAAATAAATAATTTAATATAATTATTATAAATTATTATTTTAATTCATAGAGTTAGATCATTATGTTAGTAATATTTGATTGGTTTATGACACATATATTTTATTATTATTTTTCAAAAAAATTTCAAGAGAAGAGATATTTTTAAAAAATTAAATATTCTAAGGTGTTTTTTCAATAATTTTAAAGATTAACAACTTTAAAAAAATTATAAGCTATAAGAGAGTTGCATGTATTTTATCTTAAAATTTAATTGAAAATTGATTAAAAGCTCCATTTTTATAATTAACCACATATAAATTTGATTTAAGTATAATTTTTTCCTAATTCAAGTACGAATATTATGTTAATTGTTTCTTGTTGAATAATTTCAGTTGATGTATGGGGTAATTTATTGTTGAATATATTAAATTGAAATGAAAGATTAGACTTATGAAATTCTTAATGTTGTAATGAAATGGCCGATTGACTAACTTTTTTATGCCAATGATTGAGATAACTCACTTGAAATAATAGGATAGCAGATCAATTTCCGTTGAAAAGGGAAATATATGGGCTTGTATGTTATTTGTCTTGCCTTCTGTTTTTAATTATATATAAAATTGATTTTTTATTAACAATGGAAATAAATCTTAAAAAAATTAAAATTTGTCTTCCATTGCATTTTTATATTGAAATTGGAACTCTTTTTTTTATAAAGGATTAAAAAAACTAAATTGATTTTAGTAAAAATTTTAAATTAATTAAAATTTTAGTTCATGTGTTTTTATTTAATATTTTAAATTAAAATTTAATTTGCGATTCAATTTTTAAAATGTTCTTTCTATCACAAAAAGTTGAAAATAAAATTTCTAATATTTAAAGGGAACGAAAGGAGGGTGTGTGTTGACGAGGACAAATACAATTATCATGTCATAGTGTCTTTACGAGGACAAATATGCATAGAAATCCTTTTCCATCTCCTTTTTCTTCGGATGAGTTAAGATGGAAGAGAAGAGAGACCCTTTTCTCTTTCCCGTTCTTGTAAATATAAAATGTTGCACTTTTAATCTATCTATTTCCATATATCCTCCTATCTGCCGCGGAAATTGTAACAAGCAAAGCTTGACTACAGACTAACGAGCAATCTGGCAAAAGCGTGTTCTCTGCCTGCAAGCGCAACATTACATTACGCGTACACACAAACGGAACACACCCCTGAAACTCTCACAAGCCCCCTCCTCCTTCAACTACGTATTAAGTACTTTTGATCTGTATTCTCTCCGATCTCCCAAATCCCCAAAACCGATTAACCTTATATACACCCAAAACGCAGCAGCATCTCTGTTTTTTCTTAAATATATATTATATTTAGATATTAATTTTGCGTTTCGAAACGGATTTGGGCATCTTCCATTTCCCATTTTTGTGGTGCACTCACACACCCAAGATGGAAATGGAATGCTCTTCTCCTCCTTTTCATCCACATCGCCACCACCATGTCTCGCGACTATGACTCCAAGGAGAAGATGAGCAAAAACGGCAACAAAAACAAACGAAACGACAACGGCCATAGACAAGACCATGAACAACAGCAGAAAGAAGAAGAGGAAGAGGAAGAAGAATGTTTCTATGAGTCACTCGATCGCATTGCGTCCTCTTCTTGCTCTTGTTCCACTTCCAACTCTGACTCTGATCCCGACGCCAACCCCACCACCTGTTCCAATTCCGCGTCTGCTTCTCCGACTCAACACCATCATCACGTCTTCAAGTACGATGTTTGGATCTCCGAGCCCGCTTCCGTGTCGGAGCGCCGCCAACGGCTTCTCCGCCAAATGGGTCTCAGTTCTGACCCCTCTCTCTCTCTGGGACGGCCGGCTGGCGATGTTGGCTCCGCGTCGTTGCGCCGTTTGACTGGTTCCGGTGGGATGCACCGAGCTTATCGGAATGAGGGTGGTGATCCATATAGTGATAAGTTCAATTCATGTTCTTCTTCTTCTTCTTCGTTGTTGTCGGCTGTTAATTCCTCTCCAATTCTTTCTAACGATTTAATGGATGTAAATACAGGTAAGAGTAACCATAAAAAAACCACGGCAAATGATGGCAATGCTTGTTTTCATGTCGGTTGCAAAAGAATCAACAGCACTTGTTCTTCTTCTTCTTCGCAGAATGTCACTGCTGTTTCGCCGAGTAAGCCCCCGTCTGGTAAATATGGAAAGAGCGTTGATGTGAATCGATCTGATTCCAGCAATTCTAATAGAAATTTTAATCGGAATTGTTCAAGAACCAGTTTAGGGGAGCTTGTTGATGAGTTAGCTTGTAATGGCGTTGAAACAGCCGCGGAAGTCTGTACAATCAAGAATCTTGATAATGGGAAGGAGTTTGTAGTTAATGAGATAAGGGAAGATGGGATGTGGAATAAGTTGAAAGAAGTGGGAACGGGGAGACAGTTGACGATGGAGGAGTTTGAAATGACAGTCGGCCATTCACCGATTGTACAAGAGTTGATGAGGAGGCAAAATGTGGAGGATGGCATTACAGAGAATGTGGATTCTAATGCTAATGTAGGTAGTGGAGGTGGGGTTTCAAAGTTGAAGAAAAAGGGTGGCTGGTTTAAGAGTATAAAGGGTGTGGCAAGTAGTGTAAAGGGACATAAAGAGAGGAGAAGTAGTGATGAGAAGGATACTGGATCAGAGAAGGGGGGAAGGAGGTCGAGTTCTGCTACTGATGATAGTCAGGACGTGTCATTCCATGGGCCAGAGCGAGTTAGGGTAAGGCAGTATGGGAAATCATTTAAAGAATTGAGTGCTGTTTATAAGTGTCAGGAGATACAAGCGCACAATGGCTCCATATGGACTATTAAGTTTAGTTTGGATGGCAAATATTTGGCAAGTGCTGGTGAGGATTGTGTGATTCATATTTGGCAGGTTCTGGAGGCCGAGAGGAAAGGAGAGTTGTTAATGGAGAATCGTAACCTACCGTTAATGACAAATGGATCACCTGAGCCTACATTGTTATCACCATCTGTTGATGGTCATGTAGAGAAGAAGAGGAGAGGTAGGCCTTCGATAAGTCGAAAATCGTTGAGCTTGGACCACTTAGTCGTGCCAGAGACTGTTTTTGCACTCACAGATAAACCTATTTGCTCATTCCATGGACATTTTGATGACGTCCTTGACCTTTCTTGGTCCAAGTCACAGGTTAGTTAGTGCTTATTTGTTTTCTCTAGTATCTTCTACTGAAGAGTGATCCTCTTACTTCTATAGTCAAAGATTCCTATTTCTCTGCTAATTTTTCCTTTGCCTACAAGAATGAAAACCGAAAGATTAATATACATATCTAAAAAGGAAAGCTTCCTTAGCTAGAATTGCATTTAACAGCGTAATATAACAATTGTTTTATATTTGAGCAGTTTTTCACAATTGATCGAGTATCTTGATCAATTGCGTAGTCTAGACTGGCTTATAGTTTCCAAAGTTATCATGCGGCGATAGTGAGACAAGTTGAGGATTGGACATTGGGAGGTGGTAAGGGCTTTTCTAGTTCCGTCCAAGTAAAGAGTTTTCGGGGTAGGAGAAAGCTGCATCAATGAGCCTTTGAGATTGTTTAGTAACCATATCTTATGAGTATACATTCAGTGACCTAAAGTGGGAAGGATTTACTGTGCATGAAAACGGAAGGTTTTTGGTATGATCAAGTCCCCTAGATCTGGTTATAGGCCTAGTAAGACTGAAGTCTGGTTGTAGTTCACCAAATTTCTGAGTTTTTCTTCCTTTATGACCTATTTTATAGTATGATAACTTGGGCTTGTTAGAGAGAACCAAACGATCTCCAAGAGTAAAAGTACAGAAGAACTTTTCTGAAATACACCTCAACTTCTTATTGGTGTCTCAAACTATCTTTAAGGTTTACAGATAGAACTGCCAAGAACTAACCCTCCTAAAAAGTAGCAGTTTCAGATTTAAATGCACAATAGTTGAAACATAATAACTACCCTGTTACACACGGCAGTAACTAATAGTATAGCAAATATATAAAGTGAAGACCATAAACTATTCCTCTGTTTTTGTTGCCTTCGTTGGTAAACTTTTATAGGTATTAGTTTAGCAGCCAAGTCTGATTATGGTTATTTCATGACTATAACAGTTTTTTAATTTCTTTTCTTTGGTTGGATGCTGCTTTAGAAATGGTTGTATTTATAGGGTTTAACAACTATGATTATAATTGGTTGCTATGGAAAGAATGTTTTGTTCTCTGATTCTCTTGGCCTTCTTATTGACTGAGGGAGTAGTATCTGCATATTTAGAGCAATGAGGCTTGGTAGGTGTGTTGTTTGATGAGAAATTTGGACATCTGAAGAGCAGCTGTATGTTTTTAGGAGTTGAGAACTCACACCACAATTTTGGCTTCCATTTGTGCAACCACTAGTTATCTAGATGTTGGCTCCTCCCTGTGCCTGCTTCAGTTGTTTTCTCAGTGTAACTTTCAAAATTCAGTTTAGTTTAATTGGTAGACCTTCACAGCATGGTATCATTGTGAACCTTGTCATATGGAGGCACCTTGATTCGCAATAAACTTTGGGGAAGATCTTTCTTATGCAAACTCTGGTTTGTGCAGAACATTGAACAGACTTGAATCTTTAAGTTTAGTAATTCCATTAGATTATGTTTTACTGTCAGTTTGGTAGCGTTACCTCCACATTATGGCGAACAATTCTTAAAGATAAGACCAGGTCTTCTGATTAAATTCGGTGATTTTGCCCATGTTTGTTTCATCTATATGTATAATATATATGTATATATACATATATAGATGTATATATATTATATACATATATTATGTATATATACATATAAATATGTACATATACATATACATATATATGTATATACGTATATAGATGTATATATATATAGATATATAAATATGTATGTATATGTGTATGTTTGTGTCTCTTAAAGTTAAGTAGTGACGGAAAGGTCAAGGATTCCAGAAGTGGCTAATTTTATTCAGAGTGATTTCAAATGAGAAACATTTGGATCCATTTCTGTTGTTTGGAGAAGGAAACTAATAAAATGTCAGTTTTTGGCTGGTACATATTTGAGAATTGAAGCTGTATTTGTCCTGTTGCAATTATTTTGGGTTTCATATCCAAGTGAATTACATAAGTTTTTATATGCCTAACTTGTAGATTGACAACTTTGAGCTAGAAACTAATCTGTTATGGTATGCAAAAGGTGGAAAGTTTGTTAATTGATCATGCTTGACATCTTTTTTTGGGTATTGAACAAATTGAATAACAAAATTTAGTCTTTTTCTTTTTCTTTCTGAATTTTAGGTTTTCTTTGGTGGGTTTTTCTGGGGGTTGGGGTAGATAATTTCTTATATTACATAATTGTAGTTCAAGGATAAATCAGAAGTGTTACTTATTTGAAGAATTGAAACACAAAATACTTGTGTAATCTCATTCTAAATAAACAATTTTTTGGTTTTCCTAGTGTCTGCTATCTTCTTCGATGGATAAAACTGTGCGCCTGTGGCATTTCTCGAGCCAGACTTGCTTGAAGATATTTTCACACAGTGATTATGGTATGTACTAATGGCTTTGAGGACCTTTTATATTGAGAACTGATGTCAATCTTGACGACCGGAAAAACCTTATTCATGTTATTGACATGAAAAAATTTAAAGTAGCAGTAAATTAAGTATTGCTGTTCTCTCTTATTGGATTGCAAATTCCTTTAGTATGGGTTGTTCAAATTAATAAAGCAATCTAGAGGATTTCTATCTTCCTTTTACATATTGCTACTAAGTTATACTAATATCACACTGCTTCTGAGTTTTTTTCTTGACCAGTAACTTGCATCCAGTTCAACCCTGTTGATGATGCTTACTTCATTAGTGGTTCCTTAGACCAAAAGGTTCGTATATGGAGTATTCCTGATCGACAAGTTGTCGATTGGAATGATCTGCATGAGATGGTCACTGCTGCTTGCTATACTCCCGATGGTCAGGTAGGGAATATTTAAGAACGTGATTAGTTTCTGTATAAAGAGGCATGGAAATTATGTGGTTAATTTCTGTTTTTTTGATTTAAAAGGGTGCACTTGTTGGTACTTACAAAGGAAGCTGTCATTTATATAATACGTCCGGTATCATTTGAGACTCTCTCTTTTTTGTTCAATTTCAATTTCCAACTGAGTGCTAACTATCCTTCCACGAGTCCTTTTCACTTTACAGGGAATAAGTTAAAACAAAAATGTCAAATTATTCTCCAAGATCGGAAGAAGAAAGCTCATTTCAAGAAAATCAATGGTTTCCAGGTAAATTTGTAGCTTAGCAGATAGAGTGCGTTGATACATTTGAAGGAAAAATTTGATAACTTCTACTATATTTCTTAAAGTACTGCCGTGATCATATCTAACCTTGATGAGTTTCATGTAATAGTTTGTTCCAGGAAGTTCATCTGAAGTGCTCATTACATCAGCAGATTCTCGAATTCGAGTTGTCAACGGCACTGACCTGGTCCACAAGTTCAAGGGTAAGAATGCACATGTTTATTTTCTTACTATGGATCAGAGAACAAAAAGCATAAATAAAAATATCTAGGAACCCAATGCAGTTTATGAAGTTAAATGTATTAGAGGAATAGGTGGAAGTGTTTCATGCTGCGAATTTCCAGTTGTAAGGAGTCCTTGAATCATAGAACTGAAAGCAGCATTATCACATATTGCATAAGGTGTGAAAATTTCTGACTTCAAATAAGTTTTGGACTATGCCCCACTTCTGGCTGAAAAGAAAAAAAGAATCTTTAATTAGAGTATGAGCAACTATAAGCATCTTCTCTGCCAAGCTTTCTTATTCCTTGAGGAAAATGGTTATGGTAGCATGGGTCCAAAAGCAGAAGAGTTAAATAAAGCGTTCCAGGTCACAGGTTCTTATACCCTAGATTTGGTGAATCTTGGGAATTCTTAGCATCCTATGTAGGCTAGGATATTGGATCCAAGTAATGTGGCATTTTAACTTTTGTGTTAAGAAGTCATTTCTATCAAATATCAGGTGGTGAAGCATACGGTTGAAGACAGAATTTTGTGCTTCATATGGTTGCAGGAAGTACCTTCTGATTTACTACTTGACCTTCTGTTGATCAGAAGGTAGCCTATCTCTCCTAGACTTATAGTAATAAAATCTTTCTGGCCTTCAAAACTTTCCTTTTGAATATTTGGATGATAATCAATTTCCTCTATCTCTCCTTGGTGCAAACATTATGATAGTGGTATATGTACTTCCAGTTTATAGCATATTGATTTTTTTTTAAAGGTAAAAGAATTCATTAAGCCATAAAAGGCAATCTGTGTCTTTACAAAGCTTGATCAAGCAATAGAAATACAATGCTCATACATACAACCTTAGGGAAAAACTAGGAAGTTGGAGATTCTATTGTCTTCTTGAGAGAGAGCTCAGATGTTTTTTAATATGATGGGCTGCCGGGTTTTCCCTTATCCAACTATGAAGCTTGAATTAGGACATACTTATTTGTTATAACATTTTTTTTTGAAAAGTTTATTTGTTTGTTATAACCTTGTTAAACAATCTCTGGTTCGTTTATCTCCTAATGGCATATATTGCACAATTGAGGCTTAGACTAAAGTTGAAATCTCTCAGTGTTGGTAACATCTAACGAGAAATATATTCCACTCTTGCAATGATTGATTTTTAATCCTGATATCCTGCAGAAGCTCATGATAGATTGATGTAGGATAGAATGGATTCCTGATGAGCTCTAGAAAGCAAGATCAGATTATCTGCAAAACAAAGATGAGAAAGAGACATTTCCTTGCATTTATGATGAAATTTAAAATCAGCTTTGCTGGCTAAGTTGAAACAAACGATTTTGATCAAGATTTCCATGGTAATGACAAATAGATAAGGGAATAGAGGATCCCTTTGTCGAATGCCATTAGAACCTCTGAATTGTTTAGTTGGAGCACCATTGATGAGGATACTATAGGAAGGGGTTGAGATGCAAGCCTGTATCCATTTGATAAAGAAAATTGGATATCCAAACCATTCCAAACAAGTAAGGATAAAGCTCCATTGTAGTCTGTCAAATGCTTTGGAAAGACCAATTTTGATAGAGCAACTTTTAATGGATTTGCTTGAGCTATAATCTCTCATCAACTCTTGCACCAACAGAATATTGTCAAAAATAGATTTTCCAGGTTTAAAGGCTCCTTGTGCATCATGAGAGATCTGATTCAAATTCTCCTTAGGCCTATTGGCAAGAAGCTTTGAAATCACCTTGTAAATGGTACTACAGCTAGAGATTGGACAAAAATCCTTAGGGCAACTTGCATTTGAAAGTTTAGGGATCAAACAAATGTGGGTAGGATTGATTTCCCTCAAAATCTCCCCTGAATTTATAAAGCACTGATTCACCAAGTAGGTTGCCAGTAATGTGCTATGTTTTCTGAAAAAGGTAGGTATTGAAGCCATTAGGGCCTGGTGCTTTCAATGGATTAAGATTGAACAGAACATCTTCGATCTCCTGCATGGTAAAAGGTTGCTGAAGCTTCATTAGTGTCTCTTGAGAAGGAGGGCCAATAAGATCTGCCAGCACTTGAACATTAGTAAGATCAGGAGAGTTTGGAGCACCAAGCAACGATTCAAAGTAGTTGACTATCAAATTCCTTAAAGAATCATTGTCTGAAATCATCTGGCCATTTGAATTATGGGGAAATGTTATCTTGTTTATGTTTCTCCTTGCCAGGATTATATTGTGATAGAATTTAGTGTTGAAGTCCCCCTCTCTCAACTAAGTAATTCTAGCATTCTGCATAAGTAGTGAATCGTGCTCTCGAAGAGCAATTTTGTACATCTCCAGTTTAGCAGCCTCACTATTTCTGTAAGTAGGGTTATCTAGATGAGTGTAACAAGCCTCTTGAGCACTTCTCAACTCTCTCTTGGCTTCTTGTAGGTTGATAAAGGCGGTGGACTGGTCTGCTTTGTAGAAAATTTTCAGTTTGTTTCTAAGTGGAGCTTCTTAGTTGAAAGGCTTTACATCCTGTAATTCTGACATCCTAGACCTCTTGTACCAACTCCATAAAACCATCCCTCCTTGTTAGAAAGTCGAAAATTTTGAAAGGAGAATTGTAAGAAGCTGGGGAATTGAGATTAACTCTATAGTAGAGTGATCAGAACATAGAGGGGCACCAAAGTGAGCATATGAATTGGGAAATTGGCTCATCCATAGTTTGTTAACCAATATTCTATCCAGTTTCTATCTGATAAGGCAGTCCCATGATGCTTAATGACTCCAGGTGAAGAAAGAGGTCAGTCATTTGTAGTTTGGTAACAACACCATCCAGTTCTCTGCCAAGATTTGAAGTGTTGATTCTATCTCCCTGAGCTTCAGAGGGACGTAGTATAACAGTTCATGTCTCCTGCAATAAGTCAAGATAAATTTATAGATGAATGAATAGAGAGTAGATCCTCCCATGGCTTGGTTTTCTGAAATTCGAAGTTAACTGCAAAGATGATTGTGATTTCTATCTCATTTCCTGTCTCATAGAGTTTGCACCAGAGATGCATAAACTAATCTGAAGTTACTGCTCACTGAAACCTGCAATTTTTGAGTGTTATAAGCAATCAAGATTCTACCATTGTAATGATGCTTGTGGTTCGATTCATATTTTCAGCTTTCCCCCAAAAATTTCATAGCATTGTAAAGTTTGTGAGCTTTTATTCTCATTTCCAGAAGCCCCAACAAAATTGGTTTCTTTTCCCTTAACAGATCCTTAACATCTTGACCTTTATGAGGCTCATTAAAGCCTCTAATATTCTAAAAGATCGTAAGTATTTAGGCAAAGGAGAGGGTGTTTCACCAACCCCCTTTTGGGTTTTCTTCTTTTCCTACCAGATCTCCTACTAGATGCTGGAGTAAATTGATCATTCAGCTTAAGAATTTCATCAGAAAGTTCTTGTTGAGTAGCCTCCTCCTCCTACTCATCTTCTGTATGTTCAATGCTAGCTTTACCTTTATCCTTGGCTAAGGCATTTACAAGATTTTCAGGTTGTTCCACACTTGCTTCTTCATCTGCATTCCGGAGTACTGTATTAGATCCATTATCTGTAATTGGAGCTTCTGGTTCTTCCACTATGCCCATTAACTTGTTATAAGGCCATTTGGTGACATTTTCCCAATTGGACTCCAAATTTTGTGTCCCATCTGAGGCTTCCAATTATAGGATAGCTAAATTTCAGTTTTCACCAACTCATTGGCAGCATTAAGTTTCATAATTGGACTTCGGGGAGCTTTCTTGGGATTGATTTCTACACACACTCGAGAATAACACCTTTTCAAGTTTAGCGGTGGCTGAGTCAAAAGCCACTGGTTTAAGAGAACTTAATCCATCAAAGGACCAACACTGAAGAAAGAAGACAAAGTAATTCTTCCTTAATTTTTCTGTGAATAGTACAAGGAATATATAGGATAATACAATCCTAATTACCTCCTTAAATTAAGAAAAATCTATTTATTCTCTAAGTAATAAAATCTCAACTAATTAATAGAATTTTATCTCCTTATATTAAAAAGAATCTATTTGTTCTCTAAGCAATAAAATCTCAACTAATTAATAGAATATCGACTAATTATCTACTTTATTTCCATAATATCAACAAATAATCAAGAGGTATGTTGTGAATATTAATCCGCAAAGGTATAACTTCAATGCTGTTCTTGACAAATTCAAGTCGAACCCATTTGTGGATGAACATGGGTTGTCCACCTACATGCCAAGGGCCAGCTTCCAAGATTTTAGACATACTATTGACATCTGAAAATTTGGAAAGGAAAATATCCTCCTGAGTGAGCAGAATCCTGTCTAGTCACTTGCTACCCCATTTTCATTGTGCCCATATTTGCATGAAAGGGAAGATTGATCTCTTTTTAAGGAAGAAACCAAGTAGAGTATTACACCGAAGCTTAGCACCTTCTTGCAATTGCTTGTATTCTCCTTGGAGACCTCACCATCAATCAAGGTGGAAGAGAAGAACTTAGGCTGTGCTATGAAAGATTCAGCAGCAACTACCTTACTCCAAGACTTCACTGCAGTCTAGTTTTCATTTTGGGACAAATCCCTCACACTGTTACTTTCTAATGCTTCTGAATGGTGGGGAAGTGGGTCTGCATTGCTTCCAAGGGAGTTGAGCCTGCCTACAGGTTTCCATAGAACCTTTGTTCATCCGAGTTGGTTAGCTACTGTTCATGTCATTGTAGATTAATTAAAATTAATCTACGGTGAACTCCTTCACACAACGCTTGCCTTGCTTCTGCCTTGCTCTCACCCGTCACTGGAGTCACTCGCTTGTTTTGCTCACTCACTCGTCTCATGCATATTGAATTGCATAATTGACGAGGAAGAAACTATATGTTTATGCTGTAACTGTGAAACATGTGGCACTAAATTCTGATTATGGCTTAGATATGATAACAAATCTTGCATGGAATGGTGTGGAGCTCCTTCAGTGTTGTTACTTGTGGATAATTCGCATGTTAGTTTTGGGGTTATAGATAGGTTGAACAACTCTTGTATGCTTACATCTATCCTTGTCTTTGGGGGTCTTGTATTTTCTGTTTTCCCTTTTTTATTCCAATTATTTATATGCGTCTTTGACAAGATAGTAGCTGCTCATTGTTTGCTGCAACAATTGGTGCTACATTTCTTGAGGACAACCAGTTACTTGGGAATTTGAGAAGATAAATTGAATTTGTTGTTATTTCTTTTTCCCATCTATCTATTTGGCCAATTGAAGTAAGAGTGAGTCATTAAGGTAGAGGACCCTCGATTAAACATGATACATTCATGAAATTGAGCATGAGGATCAGTCACATGTCGGCTTGATTGAGGGAAAATTAGAATCTCATCAGATTTCAATTTTAGGAAGCATTGATAGCTCTAGTATACCTGCTACGGCGAACTAGAATAGAGGCAATATTTGTCACGGGACCTGTACAATGTGTTTCAATTCAATCCACCTCACTCTTGGGAACAGATTATTGCTATTGTCTGCAAAGTTTTTGGGGCATTGAATAAAATAAGAACGATTGAGATGGTTGGCAGTGAAGATGGCAAAGTTTTCGGATATAATGGTGGATGTGATTCTGATATAATTATGATAGTCGTGTTGACATCATCTGCTTAGTGGAGTTGTAATAATGTATTTGACGGTGGCAAAAATTTCTCATTTTCAATTGATGCTTTATGCTTTTTCTAGAAATTGGCTCAAGGTAACACCGGCAGAAGGATTCAGATCTTGGCGTGTGTTGCATGGACAGAATACTTATATTGCCTAATCTGCATCACTGGTGTATATGGGTCATGGTTCATATGATATGCATTTGTTCTTTTAGGATTTTAAACAACAATTCATTCAATGATTAAAGTTCTAATGCAGTTTAGTCTGTTAACAACAATTCATTCAATGATTAAAGTTCTAATGCAGTTTATTCTGCATGTAGAATAACTAAACATCTAGTGAACTCATAATTCTTACAGTTTGAAGTTCATGAATAATTCTGTAACAGGGTTTAGCAATAGTAAGAGCCAAATCTCAGCGACCCTCACAGCCAACGGGAAGTATGTGATTGCTGCAAGTGCAGATTCTTATGTATACGTATGGAATCATGAGGCTGATTCCCAACCTAGCAGGAGCAAAGGCGTTGCGGTCACGTGCTCGTATGAACATTTTCACTGCCAAGACGTCGCAGTTGCTATCCCCTGGCCTGGGATGGGTGAAACTTGGGGACTTGATGAACATTATTCTGAAGAACATAATGGGTTTGATAGTCATCTTGATGAGGTCTCCATCGCCAATCATCCTCCTACACCAGTTGAAGAAATGAGTGGCAATGAGGAATCACGGTCAGTAACAGGGTGCACCAACAGTTCTGTAAATGGGATAATTTCGAGTGCGACCAATGGTTATTTCTTTGACAGAATCTCAGCAACATGGTCAGAGGAAAAACTGAATTTGGCCGCCAGAACTCGGAGTCCTCGTGCCAGTATCGATGTCTCCAACCAAAATATGTCAGCCTACGGTATGGTGATTGTAACCGCTGGACTTAGAGGGGAAATTAGAACTTTCCAAAATTTTGGATTCAGTTCTATTCAAGGGACGCAAGGTTGAACATGGCCACCACGCTTCTGCGGGAGCAAGATCATTACTACAC
>JANZXR010000005.1:26586785-26613810 GCA_027575705.1 Erythroxylum echinodendron
GATAACTAAAACACGACCCCCCCCCCCCCGGTTAGATGTGTACATAGATGTGTAATAGTGGCGAGTTTTGTTCTCGTTTCCTTGTCAAAGCTTCTGCTCATCGGACAATTGAATGCAAATGTTTACAATTCCGATTGAGGGTTGAAAAGAATATAGATTGTGACAAAAGAGAAGAAAAACAGTACACCTCCAAATTAGGAAAAAAAAAAGCAGTCAAATGTATTTATCATGTCGGAAACTGTAGAGTTACAAGCTTATTGATTTTAAAATGAAATTCTTTAACACTGATTTTGATTTCTTCTGTGATTTTAGTTTTCTGTAATTTTACTGAAAACCATAAATCATTTTAAACTTCCTACCGCTGTAGATTGTACGGTATGGTATTCAGCAATACGAATAAATTCTAATCCATATAACAAACGTTACCTAATATCATTTTCCTTCTGAAAAAGTTATCATCCCTTCCATTCCTATGCAAGCCCCGGTCATGTAATGGTAAAGATAGTTCAAGTATATCACAAGAAATCCAAGCTCCGTATCTCATTGGCTGCTCCGGGTTGATGTGGTTAACACATCACATGTGCGGCGTGCCTCTATTTATCTGATCTTCTCTGCCACATCAAATCCAAAGACCCATACCACCTGTATAACACAAGAACCCTAGTTCTCTTTGCGTTGCATTTACGCGCTTCGCTAATACGGTGAACTCTTATATGGCTGAGGTCCTGAGAATCCCTTTCCTAGTGATTTGCAAGCGAGAATGGCTCTCCAGGGTGCTTCTTTGGTTTCCTCTACTTCTCTTGCTCCTAGAGAGGTTCCTTGCTAAATTGGGTCTCACTTGGCTAGTTCTCTAGACAAACTAATAAACCTTAAGGTGTTGAAACTAAAGGTGGTTCCTTTGCTTTTGCAGGGAAAGTCCAATGGTTCTTTCAAGGATTCCAGCTTATCTGGTGTTTCAGTCTCAGACAGCCTCATAGCTGACTTAAGCTCTTCTGCTTTGAGGTGCAAGGTGGTTTCTTGATTGTATAATACTTGTTTTGATGGCCGACTGTACCTAATATTTCGAAATTTGTCACAATTCAAGTGTGCTGCTGTTACTGTGAATGTCTCAAAACTCACAATTCAATAGAATGAGCATTGTGCTACTCAAATAATAATAATATATACTCTTGAACATTAGAAATTGTAGAATTTTAACTTGCTTTATTTGAAATTTCCAATAATTCATGTGAAGTAAAAGGTGTTAGAATTTTATGGGCCGTGTGTATAAAATGTATGTATGTAGATTTCTATCTCGATTATAGGCCTAATAAAATATGATCTAACTTTAGTAAATTAATTAAGCCTATAAAAATATTAATTAAGTATTAGCGCATGACCCGATGTATAGAAGCCCATTACGAGTCATTATGATTAATGGGCTCACAATAGTTCGTAAGTTTAAACTGACTATAAAAAGGTTGTGGTCTCTAGACCAAAAAAATACTTGACATGTCTTTTAAACAAAATTTTGTCAATTTTCTCTGTTCCATAAAGAGAATTCATTCAGTTTCTAAATTTTAGCTTAGAAGAATACAAATCTTTCAAATTTTGCTATTTACGTTTCCGATGTGCAATAGATCAATGTAAGTGCTCTTATTTATACATATATCATTATTTATTGAATCTGCGTGTAATTTTGGATGATTAATAAGTGTTTAAAAATCTGAATATAATGATCACAAGTCTAAATCCTTTCAAGTGATATGAGAGCAATTTACGTAGATTATTTAAACATGATATGCAAGTTTCACATGTTTATGACAGTGGAAATGATTAAACCATTTGTTTTTGAATTCTTACTTACTGTTTTTCTTGATTGTTCAAGGTTGAGATGAAACTTTTGGGTAGAAATTTTGTTTTGATTATCTTAGTCTGAAATTTATCAGAAAACTGGTAAATAATGTTGCTGGTGTCGGAATAATGTTTTATCTAGTCAAGAAACGACATTTGAACTATACAAATGATGAAATCACACTGATAATAATTAAAAATGTGGTATAAAATTTTTGCAAACCCATTTTTTAATAATTCGGTAACTTTTGTTTATTATTCGGGTCATTAATGAACCGTCAGAGGTCAGGGAGTTTCTACATTTTTTGGCATGCGTGTTTCTTGCACCAGAGAAACTCTCCTATTTCTCTCTGGTCTTTGTGCATGCAGCAGGCGCGTCTTATGGTCTCTCTTGTCTCTCTGTCGCGCTAGTCAGTGTATAGTCTCATATTATTATTCTTATGCAAAGTCTCCTCATCAACGGAGACTCCTTTACCATTTATCTGGTAATAGTCCATTTAGCTAATGGAAAATGATAAAACGCCTCTGTAGAGATTGAACCCACCATCCCATAGTTACAAGCCATGCGCTCTACCGGCTGAGCTAAGCATATAATGGGTGAGAGTTAAGTCATTTGGACTTAATTTAACAGTGGACAATATATATATAAGTCATTTGGACTTAATTTAACAGTGGACTATATATATAACCTAACGTTTAACTTAAATAATTTTATACACGTATATAACATATAAAGTCTTCCACTGTTATATAATATTATTACGAACTACAGTTATAATTTCATATTAATTAATTGAAGTCAAAATTTGGGTTTAATTAATTGTCCATTTTTAATTATAATTAAATTACCTAATTTTTATCTAAACTTTGGATGCTTATTATTTTGAATCAAATATATTGAACCAATATGTTGCCAAAGTAACCTCTATTGGGTAAAATTTATAAATTTAGAATGAGAATGCATGTTTCATCTATGCGGAATAATCAACCCAAAGGAAGATTATTTTGGCCAGATGACTGGTAATTTAATTTTATCTATGCGAAATAATCGACCCAAAGGAAGGTTATTTTGATCGGATAGTAAGTAAAATTTTATAACATCACTGCAAAATAATCGGCCGAAAGGAAGGTTATTTTGGCACGATGGGTAGTATTAAATTATGTGAAGCATTTGGCTAACATACTGACAATGCGTCGGTCCAAAGAAAGGCACATTGTTAGGTCATTTTAGTTTCAATATTTTTTACTATGACCAAGAATACCACTTACAAATTATTAATTCTGTCCAAAGACTGAAAATAATGTTGTGTTAGGTATCTTGTAATTGCCCCTTTTATAAATTTTTCTATTTTGACTTCTTAACTTCTTGACTAATCGTGAGCATTTTATTTTGTTTTCTTTTCTTAAAGTGTCATCGATTTCTGCCAATATGAACAATATTTCCGTGCTTAACGGCACAAACTTCAAGAAATGGAATGAGCATGTAATGATTGTGCTTGGCTGCATAGATCTAGACTTTGCAATTAGATTTGATCTAGACTTTGCAATTAGATTTGAACGTCCTGCAGCTTTGATTAGCGCCAGTGCTGCTGATCAGATAGCTGCATACGAGAAGTGGGAACGTTTAAACCCCATGAGTCTAATGATCATGAAGCATTCCATTCTGGACTCCATGAGAGGTGGAATTCCTGATGAGGCTGATGCTAAGAATTTCCTTAAGCAAATTTCTGACGATTTGCTGCATACAAAATGGTTGAAACAAGCACTATACTGACTAAGCTTGTTTCAATGTGCTATAAGGGAAAAAGAATCATCAGGGAGTATATAATGGAAATGTCTAATCTTGTCACAAAGTTGAGGGCACTTAAGTTAGAGTTGTCTGACGACATACTCGTGCACTTGGTTTTGATTTCCCTTCCTAATTCAGTCAGTTCAAAGTCTCCTATAATACTCGAAAGGAGAAATGGACTCTAAATGAGCTTATAGCTCAATGTGTACAAGAAGAGAAGAGGCTGATACAAGAGAAGACTGAAAGTGCTCATTTAGCAACAACTTCTGAGGGAAAGTCCAGTAAGAGGAAAAGGAATAAAGGTAAAGAAATTGCAAAGTCTGGAACAGTGCAAGGTGCACAAAAGAAATAGAATACGGCTGCTCTTTGCTTCTTTTGTAAGAAACCGAGTCACGTGAAGAAAGAATGTACCAAGTACGACAACTGGCGTGTTAAGAAAGGTATATTTCTCAACTTTGTTTGTTCTGAAGTTAATTTGGCTATAGTACCAATTAACACTTAGTGGATGGATACCCGCTCACATAAGTGTCACTATGCAGGATTGCCTTAGGAGCCGAAAGCCAACTAACGGTGAAAGATATATCTATGTGGGAAATGGCAACACGGCTACTGTTGAAGCTATTGGTTGTTTTAGAATTCAGTTAGAGTCTACTTATTATTTGGATTTAGATGAAACTTTTGTTATATCGTCTTTTAGACGGAACTTAATTTTTGTTTGTAGTTTGGACAACTCTGGTTACTTTTGTCTGTTTGAAAATGGTAAATGTGTTGTTTCTCTAAATTCTTAAGTTGTAATAACCATCACTCATGTTGATAAACTATACAAACTGGATTCTAAGACAACTAATCATTATGAAAACCTGCACTCAAGCAACATTGGTATTAAAAGAAATATAACTAATGAGAATTCATCAATGTTGTGGCATAAACGATAAGGTCACATCTTTAAATAAAGAATACAAAGACTTGTGTCTGAAGGAATTCTCAATTCCTTTGATTTATCAGATCTTAAGGTCTGCATATAAAGGGAAAATAAACAAACATAAAGAAAACAGGTGCAAGCAGGAGTAATGAACTATTGGGACTGATTCATACAGATATATGTGGTCTGTTCCTTAGGCTTCCTAGAATGGACAACAATACTTTATTAGTTTCATAGACGATTACTCTCGCTATGGTTATTTGTATGTCATTCATGAGAAGTCACAATCTATAGATGTGTTCAAGAATTATAGAGCTGAAGTTGAAAATCAACTAAGTAAGAAAATAAAGGCTGTCAGGTCTAATCGTGGTGGTGAATACTATGGTAGATATGATGGATCAGGTGAACAACGTCAAGGACCCTTTGCCAAATATTTGACTGAGTGTGGTATAGTTGCTCAATACACTATGCCTGGGACTCTTAGTCAAAACGATGTAGCTGAAAGACGAATCGAACTCTTAAGTACATGGTGAGAAGTATGATTAGTCATTCTTCTTTACCAGAATCACTTTGGGGCGATGCACTTAAAACTGCAGTTTACATTCTAAACTGAGTTCCTAGCAAAGCAGTAGCTAAAACTCCATACGATCTGTGGACAGGAAAGAATCCTAGTATTAGGCACTTGCATGTCTGGGGTTATCTAGCTGAGGCTAGACCTTATAGGCCGAATCAAAAGCAATTAGACTTAAGAACTATTAGTTGCTACTTTGTGGGTTACTCGGAAAAATCGAGGAGTTTCAAGTTCTATAATCCCTCAACCAAATTCTTTTTCAAAACATGGAATGCCAAATTTGTTGAGGATGTTGATTATAGTGGGAGTAAGCAAAATAAATATATTGTGTTTGCAGAGGAGTGTGTTAACATCCCACTACAGTTACAATTCAAAGTGATGGGTTAACCATACCTGACACTATTCAAATTGTAAATCAGGATACTGTTGAAAACACAAATTTACCTACAATACCTCCTACTGTTGATCAGGAAGCATTGCCTGTTTAAGGCAATGAAAATTAGCAACCTCAATTAGAAGTGCCTATTAGGAGATCCACTAGAGAAAGGAGAAGTGCAATATCAGATGATTACACTGTATATCTCAATGAACATGAATTTGACGTTAGGGTGGAGGATGATCTGACATCTGTAAGGCAAGCCAAATCATGTTCACACTCTGATAAGTGGATTGAAGCCATGAAGGAGGAGATGAAGCCATGTTCACACTCCCCATCATTAAGTACTGATTCTACCTTGCTATGTTTAGAAAATTGAAGGATCAATAACTCTATAAGGGGTGAATAAACTAGAGGGCCAACTAAGTACCAATTATCATACCATATTGTTGCATATTTCCCATCCCTTATTATACAAATGACTATTAATTGTAGATAGTCTCTTATGTTGAGCAATTTTTAATCTTATAAAACTCAATATTTTGCAAACACAGAGGTCATAGGCGTAGTATATGAGGTGTTGATCCTATAAGAAATTAGTGAATTAATCGAATCCTAATTTGTCTAAGGCCTAAAAGTGTAACTAAAATGAAAATAAAAATGAATAGAAAATTAAACAATTGAATATGGATTGAATGAAAATGAAATTGTAAAATTAACACAAAGAAATCAAAATTGAGCACAACCTATTAACAATTTAAAATTCACACAAGGAAGATAAACCAATTATGAGAGAAGGAAATTTATCCTATCATCTAATGCTAACTTAATCACTTTTGAGTTAATTCAGTATTGGTCCTAAACTTTTGAAGGGTTGATTACTCTCACTTGAATTATAATCATTAAATCCCAATTGAATTAAATTAAACAATTTACAATCTCTCAATTAATAAACAACCTACACATCTAATTAGATATTAGGAACTCTAATAGACAACCAGGTCCTCACATAAGATTTCTCTTCATATAAATTACCAATTTGATTGTTTGTGTGATCTATTAGATTGATTAACTCTCATTAACCAATATAATAATTTTGCTATCGGTTCATTTTCTTGATTTATTACCGAAGCAAACAAATATAACAAAAAATCACAATGCCCATCTCATTAACATCAAAGCAATCAAATTAACTTTTATTTAAGAACAAATCCCTAAAAGAGTATAGAACATCCTTAAAAAAATTCATCATCATCATCATATCCATCTTATACATCAAATGAAAGAAATAATAAGATAGAATGAGAAAGATAACTTGAAGTGGACTGTAGTAACATCAAATCCTTCTCCTCTCTCCTATTCTCCCTTCTTCTCTCCTCTTCCTTGTGATAAGTGCAAATTGCATCATGTTTTAGGGCTTAGTTTAATATGCATTTAACTGTTAATTCAATTGTTTTTATGTGTTTAGGTTATAACTGTGTTAGTTTGTTAATTATTTGGGTTTAAGTGTTTTTATGAGTTAGTACAGGTCTTTGAGCTTAAACATTATATTTTTAAGGTACCTTGATGTGTTTGTTAGTGTTTTAGGGTCAACATCGAAGAATAGAGAAGTTTTGGAGACATTCAGGACGAAACAATGACCCACAATCGTGACATAATAGGCTACAATCGTGACAAAAACACCAGAGTTGGCCCTTGATTGTGGCCCACATGCCACGATCGTGAAAGAAGCCTAGGACATGGCCCATGATTGTGTCCTGTATGCCACGATCATGACAGAAGGCTCGGATGTGGCCCACGGTTATGGCCTGCATCGAGCAAACGTGCATACACTAAAAATGTCAAGTTTTAAGAGAGTTTTCAGACATTTCAGACCTTAAAAAATCCTAGGGCTGCTCAAAACACAGAGGATATTTAAAGATCAAAACACAAAGGTAGGAGGGGTATTTTCATGAGCCACTTTAAAGAAATATATAGAGAATTCATCGAGAGATTGAGAAAGAGGAGAAGGAAGAGAGAAGTGGAGAAGAAGATGACTCGACGTACTTCCCAGATCAGAACTTTCCTGATGTCGCTACCTCCCACCATCCATTCAGATCATATTTCATGTTTATTTTTCATTTTTATTATTGTATAGAATTGGGAATAATAGTTAGACGATATGATTTTTGAATGTTGAGATGTTCTAAACTCACCTTTAGAGTTTTATCTTTGAATTAAGAAAATTTGATTGTTTATATGTTATTGGATTTGTTGTGGTTTAATTCTGAACATGCATAATTCGATAATAAACTGAAAGGGAGGATCAAATGAAAATGATTAAATTGGGCTAATGAGAGTTAGGTGTTTTAAATCAAATCAGTAAATTGTTCGAAGAGAGATCTTGCATAGGTTTCTGATAGTTTATTAGACAACTTCAGAACTAATTAGGGTTTTGAATAGGTTGTTAATTGAGGGATTGCAACTTCCATAATCTGATTAGGGTTTATAATTTAAGGTTAATGGTTATAACTCGAGAGAGAGTAATCAACCCTAGGATCGTCTAGAACTAACAATCTGGCAATTCATAATCAGTTAGGCTAGCATTAAGGATAGGTAAAATTCCCTTTCTCTCAATTAGTAATTCCATTAGGTTAATTCTTGGGTGTGTGTTGTAATTGCTAAATTATTAATATTGTTATGATTGATTCTTAATTTTAATTGATTGATTGAATTGAATTCTCATTTTCGTTTCATTATATTTAAAGTTTTGCAATTTGTTATGACCTTAGATTTTAGGATTAGATTATCCCTCATCGTAGGATCGAAACTTTAGTTACTACGCTAACAAGCCGTGCGCTTACAAATTATGGAGGGTATTATTAAAACTTACACACATCAAATACCTGATCAAGTTTTTTGCGCCGTTTGTAGGAAGATGATTAGTTTAATTCTTTAATTTAAGGCGTTAGTTAGTTTTTAAACAACCCTAACCCTAATTAGATCATAAGCTTTCTAAAAAACAATCGGGTTTCACATAGGATCTCTCTTTGTATAATTACCAATTTGATTAATTGCATGATCTATTAGACTCAAATCGATTCAAAGAAAGTTCTGAAGGTAATAATCTAAGGAAGTATCACTCAACAAAGAAATAGAATGATTATGTATGGAGTTATATGGGCTCAATCCTCACACTGGCTCAAATGAAAACTCATTATGCATCTTTACACTACCTCATTGCTCAAATGTCAATTATGACTAAGCATATGTAACCAACTACTTTTCATCAATTTATATGGTTCACTTTCTACTCAAGTGGCCTAATCTGAGTTCAAGCATGCATTCAATCTAATTCTAACTAGCATAACAGAATCTCATGGCAATATCCATAAGAATGATTCAGGTACGGTTCCATTGCTGACACAAAAACATGATATGCTTAAACATGCATCCTATTTAACAAAATACAAACAATGCAATTGAAAAAGTCAATGTCACCTCCCCACACTAAAGATCACATTGTCCTCAATGTGATAAGTCAACCACCAAATAAGGGAAAATGACATCAAACCAAACAAAAGGAATTGAAACAAACAAATGAAATCAAACCAAACAAAAAATGACAACAAACCAAACAAAAGAAAAAAACATGAAACCAAACAAAAAATGGCATGAAATCATACAAAAATAACATTAAACCAAACAAAAGAAAATTACATTAAACCAAACAAAAGAAACAACAAAATTTAAAAGTAAAGAGTAAGAAAAGCTTATGGAGATGATGGTGGCGATGGTGTTGGCGAAGGAGCTTCAAAATTGGTCCTCTGACATAATTGGAGGAACCTCTTTTTCAAGCGATGCTACTCCTTATGGACTTACTGCATTTGAGTGACGAGCTCATTGATTTGGGATGTCATTTACTGTTGGTTGGAGGCCATCTGGTCGAGAATTTGTTGAAATCGGTCAACCTCTGCTAGTGCACTTGGTTCCTCCTCCACTAGTTCTTCTTCTAGCTCTGGCACTGCTCGGGATATGGAGGGTCAGGAAGTGGCTGTGTCTATGCACATCCTGTTCTTCACTGCAATATGCGTTTGAGGATTTCAGAGTTCCATAGAATGGAACTCCAAAATCTCATAGAACTTCAAATAATATATGTCAAACATATCGAATTGAGTTGTGCGCACATCTTCCACATCAAGGTTATAAAACATAGCTAAAGCAGTTACAACATGAGACATGCCAAAATATGAACTCTTTTTATATACAAAACTTACTATTGATAGAAAAATCCTAAAAGGCGTGTTAATTTTAATTTTTCGATCCATGCACCATAGAAAGAAAAGTTCTTTGGCAGAGCATTTGTTACTTTCAATTTTATTAAACACAGTTAAACACATAAATTTGTGTAAAAGTAAATGCTCGGCACTATGGATTAAAGAGTTTTGTACATTCCTATAGTCAAAATTTTCCCGCATCAGAGTTTTCCAATAATCATCCAAATAAAAATCATCGTGATCATCTAAAACTTTATTGTTTGGCAAATCGAAAAAACAGCGCATGACAATATAATCCAATTTATAAACATTGCCGAATAACCTTAACCAAAAAACATCCATTTTAGGGTTATGTCGGACTGTAGTGAAAAACTCTATGGTCATCATAGGATAAATAGGTACATCATACCAAAGGAACCTATTCCAATATATGTTTGTAGCTAGTTGCTCAATTTTCCACATCACTCCTATAGTTTCCAACAATTCAAAATCAAAATAATGAGGAGTGACTAGCTCTCTATCCCTAAGGTATCAAAAACGCGTACCTTCCTCTGAATAAATTGGCAATGGGGAATGATAAGTTGTCGCTAAATCAGGATTATCTTCATTGAAGACTTGAAGGCGAAGTTCATCAGTCACTGAGCCATCATCTTCCTTAGTGCCATTGTAAGAAGAAAACCTACAAAAATAAGAGAAATAGAGGTAAAATTTGTATTTTAGAGAGAGGAAGAAAAATCTTACCCAAATCCTTGTGTTTTAAATGATTAATGCATGAAAAGAGTAAAGGATTGTAAAATTAATGAAAAGGGATGAAGAAAATATCAAGAATTTAGAGGAAAATGAAGAGTTTTAGAAAGTAGGACGTAAGGTTTTCGTAGGTTAGAGAGAAGGGGTGAAATTTTGAAGAATGAGGGAAAGAAGAAAAGGAGAGGGAAACTTAAATTTCCCTCCGGATGGAATTCCCAAATCACCTCCATTCCCACGATCATAGGTTTTCTCTCCAAAAAGTTTTTAGAGAGATTTCTCACGATCATGAGAATCACTCCAATTCCCACGATTCTGCGATGGGATGATTTTTCCACTTCTAAACCTTCTTCTAAGCTTAGTATTAGTTCTCCTTGATCCCACAACTTACAAACAGATCAAATTAATATTATCAATAAGAAATTCAAAAAGAAAATAGGTTGAAATTCAAACAAAATCCAAAGAAACATCAATCAAAACCAAATCAAACACAATCATAACTTAATAAATCAAACAAACAAGTAAATAAAACAATAAAAAGATAGTATAATTCCATTAGTTGCCTCCCATGCAGCGCTTCTCTTAATGTTGGTAGCTTGATTCTCCTTTTTGCTTAAGGTGTTTCAAATGAATGGTACATTGGCGAAGTAGAAGCTAATCTCAAACTCTATATATGAGCCACCATGGTATAGACTCCACCTTCCTTGTGATTTTCCTTCCTATACCTTCTCTTGTGGGATCATTTCTTTTTGAATGCATTCCTAGGGTCCTCAATATCTTCCCATCCTCCTTGGAATTCAAGTTCCTTGATATCTATTAAGGGTAAAGGAGAACGGTAGTCTTTCTTGGACACCTTGAAGTTAATTTCTCCCCTCCAACTCTCAGTGTTAATTCTCCCCCATCCACGTTAATGATCAAATGAAAAGTAGTCAGGAACGGTCGCCTAAGAACCATCAGGGTTTCTACAGGTTCTCCAATATCTAGCAGGTAGAAATCTGTGGAAAAGATAAATCTATCAATCCATATCTGCAAGTTCTTGATGATCCCTTTCGGCTGATGCACTATTCTATCGGCCGTTTTCATCAATATCTTAAGTGACTCTGGCTCTCCTAAACCTAACTTTTGACTAAATGTGTAGGGCATCATGTTGAAACTGGCTCCCAAATCCACATATACCCTAGCTATCTTAACTCCATTTATACTGCACAGAATAAAGAAGTCCCTTGGGTCTTCTTTCTATTGTGCTACGTGTGGACTTCCTTCTAATATGTGCTCTTTGACCTCTTTCTTTACTAGTTCCTTTAACTTGATCTTTGTTTGGAATTGATTTGTTATATCCATCATCTTACTTAACTCAACCTCCTTAGAATTCCTCACAGTTCCACTTAAAGATGACTTCTGCTGAGCAAAAATATGATGTGGAAGTCGAAGTTGAAATTGCCTGATCTGCTCGCTTACTAGTTCACGTGTAAGGGCTTCCAAAACTGTTTCTACTTCTCTCTTAGCTCTGCTTCCTTCTCAAGTTCACTTTCCCTTTCCTGAGTTTGCGTGATGGCCATGATTCTTTCTTTCAGATTGACTTCGGTGTTGCTCGGTAGGCTACCTACATTTCGAGAAGATAAAGCATTAGCAAGTTGACTTACCTGAACCTCCAAATTATGAATGGATGAGGCATGATTCTTAACGATCTAGTTGAATTTTTCTTCCATCCTCTTCTAACTTCCCTCCTAGCTAGCAAACATCCTTTTTTGATTCTCCTCTTGAGCTGCTAGTTTGGACCCCAACACTTCCATCATCTTCTCTATTTTATTTTCCATCGATCAAATTTGATCTTGTTGAAATTCCGGAGGTCTTGCATTGTTATTACTTTAATAGAAATTTAGATGGTTTTTCCATCAAGGATTATAAGTATTAGAGTACATATTATCACCTCTTTGCGACTGGCCCAGGTAACTTACATATTCGGTACCACCGGTTCCCAATAGAAAACATTTTGCTGAGTCGTGGTTGTTCTGCCCACATAACTGACATTGTACTTGCATCGCCTTCGCTGTAGAGGTAGCTATTCCTTACAAATTGTTCAGCTGCTTTGTAAGGGTTATGATTTGAACCTGCAAAGTAGTAACAGAGTCAATGGGTGTCATGCCTTTTTGTTCTTCCTACCCCTGTCTACTCCTCTCGCTCGACCATATGTAGCTGTTACTTGCCAACTCCTCCAAAAGATCATAAGTTGCTTTCATAGTCTTCCTCATTAATGAACCTCCACTTACAGCATCAATGATTTCGCTCGTTCTCAGATTCACTCCAATATAAAACGTCTGCAATAGGAACTCCTTCGGAAGGTTATGATGAGGACAACTTCTTTGCAATTCTTTAAATCTCTCCTAAGCTTCATAGAGAGATTCCTCATTGTTTTGCTAGAAATTTGTAATCTCTTTGATAATCCTCCTCGTCTTAGTTAGCAGGAAATACTTCGTGAGGAATGCTTGGGCAAGTTGCTCCCAAGTAGTTATTTTCCCAGAATTCAGCGAGTTGTACCACACTTTAGCCCGATCTTTCAATATGAATGAAAACAAGCTCAGCTTCTCTGCATCATCAGACATTTCGTTGAATCGGAAGGTGTTCCAAATCTCCAAAAAATTGGCAATGTGGGTATTTGGATCCTCATTAGATAATTCGTAGAATTGCACACTATTTTGTAAAATGTTGAGGAGTGCTAACTTTATCTCGAAATTGTTTGCTTAAACCACCAGTCTTGTCACTTCTTGAGGACTAAATCCTAGCCTAAAGAAATCCATCAGTGTCCTTTCTAGTCCTCCTTGTTCTCTTTCTTTAGCTATATCTTGTTGTGAATTCTTTTGTGTCTCTTGATTTCGAGAAATTCATCTTCACTAACTTTTGTCGATCTTTGCGTACTCGTTGTGTTCATGCACCTATAATTACACAAGGAAAAGTATCAAAAATACTTAAATCAAAGTAATATAAATTAAACAAGATGCTAAACAATCAATCCCCAGCAATGGTGCCAAAAACTTGTTTAATGCAAAAACAATCTACTCGTTTTACGCTCAAAAATCGCAAGTGTAAGGGTCATGATTTGTAGTTAATTTAGACCAAACTTTGTTTAAGAAAGGAAATTGTTTAATTGAAATAATCTAGAAAATTAAATTAAAATTGAAAGACTAATAATAAGCAATAAACAATACCGAAATGTAGAAAATTTGATTTCAATAATTTAAAGACTAGAGATCACTTTCTCTCTATTTTGTCTCCCTCCTATTTTATTAATCGAATTGTGTCTCACTTAATATTTTTGAATATATTAACTATCCTCTGTCAAGGTGTAGGTAAATGTCCCTAATCAAATTAAATGAAATCAATTGAACGATCTCTCAACCTACCCAATCACTCCATCAATTTAAATAGCTATTAAATTATCCTATGCTTGCTCAATCGACTTATCCGAGATCTCTCTTTTAACTAATCAATTAATGCGATGGTTGCAAGTCTATAGGTTGCCAACTCTTGTTGTATAATCCTACACATATAACCTTACTCTCTCTCTCGATTTATTACAAGATAGAAATAAAATAAAAAATCATCAAAGACACTTTCATTCAATTCAATAAAATAGGAGTTTTAACAAATAGTTCAAAAGAAATCCCTAAAACTAAATCAGCCAATGAATGGTCTCTATAACATCATCAATAAACAAATAATCCATCTAACAAAGATTAGAAGAAAGAAAAACACAGAAAATTGAATAAAGGAACTTCTTCTCTTTCTTGCCAAAATTTGGAATTTTTGATGTTGATGTGCTATTTTCCCTAATCTTGATGATAATCCTTGAATCTTCACCTTCCTCAAGGCTAAAAACTTATATTTTTTACTTAAGGAGGCTCTTTCTATAGAAGGGTTTCGTCTCTTTTGTCTAAGGATGATTAAATTTCTTTTAATATTCCAGAAAACCTAAGTTTAATGAGGCCCCACATAATGTCTCGGATTATAGTTCTCACGATTGTGAGAATTGGCACGATTCCCACGATCATGGGAATTGGTAGAATTTGTAACAGAGAGTCTTCTTTTCTCTTCTCCTCTTTGATCTCTAGCTCAATCTCCAATCTACTCAATCTTCCAAAAACTAAAAGAAAATTAATTCTTACCCTAAATTAAAGACATAAAAGAATAACAATGGAAATCTAACTAAATGAAAACATAAAAAATAAATCCTAAACTACAATAATAATCAACAATTATGCAAGAAACACGCGCCAATTACTTAGAAAAACATAGACTAATGCACAACCATCACCTTGCATCCTTGGAAGCATGCTCGATTGTTTGTAAGGAAGGAAATTACTTCCTTTTCCTTAGAAATCACTCGTCTGAGATACGGTTTGTAGTGATGTCCATTCACCTTAAAGGTTTCTTTCCTGAAAATTTCTAATTCTAGGGCTCCATGATAAAAAACTTGAGTAACCGTAAAAGGTTCACTCTATCGTGATTTTAGCTTTCTTAGAAATAGTCTCAACCTTAAATTGTATGACAAAACTGTATCTCCTACCTTTAATTCCTTTTTCTTAATATCAGAGTTATGCCATCTCTTTACCTTCTCCTTGCAAAGTTAAGCATTTTCGTACAGATTAGAATGAAACTCTTCAAGTTCATTTAATTGCAGGATTTGTTTTTCACCCTTTGCTTCCAATCAAAGTCTAAAGCTCTCATCACCTAATATGCTCATTACTTTAGCTCCATAAGCAAATGACAAGCCTTACCATATATAAGCCTGAAGGGAGTAATTTCGATTGTTGTTTTGAATGCAATCCTTTAATCCCATAAAGCATTAGCTAACCTTAATGGCCAATCCTTCCTAGAGCTATTTACCGTCTTTTCTAAAATCTGTTTAAGCTATCAGTTCATAACCTCCAGTTATCCACTCTTTTATGGGTGATAAGGAGTAATAACTTGATAGTGGACTCCGCGTCTCTTTAGGAGGGCAGTAAAGGATCTGTTGTAGAAGTGTGTTCCTCTATCACTTATTATAGTTCTTGGCATGCCAAACTAGTTAAATAACCTTTTGATAAACTTTTGGACAACTTTCCCATCATTAGTTGGAGATGCCTTAGCTTCATCCCAATGAGATACATAATCCACCCTAATAAAATGTACTTGTTTCCTATAGAAGACGAAAAAGGCGCCTTAAACTTGATGCTCCATACATTAAAGAGTTCAACTTCTAAATGTTGGATAAGGGCATCTCATCTCTTATGGAGATGTTGCATACTCGTTGATAGCGATCGCACTGTGCCACAAAAACTTAAGCGTCCTTAAACAAATGTGGCTAATAAAATCCACATTCAAGTAATGCAATGTCAAAGCAGTAACAATGTAAGTCATGCCAAAATATAAGCTTTTCTTAGTAATGAAACCCACAATAGATCAAAAAATACGATAAGGGTTATTCACTTTAATTTTACGATCTATGCACCAAAGAAAGAAAAGTTTCTTATCCGAACACTTGTTGCTTTCAGTTTTGCTAAAAACAATTAGTCACATAAACTTGAGAAGAAGTAAGTGCTTAGTTCTACGAATCAAAGTATTGGGTGCATACCTAGAGTCAAAAGTGTTTTCACTCATAAGGATCTTTCAATAATCATTCACATAAAAATCATCATGGTCATCCAAAACTTTGATGCTAGATAATTCAAAGAGTGAACAAATGACAGTATAATCTAGCCTATATGCATAGCCACCTATCCTAAACTAGAATGCGTCTATTTTCCTATTGTAGCGCACAGTGGTGAAAAATTCTATAGTCATCATAGGGTATGTCAATAAATCAAAATGAATTAAATGACCCCAACCAATTTTTACAGCCAATCTTTCAATGTTACACTTTAGTTTTAGAGTTTCTAACAGGTTAAAATCAAAGTACCTAGGAGGCAATAACTCTCTATCATTAAAGTCCCGAAATCCTATAGTTTCTTCTTCTGAAAAATAGGAAATGAGGTCAAAAAGTGACCGCCATATCACGTTTACCTTCTTTGGAGACTTGGAGTCACAGTTGGTCAGTTAGTTTATGAGCTACAAGCTTCTTTGGAGCCATTTAAGGAGAAAAAACTGCAAAAAGAGACAAAAGATATTAGCTCACTTTTAAGAGAGAGAGAGAGAGAGAGAAAAACTTAACAAATCCTTGGATTCTTGAGTGGGTAATGCGAAATAAGTGTTAAGGGAGTGAATAATATGGAAAAAGTGGAGAAAACACCAAGATTCTGGGGAAAGATGAAGGATTTGTGAGGTTTGGGTGAGTGGGTTACGGGTATTAGAGTGAGACAATGTGACAAGATGAAGAAATAATAAAGAAGGATGGATTTTTAAAATCCTTCAACTGGGGATCCCACGATAGTGGGTTAAGGCTCCAGAAAGTTTCTGAAGAGCCTTCCTACGTTTGTGGGAAATAGACCCATTCCCATGATCGTGGGAATTGTACAGACACCTAATCTTGATTTTCTAAATTTTTAGCCCTTTTCTAAGCTTAGCATGCATTCCTAACATTCAAGCAACCTGCGAACACATTAAAATCACCCATTGAACAAAAAATATGAAGAGAAAACAAATTAAAACTTAAACAAAACCCAAGTAAACTCCAAGAAATCATATCAAACTTAAACCAAACATAATCAAAGCCAAACAAATCAAACAAAGAAGTAAACAAAGGCAAGAAACAAAAAGGTAAACATGCTAAGTTAAACTCATTAGCTTGACCATTCCACATGCATTCATGAAAGGGTGGAAGAAAGGAAAGAGATGACTTCCTTTTCTTGTGAGTATGTCCCTCCATATTATGGCTTGCATCTATGCCCATTGACCTTGAATGCTTCACCCTTGTCATTTTTCAACTCCAAAGCTCCATCCAAAGCTTCATGGGGAAGCACTTGAAGGATATTAAAGGGTCCATTCCATCTTGACTTGAGCTTTCCAGGAAATAACTGAAGTCGTGAATTGAATAAAAGTACCAAGTCCCCACAATTAAACTCCTTCTTTTTATTGTGAGCATCATGCCACTTTTTTGCTCTGTCTTTTTACAACTTAGCATTTTATAAGCTTTAAATCTTAACTCTTCCAATTCATCAAGTTGTAACAATCGCTTCACACCCGCAAGCTTCCAATCCATATTAAAATTCCAAATTGCCTACTTTTCTCTATGCTCCAACTCCAAAGGTAAATGGAAAGCCTTGCCATACACAACTCTATATGGAGTAGTACCTTTGAGTGTCTTGGCTGTCCTATACTCCCAAAGTGTATAGTCTAACTTCAAAGCCCAACCTTTTTTTGAAGAGCTCACTACCTTCTTAGTAGTGGTGTAGTTCAGTTGTGCTCCCTTTAAGGTATTACTTACGTAGTAGATGGCATGCAACCTCTTCTCCTTCTACTGGCCAAGTACATAACCAATAATATAGGCACTTACATCACACATAGTCTCAAAGGGAAGAGACCAATCTAGCGACTTCAAAATGGGTGCTGTTGTAAGTGCCTTCTTTAACTTATTAAAAGAATCTAAATAATCATCATCAAACACAAAAGACACATCTTTAACTAATAAATGAGTCAAGGGTCTAGAAATAAGAGAAAAATCCTTAAAGAACCGTTTGTAAAATCGTAGTTAACAAAGAAAAGCTCAGATGCTCTTGATGTTGATAGGAGGTGGTAACTTTTCAATCACTTCAGTCTTAGCTCGATCTACCTCAATCCCCCTGTGTGAGATTTTATGACCCAATACAATTCACTCTTGGACCATAAAATGACACTTCTCCCAGTTCAAGATAGAATGAGACTCCTCACATCTTTGAAGCACTCTGTCTAAATTAAATAAGCGATGATGAAAAAAATCTCTAAAGATAGAGAAGTCATCCATAAATACCTCTATGAGTTTATCATTCATGTCTAAAAAATGGCCATCATGCACCTTTGGAATGTGGCAGGTGCATTGCATAAACCCAAAGGCATCCTCTGATAAGAGAAAGTCCTATAAGGACAAGTGAAAGTGGTCCTCTCCTGATCCTTTGGTTATATAAAAACCTAATTGCACCCTGAGTATCCATCAAGAAAATAGTAAAATGCATGACAAGCCACCCTCTCAGTCATTTGGTCCATAAAGGGTAAAGGAAAATGATCTTCTTCGTGGACAAATTGAGCTTCCGATAATCAATACACACTCTCTAACTTGTGATGGTCCTAGTATAAATCTTTTCAACGTTTTCATTCTCCATCATTGTCATGTCTCCTTTTTTAGGCACACACTATATCGGACTTAATTTCCTCCAATAATTCCTCTTTTCTCACACTCTCATTCTTGTGCATTTCAATACCTTCATCAACTCCCTCCTCAACCTCCTTCACACACTTATCCACAATATCAATTTTCATATATGCATTACCATCCATTGGTTTCTTCAAAGATTTAGACATGTTAAATTCAACCTGCTCATCACCAATTCTCAAAACAAGTTTTCTTTCATGCACATCAATTAATGCCCTACCAGTATTTATAAAGGGCTACCCAAAATCAATGGACAATGTCTATTTGCTTCAAAGTATAACACAACAAAATCAACAGGAATGATAAATTTATCTACTTTTACCAACACATCTTCTACAACTCTAAATGGCCTCTTGATGGATTGATCCACAAGCTGAATGAGCATGGATGTTGGCTTATCCTCTCCTAATCTTAATTTCTTGAAAATAGACAAAGGCATCAAGTTAATACTTGTACCTAATCACATAAGCATTTAGAAAATTCAAAGTCACCAATAACACATGGAATAGTAAAACTCCCTAGATCTTGTAGTTTTGAAGGCATTGTGCTTGAGATAATCGAACTACAATTCTCTATCAAAGTTACCGTCTAATTGTCCTCCCAAGTGCATTTATGTATGAGTATGTCCTTAAGAAACTTTGCATACTTGGGCATGCACTCCAAGGCTTCCACCAATGATAAGTTAATCTAAAGCTTCTTCAGTTTCTCCATAAACTTGGAAAATTAAGTGTCTACATAATGTTGTCTCATCCTTTGTGGACACGGAAGTTTAGGCTTAGAAGGTGGTGGTGGTACATATGGTATCTCTTTTACTTTCTCTTCTTCTATCTCCTTGCCTTTCTCCTTTGTTTGGCTCTCCTTTTACACACTTTGCTCCTCCAGTTGCTTGCCTCTCTGAGGTGTGATGGCCTTGTATTGTTCCTTTGGGTTAGCTTTAGTTTTTCTTTGCACTTTTAGAAGACAAAGTAGTAGCAAGTTAACCTACCTAAACCTGCAAGTTGTGGATGAAAAAAGTATGGCTCTTCAAGATTTGGTCAAATTTGGCGTCCTAGCTCGTAAACATCCATTTCTGATTCTCATCCTACCTTCTTTGAGTTTCCTCTTAGCTTGAGAATTTAGACCCAATATGTCCATTAACTTGTCCATTTTGCTCTCCAAAGACCCAGTATGGTCTTACTAAAATCTGGGCAGTCCTTATGGTTTTACTTGGCCACCTGCATTGTTAGTACTCCAAGAAATATTTATGTGATTTTTTCACCTCGGATTATAAGTGTTAGAGTATAGATTGTTACCTCGATGTGGTTGGCCTAAGTAATTTACTTGTTCTGTGCTACTAGTTCCTAACAAGAAGCATTCTGCTATGCAATGATTGTCTTGCCCATATAACTCATAGTGGACCTGCATGGCTTTGGCTATGGATGAAGAAGTTTCTTGCATATTATTCAATTGCTTGGTGAGGGGGGTAATCTGAGCTTGCAAGGCTGTGACAGAATCAATTGGAATCATCCTCCTTTTTTTTCTTTATGCCTTTCATACTCCTTTCATTCGACCACATGCAATTGTTACTTGCCAACTCCTCCAAAAGATCTTGAGCTACCTTAATGGTTTTCCTCATCAATTACCCTCCAGCAGCTGCATCTGTTATCCCTTTTGTAGTAGAATGCCTGTAGTAAGAACTCCCTTGGAAGGTTATGGCATGGGCAGCTTCTTTGCAACTTTTGGAACCTCTCCCAAGCTTCATATAATGACTCCCCATCATATTTCTAAAAGTTTGTAATTTCCTTTATTTTCTGCATAGTCTTTGTCAATAGGAAGTGCTTGGTAAGGAAGGCTTGGGCTACTTGATCCTATGTAGCAATCTGAGATGCACTAAGTGAGTTATACCATACCTTGGCTCGATCTCTTAAAGTGAATGGAAATAATCTAAGCCTCATAGCATCATCAAACATCCCTAGGAATCTAAAAGTGCTGCATATCTCCAAAAGTTTGCTAGTTGGGTATTGGGATCTTCAGTTGATAACCCATAGAATTGAACACTATTCTAGAGTATGTTTAGGAGTGTCGGCTTGATTTCAAAATTATTTGTTGAGACTGCAGGCCTTGTAACTCTTTGTGGACTAAATTTGGGCCTTATAAATCCATCATTGTTCTCTTAACCCCTCTTTATTCTTCTTCTTTCGCCATATTTCTTTATATATTGTCTTGGCACTTTTCTCTTCTTAACTCTTGTTCATGCCTTGTGATATCTGATAACTCTTAGTCACTAAATTTAGTATACCTTCGCATGCTACTTGTGTTTATGCACCTACAAATACACAAGGAAAAGAATCAAACACTCTTAAATGTTTTCCAAACTAAACAATATAAAAAAACAAACAAATCTTAGTAACATTGCCATAAAATTATTGATTGCAAAACTAATTCACTAGTTTTATGCTCAAAACTACAAGTATACAGGGTGTAACTTGTAGTAAAGAACAGATATCGATCCCTTTGAGATTGTGTTTAAATGCTACTTAATTCAAGATGCTTCACTTGAGAACCAATTTTAATGAATATAACCTAAAAAGTTAAACAAAATCAAACAACTAACAATGGCCAAATGAAAAAGAAAAAGTGAAGAAACTTAGAATTCAAAATTTAACAATTAGACATCACTTTTCCTTATCTTATCTCCCTCTTTCCTTGTTAATTGAATTGTGCCTCACCTAATATGTCCTAATGTATTAAACACCCTCTCTTAAGGTGTAATTAATTGTCTTTAGCCAAATTAAATGGAAATGATTAAGCAATTTCTCATTCTACAAAATCAGTCTACCAATTCAACTAGTTATAAAGTTATCCTATGGGTAATTAACTAATTAGCCAAGATCACTCTCTAACTAATCAATTAACTTGATGAAATTAGGTCTATAAAGAGGCAATTCTCATTGAACAACCCTACATAATTTACCCAACTAAAATTTTTAATATATTGCAAGGTGTAAGCTCAGCATTCATAAAAAACATCATTCATTCAAATAAACAAAGTAGGAGTTTAATAAGTAGTTCAAAAGTAATCTCGAAAAATAACTCAGCCACTCATAATGTCATTAACATCCCTAACAACCAGAGAATCCATAATAAAGTTGTTAGAAGAGAAAAAAATGAAATAAGAACAAGATGAAGCAAGCTCCTTCTCTTTTTGCCCAAATCTAGAGTTGGTATGTCATTTGCCCAATTTGGAATGGAAATATTGATTCTCTACCTCTTTCTAGGAGGCAAGTTCTCACGACACCCTTTTTGTTGTTGTATAATCGTGGCACTTGATTTCACCTTTTGTTATGATCGTAGCAGGCTGGCCACGATCGTAGTAGCTCCATCTGGCTTCTATCATGTAGCCATGGGTTTTGCCTTAGGATTCTTCTAATTCTCCTCCGTTCTTTGATATTTTCCCTGAAACACTAACAAACACATCGAGGCATCTTAATCATAAAAAGTTAAAGCTCAATCACGTGCTCTAACCCACAAAATGCACAAAAAAATATTTAACTAAATAAAAAAATCCTAACCTAAGCATGCACTAAACATTCAATTTAATAACTAAACACATACTAAACTACCCACTAAACATTATGCAATCTAACACTATCAATAATTAAGGTAGAGAAATCTCCCCTAAGTCTATTGATAGGGATATATTGTACATGTTATCAAGGGTTAAATTATTTATAGTTTAGCATCTTTGTAGCATTTTGTTATGAATTAAATAATATTTTTTTGAAAGTTAAACGTGAAATTTATTAATAATGAAGGATCTATAGGAAATTCCCTTCCGTAGCGACTCCTAAACCATAACTAATATAAATTAATTAATAACTTGTATTGGTTTTGCTATAACACAAGTGGCCTATTATCAGCTATACAAATACAAATCATATATTATAACAACTTTTAACCAAAAATGTAACTCTTAACCCTATATTTAAGAGTCTGCCTTTGCATGTTTGAATACGTCGAGATTTTAATCCAATCATAATGAAAAGTTGGCATTCATCTACTGTAAATTTAATTTTATCATAATAGATAAGATAAGATTTATGCAGATAATTGTATGTTCACACTCACTTGCTAGTATGTTAGTGTCTAAATATTTAGTACCTTCATGATACATATATATATATGAATTTCACTTTTTGAATATGTAGCTCATAGATTAGCTTGGCTCTATCTCTATTAGCTAGAAGTGGTATAATTCAATGGCATTTACCAATCACAAGCTATAAACTTGGAAAGTATAAATGAGATGAGATGTTTCAAATATTTTCTAGATCAACAGTGTTTGAACCAAATAGTCTTAGGTTCCTTTCCCTCCATATGTAATAAATCATAGATCTGAATGCTAATTTAAACATAGTATAGTCACCATTAGAATTGAACCGAGTAGCACTAAGCCTTTTCAAGACTTATGTTAGATGAGTGCAAGGGCAAAATGTTCTGAAAGTGTTAAGGATATTCCTCCATACATGATATGTGTTTAAATTTTGATTCATTTGATATGCTACACTTAGTGATTAATGTATTAGAATTGCTTAAGATACTCACTTTAACTCATTCGTGATTTTAGGCACAATTCTGAAGCAAAGAAGTTAAAGTGAGTTGAAAGCACATCTATGGGCCATTTTTCGAAGATTATTATTTTCTTGTCTTCATAGAGCAAGAAGAAAAAATTTAAAAGATAAGAGGAAGACAAGAAAAATGGAACAAAAAAATTTAAAAGACAAGAGGAAGACAAGAAAAATGGAAGAATTATAGAAAGCAAGCAGCATGTGGAAGCACGAAACGACAGTAGAAGAAGAAAACAAGAGAATAAAACGCAGCAGAGCATTGCTTGATGTGAACAGCCCATGCACATCTTGAATTAAATGGAAATAGTACATTTATTAAAAATGTAGCAGACAGAAGCAAGAAGGATTGCATGTTGCGTTTCATGCAAATAATGTACGCTGCAAGTGTTTTTAAAAAAAAGGAAGACACACCCAATAAGAGGGAGGGGCGTGAATAGTATAGGTGTACCATAAATTAATTCACAAAATTAGATAGAAGAGGCATAGCACAGCGGAGAATAGGTGGAGGTGCTAGGTCTTTTTCTTCCTTCTTTCACCACTGAAGCATGGAGAAGATGGCTCACGCTTGGATTACAAAAATGGAGATGAAAGGCTAGCCTTCTGACATTTGTTCAATGGGAATATCGACACTAAGTCACAGTTAAGCTATTTTTTTATCATTTTAAGGTTGTAATTTCTTTTGGATTGTTGTGATGTTGGTGTTAATTTGATTGGGCTTTAGGATGAATGATCTTAATACGTTATTTTGATTTTTTTATTATGAACCTATTGCTAAAACATTGAATGTAATTGGTAATAATCATTTTTATATTTTTTAGGAGCATCTAAGGATCCCGTATCGTTAGGAACAATATAACTTAGGTTAGATAACCCAAACGTGTGAGGTTACTGTTTATATTAATTGTTTTCCACTTCGTATTGTGGCTGTCAAATTAAACCTAGAGATTATATCCTAGTCTATTTGGTAGTTAGGTTTAATTAATGATCATATCTTGATTAAACAAAACCTAAGGAAAAATCGAGATTAGGAGAGTGTTTTATTAGTCTCAAATCGATAGTCCAAGAGAGCTGTAAAGAAGTTAGTATTGGATCGCCTATGACCCAAGTATTCACAATACGCAGCGAAATGGACCATACTACACAACGAGAAGTATAATCAAAAACCACAACACATACGAAATTACCTCTTGACACAGATTGGTATTTGTTTTTTAGATTTGTAGACGCTACAGTGCATGAACGTCTTTTACCGGCATCCATACGAGGATGAACAATCCGGGCAACAGTTAATGGGTGCTAGCACATTCCAGAACACTTTTTTTTTAATTCCGCATAATTTTTCTCTCAGAAGAAAAACGATCAGCTAGGGCTAGGTGGCTAGGGTTTTCGTATCCCCTCTAATGAGATATATGTTCTCTATTTATAGAGAAACCCTAATCCCTATTCCTATTAGGAATAAGAATATCATAATCCTAAACCCATTAGGATTATGGAAGGTCAATAAGTTTCGGCCCATATTATATCTTATATAATAAAAGCCCGACAATTTAATTCAATCTAGCCTAATAAATATATCCACGTATATTTATTCAGTGCCTAATAAATTAGGCCCAAGAGAATAAGCCTAGATCACATCACTCTCTGTGTGTGACCTTGTAGGCTTATTTGATGTTGGCAATGGGCTTGATCACACTTCAAGGCCCATAAGTCATAAGCGGCCTCTAGTAAGACATTATGACTACCCAAATCAAATGAGGATCGGTAATCTGATTTAACCTATAACCATGGTTATAAGCTCAATCCCTTTGTAACACGATATCAAGATTAATCACAAGGCATGGTACATGTCAACATTTGATTAATCATTGTTTCTTGATTCCTAAGTTGACTAACTTTAACAAATAACACTGATGACTCCTCATCAATTCATTTGAGCACAACCATGTATTTCTTCAGTCATACTTGTCAAGAGGCCCAAATGATATCTCTCTTATTTAAGAGAGGTACAAATCCCATCTACGTTATTCACATCCCTCTGCATGATTCATTTAATTCCCAACATAAGACTACTTGTTATCCTATTAAAGATAACTTAGTCTAATGTCAAAACACTGAAATCCTCATATAGGGAGCCATGATGACTTCAGGTCAGAGGACTAAAGTCAAACCATATTGAGAATCACTAATGATATGAAACCATGTAGTGTTCTCTTTGTGGGTCGGTCCAATATACGTTCTCTAACATATATATATGTTTCTGATTTGATAACTCATATCCATGATCAGTAAAACGTAATCATCAATTAGAACATATAATACCCTTAATTCATTATCGTTCCACTAATAACGATTGACTAGGGACAATTTAGAATAGTATTATAATGCTTATGGTTTTACTATCAAGTCACATACTTGATGACATAAGCCTAATACTATTCATGGAATGTAAATCACATTACATAAACAATATACATGCATATTTAAAAGAATACCTCATAATATATTATTAATAAGCCAGAATGTTAGTACAAAGTCGCATATGACCATTGGCCTAAGGCTAACTACTAACAGTTAGGATGTTGAAATATGCTTGATAATGTTTAGGCCGAATTGGACCTTACGTATATTTGATAGTTTAATCATTTCGATCATTTGTTTTAATTTGTTTTCGATAGTTTGCTTTATTTTATTTTCTAAATTGCTAAAAATCCAAAAGCCCCCCTTTTTTTATATTTTCTTTACATAATGTTAGAGTAGTGCTCTAAAGGCAACCAACTTTAGCATTTTTGTACAAACTTTATTTTGGTTAATAAAGATAAAGGCATTTTTTTCATTGATTTGATATTTGTTTATATATGCATTGATATTGATCATAAATCGAATTAATGAAGTCCATGATATAAAATATAGTATGAAGGAAATCATAATGAGATCATGATAATGAGATTCCTATCATGTGCAATTATGTTAGTATCTAAATAATCATTAGTAATAGGATTAATAAGACAAGAAATTATTAATCCAGACAGACTAGCATATATTATACTCCTTGATTTGATCAAGCAGTAGATCTTATAAAATGTAAGCATGATATGTTTATAATTAATATAAGGATGCTTACTAAGGGTAGTAAGCACATCAGATGACGTGCTATGAGATTATCATATAGATGATCCATCGACTGTCAATGATTAATCTCATTATAGCAATGGTGCAAATATCCTTAGACTTGAGGTACTCAAGGATATGTTGGATATAAATCATGTGCTTTGACATCATTCCTTATTACCTCAAGACGAGGTTGCTCTTAGGGTGGTGATTCTGTCAGCCCCTAAAATGTTTTTCCATTAGCTTAAGCATAATAGCTTATGGAATAAATGCATTAAGAGGAATTTGAGGGTATTTTCGATATATGGCTTAAGTACCAAGGGTAAATTGGACTTTTGGGAGAGGTATGGAGAACTTGTCTTTATTGGCAGAATTGGTGGCGTGAATGAAGGAAAAGAAGAACAAAAAGAAGAGATCTTATGATGAGAGTGAAAGAATAGAGTTGAGAACTAAGTTGCAATTTCGGTAAAGCTTAAAGAGAGGATCCGAGTACATGCAA
>JANZXR010000005.1:26613910-26646181 GCA_027575705.1 Erythroxylum echinodendron
CCGTGAGAGCGCGAGGCCCGAGAGGCCGAGGCTCAAAGCGGACAATATCTGCAAGCGGGTGGTCTGGGCTGTTACATGTACGCTCCCTAACCATCTTTTAATAACTGCTCAATTCTGAGTGAGGTTGCTCACAGTTCTGTGAAACTACCCAAATTAGAAAGAGCTAGCCTTGTTCTGATCTCCATGTTTAACACATTCTCAAACTGTCTACATTTGACTTCTTCAGTTGGGTTCATTATGGTTGCATACCTCATTAACTCATTGAATCTTATCTCATATTCTGCCACTGTGATTCTGCTTTGTTTCAGATCCATAAATTCTTTCATTTTTCTATCTAGATAAATCTAGGCATATAATTCTCTTTAAACACCCTAAAAAATCTTCCAAGGTCAATCCACAAGATCTGGTGGTACTGCCCGAAACAGTCTTCTAATATTAGTATGCTGGACCTTGTAACAGTGAGACCGCATAATCGACCCTCTCATCAGCCTCACAATCCATCTGATTGAACACTCTTTCGGTTCTCTCTAGCCACCCTTCTGCCTTAGAAGGGTTTGTACTTTTGTAGAAATCCACAGCCCCCTGTTTTCTCAGCTTATCATATCTTCTTTCTCGCCTCTCCAGAATTCTCAAAGGCATTTATGCAAACTCATATACAAGGACTCCCTATTGACTCCTACAGACTCTATGTCAGCTGACTCTCCAACTTGATCTACTATGGCAGATGACCTATAATAAAAAAAATAGTTGGGATTATTATCTAAATCTCTTACTCAAATCATGTCTTAATATATATATATATCCTTATGGATGCCAAACCATTCTCTGATACCAAAAACTTGTAGCACCCTACTATCATAAATTACATACCGAAAGACCCTGAGGACATTCCAGTATATAATATATAATAATGGCATGTTAACTATCACACCCTCACTTAAAACATGGCAATATCTTCAACTCAATTATGACATCAACTATGTATGTAAAAGCCACAAAACATAATAATTAAAAACCTCAATTTGTCATTTCATTAATACATAGTAGCTTACAAACCTTTATAACAAAAGTTCTACAAGACATAATTAAACTACATAAAAAAAAAACAACTCCTCAAGTGCCAGCTGATAAACCTTTGATCTATAACTTAATCCTAAAAAGTGCTTCTGAGAATCTTAGAATCTAAGTATCCTGTCTCGTACTTGTAAAATCCCATTGCAAATTTTGGATGAGTTTTTGCAAACTCAATGAGAAACCCATCATTGATGATCTCACTCCAAGCACACACAGATATCATACAACCAATCAGATTCATAACATTTTCTGTCATAATAAGGCATAAAGTATGTCATACAATTCATATACCTTCTTCCGAAATTTGAACACCCAATCAATCACAACTTCAGAAAGAATTCACATACATAAATTTCATAATCATAATATTCAAATTCATATACATGATTCTCGATTCGTTATTATTTGTTATGACCAAGTGCCTTTCAGATACATAATAGATACTAGCCCATTGGGCTCAATTAGAACAGAAATCACGGAACAGTGCTCTACGTGCAGAATACTGAGCTTATAGCTCTTTCAACTAGCTACTTTGATCACAAGGCCTTTATCTGAGCATACATTTTATGAAATTCATCAAATTACAGAATATGTCATAAATGGCATTCATATATGAAGCATAGACAGAATCTCATAAATCATCAGATCTCAGTCCGGCATTCAACTTTCATTAGGCATTTAGAATTTTAGAGGCAACATATTGCATTCAATTGTCAGATGCAAGTTTAACACTTCTAATACATTCTCGACTATTAAACTCCTCAGACCTTTAAGTCTAGAATTCATATTCAGATCGCAAATAGTTTAATAACTGAAAATTAAGTAGAATAAATCAAACAATCAATCCTAGGAAGATCATCTAGGTTGACTCACAGATGCCCCTTTTAGCTTATTGCCTTGAAGTCCCAGCAATATCTGGATGTTGTCGCTTAATGTGATCCTTTATAACATATCATACATACACACATCACAATTTTGCACAATTATGAATTTATAAATGCACATTCATGTATACTAAATATGTACAATGCATGTTCATGACAAATTCCGGGTTCTTTATTCAATTTCTTGTCACAATGTTCATTCATACCATAATACTCCATTGTTCAATCCAGATTTGTCTTAAAACATACTTTCGGATCTACTTTGTATTATTATTAACATCAAAACAATGAAGTAATTTGGTAACACTTCCTTCTGCAAAATTGTTCTCCCATGTCTTAAGTTTCTCATGACTCTAAGATCATTAAATTTGGTTTAGTATTCTATGAGTTATGCTCATAATATCACAAACTGTGTATAATTTAACTTTGGCAAGTTCAGGATCATACCCTCAAATTATACAACTCATATCTTTCAACACAGATATCCAAAAATTACAAACTTAATAACAATTGAAAGATAAGATAATGAAATTCAACTTTTACGAAGATATTTTTGTCTAATTTGGCTTCTATCAATACATTTTATTCAATATCAACAGGACATGATTTCTATCTCGGGTAGTACTAGAGCCTCAGTCAAGACTCAATTTCGAGCCAGATTTTGAAATGCTTAGAGACAGAATTAAACTTAGACTTCTTAAAGAAAGTTATGGCCATATGACTCTAATTTAATATGAATTAAGAATCAAATCATTTAAAAATATACAGATCAATATATACTCAAAATAATGAAGCATGATCAATGAAAATATTCCAGTTCACTTCCTCATTTTCATCCTAAATTCATCAATCAAATCTTTCCTGAATGACTTCATATGGCTATATATTTTTATGAAGAGGAAGAAAAATGTTTATGAGTTTGTTGGTTCAAAAATCAAGTCATTTGGAGGTCGGAAGAAGAAGTTATAGCCAAAAGAATGAAGGATGTTCAAAATTGCCAAGCAGCATCGTGTACCTTTTATTCCAACTTCTTTCCAGCTCTTCCCAAAACAGACCTTCGGGTCAATCTTTCATGGTCATTTTGAAAAGAAATGTGAAGGATTTAGGCAAAACATTCTTTTGAAACATGCATCCAATAAAGACGTTAAAACATGCATAAAACATACTTGATTAAGCTTCTCTCTCTCTCTTCTCTCTCTTCAGAAATTTTTCCCAAACTTAAGAGAGCAATAAGCTGGTCTCGATGGATGAAGCAAAGGCAAAAAGAGTGAAATAAGTAAAATCCCAAATGGCTGAAGGCTTGGAAGTGTTTTCGGTGATGGATGAGTAAGAAGAGAGATGTGTCTTTGGTGAAGGAAAGCCAGAAGGAAGATGGTAATGGAGAATTGCGGTGAAGCCAAAGGAGTGCAGCAAAAAATTCTTCCTTGCCTAACAAAAACGTGACTTAGGTGGCTTAGCTTAACTTTTCCACATTTCTCTAATGCATGTCTTATATTTGTCATCATGTGACGCTACCAAATGTCAGTTAGCTATTGCTCCACTTACCACATAGTAATTTGTCCAATTGTCACACATTCACTGGTCCATTTGTCACACTTCTATTTGTCTCTTATTTCTATATTTTCTTAGTCCAAAATACTCCAAATTTTTAATAAATTTCCAAAATATTCGAAATGCCTCCAAAATTGCCAAACAAATTCTAATACATGTCATTTCAATTTTCAAAACAATTAATCCATAACTCTCAAAAAATTCCAAAAGAAGAACTGTTATCATTATTTTAATACATATCAATTTCACACTTTAATCACATTAAAAATTCACTTATACCTGAAAATTTTCAACGAATGCATGTACAATTATTTCATGAATGACAACATTATTCATGTGCATGTGTAGCCATATAATGCACGAAGTGCATTTTTAAAGTCTCAATAAATTTTTATTTGTAAAGCATCCTAGGGTTTTAACCCTAATCATGGAATGTTACATTAGGAGTCTTCAAGATGCTGCCACCGATGCGATTGATTACTATCATAACGTCTTTAAATTTAGACGTTATGAAAAACATGCACTTAGTACGTAAGAGGCGAGGACCTACAGGGAGACATCCATCACCAACTTGGTGCTCCAGATAAGCTGACCACAATAAAAGAAGACGAGGGTCACTCTAATCAACATAAGCATCCATCACAAATAAGCTCACCACCCTCCTATCTGGAAGGAGTAGCCCTAGAGGAACCTAGTGTAGGATCGTCAAGGGCGTAGACACCATTGAGACATGAGGACTAGCTAAGATCGCTTGGCTAGATCTTAGGGGTCTAACACTCTATTCGAGCACAGCAGGGAACACTGATGAAGCATATAAAGAGGAGAGAAGCCTATGATAGGGCATTAACGAAGCAAATCAAAAGGGAAGTGAATCAAGAGGCAAGAACCTATGATAGATAGATAGAGGCAGTATTGACTTAGATGGCAAGACATCTTGGGATACCTATCCGACCTCCACCATCTAGAGCAATTGCATCATCTTTAGCTCCATAATACTATAAGGTTATAAGACCCAAGGATCCTCTAATGACGAACATGCTAGATTCCCCAAAAGACTAATGGATGCTTGATTTTGGATTTTTCTTTTCTTTCTTTATTATTTATCTAGTTTCTTATTTTCCTTATTATTTTATTTTGTCTGAACATTATTGAAATTTTATTTTATACTATGTTATTTTTATTTCAATGCTTATTTGTTTTCTTTATTATTATTTTCTTTTATCATTTTATCCATTTTTTATATTTTTATAAGGATGGATGTATCTAATATCAGATGGACTATTCATCAAATTCAGTACCCTTCTTTTTATTCACAAAAGAGGTCTTATCTTATTATTCAGGGCAGTAACAATCACACATTTCTCATTCTTTTTTCTTTTTATATCTTAAATTGTGTACATTAGGGACAATGTACAATTTTAAGTGTGGGGGACATATTTCAAATTTCTTAAGCTTATTAAAATCTTTTTTGTTAATTATTACTTATGGACATCCTGAGTTAGTTGAATTCTATCCAAATTATTTTACATCATTATTGATTATTAAATTGAATTAGTATGTAAAAGGATGAAACTTATAATTGACTTGTTTTTATAAGTCATATTTTTATCAATCATTGAGATAATTAATTAGAATAAAAATCGCATATTATTTATAAATAAGACTTTTTTTGTGAGCTTTTGTACCTAAGAACAAATACAGCGTTATTTAAAGCTCTTTCATTCTTTCATTTGTGCTATCATGCATATTTGGATAATTTTAGAACTTGCTTTTATTATTCATATTGAGACCATATTTGATAAATTAAGAGCATTGAAATGATCACTACAAGAAAATAGGTGTTTAAAGATAGAAATTACCAATGGAATATGAAGGTTTTCCGGCAGCAAGCGAATTTGCCGATAGAAATTACTGACCTCATGAGTCGTTGGAGAAACGACCATGGAAATCTTTAGCAACAGAAGTAATTTATCTTAAATACTTGCATATGAATTTTTAATGTATGGGACATCGATTTTATGGGACCATTTCCTTCTTCTTTTTGTTTTGTTTACATTTTGTTAGTTGTGGATTATGTTTCTAAATGGGTGGAAGCTAAAGCCACCAGGATTGATGATCCTAAGGTTGTTGCAGAATTTGTCAAGTCTAACATTTTTACTATGTTTAGAACACTAAGAGCATTAATTAGTGACAGGAGTACTCATTTTTGAAATTGATTGGTGAAAAACTTTTAAAGAAGTACCACGTCACTCACAAGGTGTCTACGACCTATCATCCACAGATAAATAGGCAAATAGAGGTGTCAAATAGAGAAATCAAGTCCATTCTTAAGAAAATGGTGAGCCCAAATCATAAAAATTAGAGTCAGCAACTTGATGATGCTCTTTGGGCATATAGGACTGCAAACAAGACACCAATTGGCATGTCTCTATACTGACTAATCTATAAAAAGTTGTGTAATCTTCTAGTGGAAATTGAGCAAAAAGCCTTTTGGGTGATTAAGCAATGCAATATGAATATGGGTGCGGTGGCTAAACGGAGGAAGCTACAACAGCAAGAATCGGAAGAACTTAGGCTTGAATCTTATTAGAATGAAGAAATTTACAACAAAAAGATGAAACGATTTCATAATAAGATGATTGTTAGGAAGAATTTTATGGTTGGAAAAAAAGTTCTTCTCTACCATTTAAGACTTAAGCTTTTCCTAGTTAAATTGTGTTCCTATTGGATTGGACCTTTTATTGTTACTAATGTGTTTTCACATGGTACTGTTGAAATTAAAAGCTTCCAAATAAATAAGAAATTCAAAGTCAATGGTCATCGATGGAAACCCTTCTATGAAGGATTCCAAGTGAGGATGTGGAAGTTATAAGGTTATAAAACCCTTATTATGAACACTAAACACTATGGTGTTGAGCCAATGAAGATAAACAAAGGCACTGCTTAGGAGACAACCCAAAGAAACTTGATTTCTGTCTCTTTACGCTTTTATAATTGCTATTTTCCTTAAATGTTCCATTCTCGCATTTGATGTTACATTAGGGACAATGTAAGTTTTAAGTGTGGGGGTGGGGATCCTATTTTATTATTAGCTTTTATGCATATTTTGAGCTTAATTGTGCTTATGTGACTTCTTAGGCAGTTTTTAAACTCAAACATACAAAATCAAAAATTTTCTCATTTTCTATTGCTTTTAAGATTATTTAGTCAAAATTAGAGTGTGAATTTCTTAGAAAAATCCATAGCAACCTTAACATGTACTTTTGCTCTTATGATTAGTTAGTGTGCATTATTCTTAGAAGAGCGATGACTAGTGGTATACAAAAATCAGTGAGGTTTTGAGCCATATTATACTAACACATTTATATCAGTCTCGCTGTATTTTATTATGTGTGACCTTCATGACATATTCATTCTTACTTTACTTTGATTTTCTATTCGAGACCACATTTTTATCACATGCGTTTTATGAAAATGATTTGGTAGTCTTTGTTGATTATGAGCTACATTAGCCAAATAACCTACCCAATTATATGAATTTTCCTTTGCTAACCCCTTTGAACTTTATTAGCCTTTTCTTTTCTATAAACCACATTACATGCACCTAACAAAATTCCTTAACCAAGCCTCAAAGCTAGTGGAGCATTTTTTAATTCTTGATGAATGTGATTGTATAAAAGCCTACGTGTGGGGGTATGCATACATATGGGTTGGTTATGTTTGTCAATATGCCATGTTTTGAATCCCATGTTGATGTAGCCTCCATCACTATTATATTTAAAAAAGAGAAAAATAAAAAGAATGAAAAGAAAAGTTAAGAAAAAAATTGTGAGTTTGAATAAAAGTATCAAGGAGGAAATACAATTGTTGTGAAAAGTTGTTAATTAATAGTTTATCCTCCTTAATTTGTATTGATTAGGTGTTTTAATATATTGCATATGAGTTGGATGTTGTTTGGGATGGAGCATTTTTTGTGTTATGTTCATGTGGCTTATGGTGTGAAAACTGAATTGAGTTATGAAACACAGTTGTTGCATTCTTCATGGCTAACGGTACCTAGTTTTAAATAAATGATAACTTGTGCAATTGATATCTTATTAAGTGTCACTTTTGCTTCACTAACTTGATGAATTTTATTCTACATCATCCAAAATAAATCTCACCTTACCCTTAACCATATTACAACCTTAGAAAAGTCCTTGATTCATGATTATGTATATGACTTTTAGTGGTGGAGAGTTATAGATTGTTATGATTAGGAAGAATGTTTGAGTGTACCCATGAAAATATCTTGTTTAAACATCTTTTGCCATGTCTACCTCTAGATTACTAAGTTTCTAAAGGTGACGAATGTTAAATGATCATAAGTAAAAGCTTTGAATATTGAGTTATTGCTATAGGTTTTGAAAAATCATTCATCTTTACTTATGGTTATCTATTCTTAGGAAATATGAAAAATGAGTAAAAGTTTTGATTTGTGATTTTGATTTTGACGATTTGCCCAAGGACAGTCAAAAGCTAAGTGTGGGAGAACTTGATATGTGTTTAAATGTTGTTTAAATGTTGATTCATTTGATATACTACACTTAGCGAATAATGCCTTATAAATGCTTAGTATACTCGCTTAAGCTCATATTTGATCTTAGGTACATTTCAGAAGTGAAGGAGCTAAAGATTGAAGCCATCTTCTCAATTTCCATATTCTATTGATTCATGGAGTATGAAGAAGAAGAGGATTGAGAGAAGAAGAGGCAAGATAGAATGTCAAGTAAATAACAAAGAAAGGAGAAGTCTCACGACATATATTGGATTGCGTGGGTGTGAGAAATTTCTCATGCCTATGTAGTACCTCTCATGGTCGTGAGAGATCTCTCATAGTCATGAGAGGACCTTGCATAGCCATGAGGTGCTCTCATACCTGTGAGAATTAACTCACAAGTGTGAGAAAGGCAGTTGTCTTAGTTAATGCTAGGTGTCCCTCTGTTTAAACCTAAATTTTACTATATAAGGAAAAGTGTGTGACTGCAGAAAGGACATTCAGAACATACCTAGCTGAAACCACTTTTATCTTGTTTTTTTCTAGGTGTTTCTTCTTTCTTCAACACCGACTGTGGCAATGGAGAGGATGGTCAATGGTGAGACCTTAAAGCTGATGATGGAAGGATAATTTTCCCAACATCAGTTTAGAGGTGCAATCAAAGCTGAGGAGCACATTAAGCAAATTATTGTTTTTCTTTACCTCTTTTCGAATTGTTTATGTTATTTTGTATGGATAGATTGTGTACTGTATGAGAATGATTTTAATTCTCTATTGAATCATTTTTCATGAAAAACCATATCTAGCATTTGAATGTGAAATGTAATAGTTGCGTTGAAGGTAGTTTGTGGCAACTAACGGTATTAAATCATTCGAGATACATAGCATAAGTCTGAGCTTGTGACATTGTTGCTTAGATTGGTTCATTTTTCTCACTTGTAATGAGGTTGTCTGGATAAACTTAGAGAGTTTGTTATAGGCTTCCTGATAGTTAGGGTTAATTAACAAGCTCTTCTTGATTAACTACAACCTAATGAAAAACTAGAATTAACAGAGCTTATTGTTAGCTCATGATCAATAGCCTCAAGAGAGGTGTAAAGGCGATCATTCAGCAACATCTGTGAAATTGTGCTTAGGCCAAGATTAACCAAAATAACCAAATTTCAACTTATTTATCAATTTTATCACTTTGTTACTATTTAATTTGATTTGTTTTTACAGATTCAGTTTTACTTTATTTTCTAATTTGCTTCAAACCAAAAACCCCCCGTTTTACTTATACAGATATTTAGGAAAGTAATTGGAATTAATCACTGTGATCGACCTGAACTTATCGCTAGCTATATTTTTATTCTAGTTGTTTTGGCAGTTACGACACATGACTAATGCCAGTGACTATGCAATTGGATGTGTATTAAGGCAAATTAAGGACAAAAAATGACATACCATCTATTAATCCAATAAGACTTTAACAGGACCTCAACTTAATTATACAACCACAAAAAAGAACTATTAGCTATATTTTTTTCATATGACAAGTTTGTTCTTATTAACTAGGTTTGAAAGTAGTTGTGTTTACAGATCATGCAACACTGAGGTTTTTTTTTCCAAAAAGGATGCGAAGCCTTGATTAATTCGGTGGATCCTACTCCTAAAAGAATTTGATGTTGAGATTAAGGATAAAAAAGGATCAGAAAACATGGTATTCGATCACTTGTCAAGGTTAAAAAGTGGGAAGTTACACCCATAAGCAGAAATCAATAAACAATTCCCTAATGAGACGTTATTCTCAGTGAATGAGTCAAGTATTCCATGGTTTGTGAACATGCAAACTATATCATAGGTTGTATCCTTCTACCTCACTTTTCTTACTAACAGAAAGATATTTTTACATGATTGTGCATAATATATAAGGGAGGAACTTATATTTGTTAGATTGAAAACAAAAAACAAGCTTGGTTTAACTAAACGGTAGATTTCAAACTTCTTCCAAAATTAAAACATAGTAAAAGTGTAATACCAAATCAACTTGCTTTAATTCATACACGATACGGTATAAGGAAAATAAATAAAATAAGAATAAGATCAAAATTTTTACCGACTCCTTGCTACAGTTTTGACTCCTTACTATTATGTCCTCAACCAATCCGATCTACCACTTGTTCTCTTTAGACAACTTGGTTATCAAGATCCTTTAGTGGGAAAGGAGAAGAAAAATTGGATAGCAAACCTTTTGCTATCTTCGGCTATTTGAAAAAAAACAAAAGAAAAATGAGCCTTTCTTTTTTTATGGTCGAATGCATGGAGAGATTGTTGATAGCAAAAAACAAAACAAAACATACACCCTCATTTTTGTTCTCACGTTCATTTAGCATCAAATGCTAAAAGATGAATTACCAAAAAGCTTTCCGTCCACAGTCATGCTTTTATGAATAAGCATAACTGAATGTGAGTGGGAGAGAGTGGAGAGCCTTCATTCATTTTATCTATAAAAGGAGTTGTATGTTTATGCCTTTAAAACAAGCCATCAAAAACATTTAATGATAGGAGTGAGTGGATAAAAGCCATATATGTTTATGCCTTTAAAACAATAAAGAACCCATTCTTTATAATTCCACTCACATCTTCGATGCATGCATCATCAAATGAGCATTTGGTAAAAGCTAATTGAAAAGTGTCCTTCCAAAGCTACGTTACCATTCATTTTTAATGACCATCCATTAACCTTTTAATGATTGATGATTTAGATTTTAATTCAATTAATCTAATTAATTAAATCAAAATCGAGCTCAATATTAAAAGTTCATTTGGGCTTGTAATTAATAATTAATTAGTGTAAGCCCAACATTTAATTAGAAGCTTAAGACTCAATTTATTTAACTCTTAATTAAATTGTTCTGGTCTTATTGGTCCGAATCCAATTCATCCATTTCTCTCCAAGCTGGCTCATTTTTTTCGATAACTTTTGTTTATTTTTCTTACTTTCCTTGATAACCTTCCTAGAAGCCAAGTGGAGAATCTAATTGGATTTAAATAATTCAAGCTCCAATAAGTCCTGAATTAATTTAATCTCATTAGAATTAATTCCAACTTGTTAACCAAATGTCATTCCATTAAATACAATAGGTTGAACTCTTGAATTACTTAAAATTATAAGAAACTGTGTTTCAAAAGTATTAATTCAATGTCCAATTGCAAACTTTATTATGAACCATATTATAACCATCCACATAATAAAGGGTAAAATTACCATTTTGCCCTTCTATTGGTTTTTCCTTCTAGATCTCCCGTTTCACTATACATGGTGATTAACACACAAGATCTAATCTTGGTGTTAAAACTTGATGGGTAGCTAGTCCATCAAACTACTGGTGCCAGTTTAATCACCAATCTCCGTAAAACATCTAGAAGTGATGATATCATTATAAACTCTTTATTTGAGTAAATGTTCTCTTATGCATGTTTCAATTAATAATTCTAACATGCAGACAATGGATTGATACCCAGAAAAAATTCATTCCGATCATATCAAGAATTATAACGAAACACAAATGAGTTCACCACTCATCAAGATTGTGGTCCGTAATAAATGAATGCTAAGGTGTATGCTTTAAGATTAAAGTAACGGCCTACTTTATTCTTTAAAAAACATACGTGATTCCAGATTCATTTAATAATGCCATTATCGATAGTCTGATTTGAAACTTATCATTTCCTTAAAGTAAACTCCTTTACTAACATGGAGGTAAATCGTAACACTACAGTCTAAACCATAATTAAGTGACCAACTTGATTGTTTGACTGTGAATCAATTAATTTAAATTCTAATAATATGCATGTTTCCCATACATCTTCATGTATATGTATATTACTTACAAAAGAACCTTTGGTACCTTATGACTTGTTATATTATGCTCATATAAATAAAACGAAACTCTTTTGTTTTATTAATAATAAATATTTTCATTACAATATTGTAACTGGAAGAAAATTAAGTTATATGTAAATACACTTACTTTCTAGGGCACTATATTTACATAACCCTAACAATCTCCCACTTGCCCTAAAGCAAGTTTGACATATCCCTCATTCTTATACCTTCAAGATGACCCTCAAAGCTCTTCTGTGGCAACGTCTTCATGAATGGATCAGCAAGGTTTCGATCTGTGGGAATCTTTACTACATCCACCTCACCACGTTGTATTATCTCCCTTATGAGATGATACTTTCTCTCAATGGGTTTGGTGGCTTTGTGGTTCCGAGGCTCTTTAGAATTAGCTATTTTCCCTCTATTATCACAATAAAGTGTAATGGCCTTTTTTGCCTCAGGAACTACCTCCAAATACTTTAGGAACTTGAGGAGCCAGACTGCTTCTTTTGCTGCTTCACATGCAGCAACTTACTCAACCTCCATAGTCGAATCAGTAACACAAGATTGCTTGACACTCCTCCAGATTATGGCTCTACGTTCTAAAGTAAATATAAAACGAAAAGTTGATTTCCCTGAATCAACATCTGATTGGAAATCAGAATCTGTATATCCTGTCAAAATAAGGTCACTTCTAGAGCAAACAAGCATTAAATCCTTCATCCTACGAAGATAATTCAGTATGCACTTAACCATAGTATAATGCTCCATTCCAGGATTATACTGGAATCTTCTTACCAGTCCCACTACATAACAAATATCTGGTCTAGTGTAAAGCATAGCATACATTAAACTTCCAACTGTCGAAGCATATGGAATGTTACACATGCATTCGACCTCCTTTTGGGTCTTAGGTGCTTGTTCCTTTGAAAGTTTGATTCCATGTCTAGTAGGTGTGAAACCCCTCTTGGAATCCTGGATGGCAAACTTATTAAGCATGTTCTCAATGTAGGTTGCTTGAGACAAGGCTATCTACTTATTCTTATGATCCCTTATAAGCTTGATCCTTAGAACATAGCTAGCCTCTCCTAAATCCTTCATCGAGAACTATTCGTTCATCCATCCTTTGACCGTAGATAACATTCCTACATCATTCCCACCGGGCAGAATGTCATCGACATATAGAATTAGGAAAATAACCTTGCCTTCTTGTATAGACACAAGGTTCATCTACATTTTGTATTAATCCTTAGTTTTTGATAGCCTTATCAAACATAATGTTCCAAGATTGCTTAAATCTATAAATGGACCTTTACAACTTGTATACCTTATGCTAATTACCTGGCTTAACGAATCCTTCTGGTTGGGCCATACAAATAGTCTCCTCAAGATACCTATTAAGAAAGGTAGTCTTGACATCCATTTGCCATTTTTCATAATCTAAATAGGCTGTTATAGCTAAAAGAATTCTAATGGACTTAAGCATGGCAACCGGAGAAAAAGTCCCCTCATAGTCTATACCCTCCTTTTGAGTATAGCCCTTAGTTACCAATCTACCTTTAAAGGTCTCTACCTTTCCATCAAATCCTCTATTCCCTTTTAAGATCCATTTACACCTTATGGCTTTTACACCTAGTGGTAGATCTACAAGGATCCATACTTCATTGAGGTACATAGAATCTATTTCCAATTCCATTGCCTTAAGCCACTTTCCTAATCAACGTCATTAATAACCTATGTATAAGTAATGGAATTCATTACTTCTTGGTCTGAGATAGCAATTATGCCTTCTCTTAGACCCCTGTCGGGTTATCTCACAACCCTCCCACTACGTCTAGGCACTACTTGATTTTTCAGGCTCTCTTCTGATTCAACTCTTAAATCCATTTCAACACTTTGTCTTATTATATCCAAACTAACCCTTGGTTTGGATGAAATAGCTAACCCCTTTAGTACTACTTCACTTCCTTTGTGATTTCTCACAAATTCTTCCTCCAAAAAGGTCACATTTGTCAACACAAATACCTGGATGTCTTGAGGACTGTAAAAATAGTACCCTCTTGTACCCTTAGGATATCCTACAGATAAACATACTTCTAACCTTAGATCTATTTTGTGGATTCAGGCCTTAAAACATAGGCTGGGCAGCCCCAAGTCCTTAAGTGCCACAATGAAAACACTCGACCAGTCCATAACTCCCTAGTTGCTTTAGGCACTAATTTGGATGGAGCAAAGTTAAAAAGATAACTTGTTGTTCGTATGGCATATCACCAGAATAATTCTGGAAGGCTAACGTAGGATATCATTGATCTTACCATTTTCAATAGAGTCCTATTCCTCCTATCAGCTACAAAATTTTGTTGTGGTGTTCTGGAAGCTGACAAGTTAGAAATAATTCCATTGGCAATTAGGAATTTTTGGAACTCTCTAGATAAGTACTCACCACCTCAATTCGATCGAAATTATTTTAATAGCTTACCAAGTTGCTTCTCAGCTTCAGCTTTGAATTCTTTGAACCTTTCAAAGGATTCACTCTTTTTGTGCATTAAATACAGATAGTCATATCTAAAGTAATCATCTATAAAGGTTATGAAATATTCATAACCTCCTCTAGCTTATACGTTCATAGGCCCACACACATCAGTGTGTACCAAGTCCAACATGGATTCTGATCATCTTTCTTTGAAAGGAAATGAGGCCTTAGTCATCTTTCCTTTAATACAAGACTCACAGGTGGGCAAATGGACCATTGTCCAAGCTTGTAAGGATCCCATCCTTCACTAACTTGTCAAATCTTTTCTGATTGACATGGCCTATCCTTAAGTGCCACAGATATTTTTAATTAATGCTAGAGTCATTGAATATTCTTAATTTTATTTATTATGTGGTGTTTAGTGAGCCTGTCATAGGTTTTATAAAGAACATTCCCCGTTTAATTACCGCATTACAAATAAAATCCTTATTCTTATATATTGAAACAACATTTTCAAAATATAAGGAATAACCATATTTTATGAAACACAAAATAGAAATCATGTTGCTTACAACCATTGGATGTAATATACATCCTCCAAATATAACCTATAACCACTAGGAAAGTCTAAGATAACTACTCCTATTGCTTCAACTGAAATGTAGGATCCATACACTATCTTAACTTAAAACTGGCCTTTAGGCAGTCTTTTCCTTTGCTTGAACCCCTGCATAGTATTGCAAATATGGTCAGTGGCTCCTGAATCTAATATCCAAGACTCAGATGAATATGTCACATTTCTAGTTCCTAACAAACTTAGGAAACCCATACCTTGTTTGCTTTTTAGGGTTTCAAAGTAGACTGCGCAGCTCCTTTTCTAGTAGCCCTTCTCACTACAGTGGAAACACTTTCCCTTGGTGTCCTTTTTAGCCTTCTTTTTTATAGGTTGGGCCTTGACCACTGTTTGGGCCTTTCCTTTCTTTGCATCATTCTTTATAACTCCACTCACATCTTCGGTACATGCATTATCAAATGAGCATTTGATAAAAGCTAATTGAAAAGAGTCCTTCCAAAGCTACGTTACCATTCATTTTTAATGACCATCCATTAACCTTTTAAAGATTGATGATTTAGATTTTAATTCAATTAGTCTAATTAATTAAATCAAAATCAAGCCTAATATTAAAATTCATTTGGGCTTATAATTAATAATTAATTATTTTAATCCCAATATTTAATTATAGGCTTAAGACTCAATTTAATTAACTTTTAATTAAATTGTTTTAGTCTTATTGGCCTAAATCCAATTCGTCCAATTATCTCCAAACTGTCTCATTTTTTTTGATAACCTCTTTTTATTTTTCTTACTTTCCTTGATAACCTTCCCAGAAGCGAAGTAGGGAATCTAATTGGACTTAATTAATTCAAGCTCAATAAACCCAGAATTAATTTAATCTCATTAGAAATAATTCCAGCTTATTAACCAAATGTCATTCTAACAAATACAATTGATTGAACTCTTGAATTACTTAAAATTATGAGAAACTGTGTTTCAAAATTATTAATTCAATGTCCAATTGCAAACTCTATTATGAACCATATTATATCCATTCACACAATAAAGGGTAAAATTACCGTTTTGCCCTTATATTGGTTTTTCCTTATAGATCTCCTGTTTCACTCTACATGGTGATTAACACATAGGATCTAATCTAGGTGTTAAAACATGATGGGTAGCTCATCCATCAAATTACTGGCGCCAGTTTAATCACCAATCTCTGTAAAACATCTAAAAGTGATGATATCACTATAAACTCTTTACTTAAGTAAATGTTCCCTGATGCATGTTTCAATTAATAATTCCAGCATAGGAATATTGGATTGATACCTAGTAAAAATCCATTTCGATCATACCAAGAATTATAATGAAACACACGAGTTAACCATTCATCAAAATTTTGGTCCATAATAAATAAATTTTAAGGTGTATATTTTAAGGTTAAAGTAACTACCTACTTTATTCTTTAAAAAACATACCGATAGTCAACTACTATCATGATTTGAATCTCATCATTCCCTTAAAGCAAACTCCTTTACTTACATGGAAGTAAATCGTAACACTATAGCCTAAACTATAATCAAGCCACCAACTTGATTATTCGATTATGAATCAATTAATTTAGATTATAATAATATACTTGTTTTCCATACATCTTCATGTATATGTATATTACTTACAAAAGAACCTTTGGTACCTTATGACTAGTTATATTATGCTAATACAAATGAAGCCAAACTCTTTTGTTTTATTAATAATAAATATTTTCATTACAATATTGTCACTAGAAGAAAATTAAGTTATATGTAAATATACTTGCTTTCCAAGATATTATATTTACATAACCCTAACAATTTTGTATAAAAATTATGTTGATGGGTTGATAGTGTGTTGTAACACTACAACAAAAATAACTAAACTTAAAACTATATCTAGTGATAGGTCTAGGTCATTTCCACAGAGATTAAATCAAATCAGTTTTCTAAATTATTTTTATATGTAAACAATAAATTAAAATGGGGAGTGGTTTGATTGGTTTTAAATAACAAAAGTAAAATTGAACTATTAAAAGCAAATCAAATTAAACAAAATAAAAGTGAGAACATTAATGAATGATTTTGGAATCCGGTTCTTGGTTCAGTCTTAACCTACACATAAATAAACATACTTCATTACATTATTGTTTTCACATCGCTCTTAAAAACTATTAATCGTAGATTAATAATAAGCTCTGTTAATCCTAGTTTTCCCTTAGATAATGTTTAATCAAAATAAGCTTTTTAACTAAACCTAGCTGTCTAATAACCTAGAACAAGCTCTCTAAATTTATTCGAATGGCCGCATTATGAATAAGGAAAACAAATCAATCTAGGAAACAACCACACAAGCTCGAGTCATTTAACCTATATTACATTATCCCCAATGATTCAACACTATTAGTTGTCATAAATGAATCCAACACACAACTATCATGTATTATATTTGAGATTCTAGCAATGGATTTATATAAAAACAATCTAATAAAAGCATTTAGATCATCCTTACATAAATACCCAAATTAATAAGCAAGAATAACATAAACAATCCCTAGAGAGAGAAAGATTTAACAATAAATAATGACGATATACTTAAATGTGATCCTTAACATCGATTTCACCTTCAAACTAGAATAAGCAAGATTGGCCCCCATTGATCCCAAAGAAGTAAGGTTTTTGCCTTTCTCGTGCTCCAAAAATGATCCTCTTTTCTTTTAGCCGCTCAAAATGTCAATTTATAACAAAAACTAGCTTTTTGGGGATATGCATGGTTAAGTGCATAATTGTGCATCCAACTATGCATCATCAATAAAATTCTCCTTTCAAAAAGATGCAAGGCCTTGCAAGTATATACACGATTGTGCAAACCAAGAATTCTAAAATTGCCAAGATTCACTTGCACAGTCGTGCATCACTGTATAGTGAATTCTTCATTTCTTGCATTTTCTTATCCCATATTCACTCTAATCCATCTCCTTTTCATTTCATAATGACAAATGAGTTTGAAATCAAGAGAATGTTCAAGGAATGTGCTTTGAACTTATTATAACTCTTAAAATTTTAAGTTATACCTAAAACCAAATATGAACCAAAGTGAGTTCCTTAAACATCTCATAGCATCAATCACTAAGTGTTAAGGAGTAAACATATAATCAATTAAACATATATTATGTATTAATTAGGTGGTGTGTTCTAGATAATGAATTTCGTGTTGTTTTAAATCATTATCATAGTCTTTGTACGTGGGACATTACGAAGCTAATAAGATAACAGCGAGAGTATTAAAGTCCGTATTCTTTTGGCCAACATTGTTCAAGGATTCACAAGAATTTGTGAAAAACTGTGATAGATGCCAGGGAATTGGGAACATTTTGAAAAGAGATAAGATGCCACTACTAACAATGCTGGAAGTTAAAATCTTTGATATTTAGAGGCTAGACTTTATAGGTTTGTTTTAGTCCTTATTCAAAAATACTTATATCCTAGTGGGTGTTGACTATGTATCAAAATGGGCCAAGGTTATGACAACTCCATCAAATGATTGACAAGTAGTTCAAAGATTTATCAAGGAAATATTTAACAGATTCAAAGTGCTAAGGGTCATAATCAATAATGGAGGTATATATTTCTGTAACAAATCATTTAAGGCTTTGTTGAAAAGATATGGGGTGCAACACCAAGTCACAACGCCTTACCACCTCCAGATGAGTGGGCAAGTAGAAGTGGTGAATAGAAAGCTGAAAATGATCTTAGAGAAGACTGTCAATAATTCAAGAAAAGATTGGGTAACCAAGTTAGATTATGCAGTTTAGGCATACCAAATAGCCTTTAAGACAACTAGTGGCACCACACCCTACTAATTAGTTTATGGCAAGGCTTGTCATTTACCTATGGAGTTAGAGCATAAGGCATACTAGGCAATCAAAATGTTGAAATTTGACTTAAAAAAGGCGATGAGAGAAGATTGTTTCAGTTGATTGAATTAGAGGAGCCGAGATTACATGCCTGTGAGAATGCCAAATTGTATAAGAAATGAACCAAGAAATGGCATGATGCTCATATGAAAATGAAGGAGTTTAACATTGGAGATATGGTTTTATTATTTAACTCTCACCTTCGATTATTTCTTGGCAAGATAAAATCAAGATGGAGTAGCCCGTTTTAAGTCACTAAAGTTTTCTCATATGATGCATTAGAGTTGACTAATTTTAAGTTATCTAAGGCTTAAAGGATTATTAAAAATGAAAATAAATTGAACAGAAAAATAAACACAGGAATGTGGATTGATAGAAAATTAAATTGCTTTTAACAAAAACAAAATCAAATTGACACCACCAACTTAGTAATGGAAAGTTACACAAGAAGAGTTGTTAAATTATAAGAGAGGGATTTTTCCTATCATCAATGCTAACCTAGTAATTTATGTGTTAATGAGGTGTCAGTTATAAACTATCGAATGGACGATTATTCTCTCTCGATTTATAATAGCAAGCCTTAAATAATAATCTCTAACTAGGTTTAGTACCAAACATGCAATCTCTTAATTACAAGCAGCCCTAACCCTAATTAATTCTTAAGCTTTCTAACAAATAATATGGTTTCACACAAGATTTCTCTCTATATAAAAACCGAACTGATTAATTATATGGTGTATTAGATCGTTTAACTCTCATTAATCCAACCCAATCATTTTGCATTCAGTTCATCCTCTCAATTTGTTACTGAAGCATGAAGTTACAGCAATTAATCACAATACCTAATGAGATTAACACAAAAATAAATAGATTAACATTAAATTAAGTCAAAATCCTTAAACAAAAGTTAGAACATTATAATCAATCCCAAATCTATTGTCATACAATCAATCTCAATCTCATAAATTAAAATGAATGAAAATGAAAGATGGAAGGAAGAAATAAACTTGGAAAGATGGAGGTTGAAGCTACAGAATAGATCTTCTTCCTTGCTCTTCCCTCTATCTCTCTATCTTCTTCTTCTTCTTATAGTTTTCCAAAAGTGGAAGAGAATGGAACTCCTTTTAGGTTCTTTTCTCTTTCTTCTTATAGTCTTTTCCATTTAGGGTAAACCCTAGGGTTTTCCCATGCCCAAAAAGTTCGAAAGTCCCTCGAAAACTTAAGTCTATAAGGTCTCCATGTCTTCTATCGTGCAGGCCATGATCGTGGCATTAGGTTTTTCTTTGTCACAATCGTGGTAGAACCTCCACACTTCTTTCACGATCGTGGCTCATAGGCCACAATCATGGCCCTGGGTTTTGCTCCGGGCTTCCTCTTAATATCTTCCATTCTTCTATATTTAACCTGAAACAGTAACAAACACCAAGCACCTCAAATACCAAAATTTAAGGTCAATGGCATACTCTAACCCATGAAACACTCAAAACACAAATGCCTAACTAATCAACACAATCCTAACCTAAACATTCACTAATTATTCAATTTAACAACTAAACATATACTAAACTACCCATTAAAACATTATGCGACATCCACATACTTAAACTTTTGCTTATCCTTAAGCAAAATCAAATCAAACAAACAAAAACACCAAAACTCAACATACACAAATATGTAATAATGGGACAATGGCTTTAGCTTTACGAAACAAATTTAACGACCAAAATTATCTCTTAAATTGTTCTAACTTATTAAATTGTGAAACCTGTATTTAAGTACTTCAAATTAAATATATATACTAATCAAGACATTAATATCAAGTTTATTCACCCTTATCACTTGCACACACATTGGTAATTATTTAGTCAATCAAAATTGTAACTATCCCTAAGTAGGTTTTAATGAAATTTTAAGTTGTTCACAAAGATCAGTAGGCTTATTTGACAAAACACTATTTTTGTTGATTTTAATTGACATGAACATAGTCTTTTAATGTGAAGGCAAACATTTATGATGAATGTCAATCTAGTTACTCAACTATATCATGTTTTTATTAAGCGGTTTAGTTGGAATGTCATTATAGCCTTTTGACACGAAGGCAAACATTTGTGATGAATTACTTAACTATATCACATTTTCAACTGGCTACTAGCTCTATTCATAACTAGAAGGTCAGCAGAATAGTTATTTAATTAAGATTTAAACCACTCTTTTTTTAATTGCCTACTTCCTTTCTTTTAGCTAGTAATTCTTATGAAAATATAAATATGCTACTTATTCGATTGGCTTAAAATTATAAATGAATGTGACAAATTACTAAGGTGAATAAACTAACATCATATCCTAATTAACATACATATTTAACTGAAACAACCTAGAACACTAATTTCTCAAGTTGATAAATCTTTGAAACCTAAAAGACTATGTTCAAAGCTAAATCGATTCTATAAAGTCTTAGCCATTAACACATTCACACAAGTCACACCATGAAATCCTAAACAAAACTAACATACAACATGTAAAATTCACATTCAAATAAAAAAAATAATGCATACAACCCTCCTCATATATGGACAACACATTGTCCTTAATGTGAGATGAGCAAACAACAATACATAAGGTTGGAATACAAATAAAGAAACACGAGAAATATAAGAACAATTGAAAGTAACAATAAAATAAAAGACAAGGGTTAGAGTACATAAACCAGTCATAGTAATCGAGGTGGTGATGGTGATGGATTTGACACCAAATATGCTTAACACCAAGAGTGTTTTCCTATCTTATAAGTGATTCAAGAAAGTAAGAGAATTAGTGATCCAACACATTCCAACTTATTATAGAATTGAAAACAAATCTAACTACACAATAATTTAAATCTAACTATTAAATGTGCTAATTTAAGGTCATTAGCTTGACCTTGCATCCTTGGAAGTGTGTTCAATTGTTCGAAAGGAAGGAAATTACTTCATTTTCCTTGGAAATCACTCCTTCAAGATATGGTTTACAATGATGCATGTTGACTTTAAAGGTCTCCTTGTTTGAGTTATCCAATTCAAGCACTTCATGAGAAAACATTTGGGTTATCGTAAAAGGTATTCTCCAACGTGATTTAAGTCTTCCTGGAAATAACCTCAGCCTTGAATTGTATAGCAAAAACGTATCCCCAACCTTGAATCCTTTGGCCTCAAATGGGAATCATGCCACTTCTTTACCTTTTCTTTTTTCTTTATAAAGTTTGGTGTTTTCATAGGCATTATGGCAAAACTCATCGAGTTCATTGAGTTGCAAAAGACTTTTTTTTCACCCTACTTCTTCTAATCACAATTTAGGACTTTTGTTACCTAGAATGCACGATACTCTAATTTTACGAGCAAATGACACACCTTACTATAAACAAGTCTAAAGAGGTATTGTCGATTGGATTTTTGCAAGCTGTTTGGTAAGCCCATAGGGTATCATCAAATGTTAATGCCCAATCCTTTCTCGAACTATTTACCATTTTTTCTAAAATACACTTGAGCTTCCAGTTTACAACCTCAACTTGTCCATTAATCTATGGGTGGTAAGGGGTGGGCATGTGATGGTGGACCCTGCATCTTTTAAGGAGAGCATCAAAGGATCTGTTGCAAAAGTGTGCTTCTCCATCACTTATTATAGTTCTTAGCACCCCAAATCAGTCAAATAATCTTTCTATAAACTTTTGTACAACTTTCCCGTCATTAGTTGGAGATGTCATGGCTTCGGCCCAGCGAGATACATAAGCTATCCCCACTAGAATGTATTCCCAAGGAGGATGGGAAAGGGCCTATAAAGTCCATGCCCCATACATCGAAGACTTCAACTTCCAAAATGTTGGATAAAACCATTTAGTCTATTTTGGAAATGTTCCCTACTCTTTGATAGCAATTGCATTGTGCCACGAAAACGTGAGTGTCTTTGAACAAATACTACTAGTAAAATCCACATTCGAGCTCGAGCTATTGTTTTGTTTGCTCTATAGTAGCCAGCGTATTGAGCTTTGTGACACTGTATTAATACATCCATCATTTCTTCATTTGGAACACATCATCTTACTAAACCATCACCACATGTTCAATACAAGATTGGTTCATCCCATAGATATTTGTACCATTCATGCAAGAACCATTACCTCTATTGATATGATAAATCAGAGGGGAGTTTACCGCTGGCATCATAATTTATGATATAAGCAAACCATGGTGATGCCAGGTTATTAAGTAACATTAAGGTTTCATCAGGAAATTTATCATTAATATCATCACTTTGCTCACATTCCCCTCCTTCCAGACTTGATAAATGGTCTGCAACCACATTTTTTTCTCCCTTCTTATCTCTTACTTTAATATCAAATTCCTATAAGAGGAGCACCCATCAAATAATCCTCACTTTTGCATCCTTCTTATTGAAAAGATATTTTAAAGCAGCATGATTAATGAATACGATTACTTTTGACCACAAAAGGTATGACCAAAGCTTGTCACATGCATACACCACAATGAGTAATTCCTTTTCTGTGGTGGTGTAGTTAAGTCAGGGTCTTATAAGGGTCTTTCTTGTGTAGTATATCACATGCAACCTTTTGACTTTTTTGTCCCAATACACAACCGATAGCTTAGTAATTTGCATCACATATGACCTCAAATAAGAGTGGGTAGTATAAAGATTGGGAGTAATGTTAATGCTCCTTTAATTGATGAAATGTTGATAAACACTCATCATTAAAAAGGAAGGGCAAATCCTTGACTAACAAGTTTGTTAAGGGACTTGCAATTTGTGAGAAATCTCGAATGAAGCGATGGTAAAATCTAGCATGATCTAGGAATCCTCGAACACCTTTAACATTGATTGGAGGTGGGAGTTTTTCTTTAACCTCCATTTTTGCTCTATCTGCTTCGAATTCATGGTGAGAAATTTTATGCCCTAGCACTATTCCCTCTTGCACCATAAAGTGGCACTTTTCCTAAATCAACAATAAGTGTGATTCTTTACATCTTTGGAGTATCCTTTCTAAATTTATTAGAAACATTTCAAAAGATTCTCCAAAAATTGAAAAATCATCTCTAAAAACTTTCATTATATCCACGATCATATATGTAAAGATAGACATCATACACCTTTGAAATGTCACTGGGGTATTGCATAATCCAAAAGACATCCATCTATATGCAAAGGTATCATAAGGACATAGGAACATGGTCTTTTCTTGGTCATTAGGGTAGATGAATATCTTATTGTACCCCAAATAACCACCCCATAAGCAATAAAATGAATGACCATCCACTCTTTCTATCATTTGATCTATGAATGGGGGAGGGAAATGATTTTTTTTGGTCACCTTGTTGAGTTTACGATAATCTATACACGCTCTCCATCCCATGGCTATTCTTGTTGAAATTAATTCCCCATTTTCACTCTCCATTACAGTCATTCCACCCTTCTTTAATACACATTGTACTACATTGACCCATTCACTATCTGATTTGGGATAGATTGTCCCAGCATCTAAAAGGTTAACTACTTCTTTCTTGACTTCGTTCATATAGGGGTTCAACCTATATTGACGTTCCCTTATTGCTCTACATCCTTCTTCGAGGTTTATTTGAAGCATACAAACAATAGGGCTTATACCTCGAATGTCAGATATCCTATGGCATGTGTGAATGGGTAATGGCTAAAATTTTAACGAGAATTAGCTTACTTTTGAACAAAGCTGTATGTTAATTGCATTTAATGTAAATATGTATGTTAATTAGGATATGACATTTAGTTTTACATTTTATGTCACTCAATTCCACTTTGATCTCTTTAATTTTAATATATAGCCTCCTTTTTGGTGTTTTTCTTTGCCTTAACTACTTCTTGAAGCTTTTAGGGTTTTACTAATTAATATGGTTGCAAAAATAGCCCCGAAATGCCAATAATACAAAAAATTTATATGTTGGAAAGTACCCTCTCAAGATTGTGCATAGAGTCATGATCATGACTCCTGCCTTATCCACGCTTACTGTCATGATCGTGATAGAGAGTGCATCCATGCAACAACCTCTTATTCATGATAGTGCAATTGTGAACAATCGTGACTCTTGTTCTTCTTCAAGTTCTTCATCTTATCTTTAATTTCCTATTTCTACTCACTAACAAACATGTCAAACACCCCTTGAAACATAAAATTAATATTAATTTCTTTTGTTTTTAGAAAGAAGAAAATAAAATGAAACTAACTAATAAAAATAAACTAAAGAAAACATGCAAAAAATGATAAAAGTGGGCAATTCGATAAGGACTAGGTTGTTTGATTCAATCTCATGCTACACCCTAATTAAACATATTTCCTTGATTTGTTGTTCTTAAATCTCTCCTAGCAACTATTAATCGTGGGTTAATAATTAACCTGAGTTTTCTTTTAGGTTTTGTTTATTCAAGATATGATTGTTAATTAAACCTAACCACCGAATAACCTAGCATACGATCTCTGGATTTAATTAGGCAGTGGCATTACGAATTAGGAAAAATGATTAATCAAGGCAACAACTACATACAATGCGTCATTTAACCTAGTTTATGTTATCCTTAATAGTTGCGAATCAATAGTCGCCACACATGAATTTCAACATAATAATTACAGATTACTTCGAAATTCTAGCAATGGATTTGTAAATAATCGATTCAATGAACGCATTAAAATCATCTTTTCACATACCCAATTCAATAAACACAAGATAATATAATCAATTCCTAATGAGAGAAAGAAACAACAAAAACAAAGAAATACACTTATCCTGGGTCATCGATGTCAATGTCACCTCTGAACTAGAGTTGGGACGTCTAGCCCTTCATCTTCTCCATGGTTGTCACATTATTCATCTTTTGCTCTAGCCCTCCCACCATATTGAAAACCAAAGAGGACAACATAAATTATCTCACCAAACTCTCTCCTAGTTGTCCCAATCTTCTAAAACCGAAGAGGATAAAATATATAAGCTGTTGTATTTCTTTTCACTCTTAGCTCTTTACACACCTCCCAGCCGACACCTCCCTTTATTATGATAAAAATATCTTAAAAACCATAGGAGATGAGGCTTAACCGAAAAGAAAATAGTTTTTCTAACTACTCCAATTGCCTCAAAATCGAAGGAGACAAAAATGAAGGAGTCTTAAACATATTTCCTTGATTTGTTGTTCTTAAATCGCTCCTGGCAACTATTAATCGTGGTTAATAATTAACTTGAGTTTTCTTTTAGGTTTTGTTTAATCAAGAGATGATTGTTAATTAAACCTAATCATCGAATAACCTAGGATACGATCTCTAGATTTAATTAAGTAGTGGCATTACGAAGTATGAAAACTGATAAGTCAAGGCAACAACCACATATACATCATTTAACCTAGGTCATGTTATCCCTAATGATTACGAATCACTAGTCGCTACATATGTATTTCAACATAACAATTATAGATGACTTCGAAATTTTAGTAATAGGTTTGCAAATAATCGATTCAGTGAACGCATTAAAATTATCTTTTCATAATATCCAATTCAATAAACAAGAGATAACATAATAAATTCCTAATGAGAGAAAGAAACAACAAAAACAAAGAAATACACTTATCTCGGGCCATCAGCGGAGTTGGGATGTCTAGCCCTTCATCTTCTCCATGGCTGTCACGTTATTCATCTTTTGCTCTAGCCCTCCCACCATCTTGAAAACCAAAGAGGACAATATAAATCAGCTCACCAAACTCTCTCCTAGTTGTCCCAATCTTCTAAAACCGAAGAGGATAAAATATATAAACTGCTGTATTTCTTTTCACTCTTGATTCTTTACACACATCCCAGCCAACACTTCCTTATATTATTATAAAAACTATCTTAAAACCATGGGAGATGAGGTTTAACCGAAAAGAAAATAGTTCTTCCAGCTACTCCACTTACCTCAAAATTGAAGGAGACAAAAATGGAGGAGTTGCTGCCTAACTTTTTACTCATCACTAGCCCTCCTTTTTGTCCCCTTTCATGTATTCTTTATACCTTAAATGCTAGGTTAAATGAAAGGGACAGGTGGCATTGTAAAATCGAAGAGGACCCCTCGTGTTGCTGTCCACTTTTTGTCTTATTTGTAATCAAACATTGTCCTTCGGTTGTTGTCCACTTTTTGTCTTATTCTCCAAGCTTTGTCACGTTTTATCCATAAGATATCTTGCATAGGACATCTAGGTTTTAATGTAGCAAAATGGACAACTAGTGTGTGTGTGTGTCTCACTTACGTGAGACAGCATCAACTCATATTAGGTGTTTTGATCTTCCCATTCTTTGCTTCAGCGCTCCACTTATATGTAGCTGTCCAACTCCTTCGATTTTCACAATTTTTTTATGATGTTATCCATTAAATTCACATCCAAGTGCATACCTTTGCTTACTTTATACCTTAACTGATTAAAAAACTGGCAGAAACCGTCATATCCATGCAAAAACATGCACAGCCGTGAGTGATAACTCATGGTTGTGCAAGTTTTCCAGCATGCCATAAACTATTTAATCCTCATTCTGTTAGGCTTTATTCCATTCTTTTATGCATTATCTTGCCTTCTCTTGCTCTAATCTTCTTCTTTGTTGCTCCATGAAGACAAGTGGATGTAAATCTTTAGAAAATGACTCAATTATAATGCTTTCGACTCATTTTAAGTCCTTTGCTTCCAAATTGTGCCTAAAACTACATATGAGTCAAAGTAAGTATCTTAAGCAATTTCATGTCAATAATTGTTAAGTGTTATGGAATAATTTTTTAATTAATTAAGCACCTAACACACTAAATAATGTGCCTTGTGGTCTCTCAATTATAACTTCATTAGTTGACCATTTTAAGCTTCCAGATTCTTTATTAAAGCTTTATAATTTTGAAATTGAGAAGTAGTAGGTTGCATGAAGTCTCTTATCATCTCTTCTAGACTCAATTGCTCCTCTTTTTGAACATGTTGTTGAAATCCTCGAGAGGGATGTTTTTAAGCTTATTGATAGCTTTAGGAGAATTCAGATGATTTTTTAACCCTAAATGATACTTCTTACTTTAGGGATAGTTTTGCCTCTAAAATCATCCTACAAAGTGAACCTGCTTTACTAATTTAAACATAGGCTTTCCAACTGGGCATTTCATACCTTAATGTCCTCTCTTATAAAATTCATAACTTATAAGTTGAACTATTTTTAATGGCAAGCTTATGTTGTTTAATTTTCTCACTATCACCTCTATCAAAGCTATCAGAAAAGTCATGGCATCTACCTTATGTATTCTTATTGATATTTTTGTTCTCACCTTTCCCTTACAAGAATTAGTAGTTATTGACTGTCATCTCTTCTATCAAGCCTATGACAACCTCTATAGTCATATCATTCAATATTCCACCCACTGTAGCATATGTCATCTATCTTTTAGGATTGACTAAACCATGATAGAAGGCTTGGACTTGTATCCATGTGGAAAGGCCATGGTGCAACCACTTCTCAGCAAATCGATACATCTATCTCATGCGTTCATAGAGACCATTGTTATTGAATTGTAGGAAGCAAGATATATCATTTCTTAACTTTGTTTTCTTGGATAGTAGAAAGTATTTAGAAAGAATCTCCTCCTTAAGACTCCTAAATAGAAATTAATCTGAAATGTAACATTTTTAGCTATTGCTTCAACTAATCATTTAGTATAAATGTGAATAAACTCAGCCTAGTGGAATTTTTAATTACCCTATTGACTATAATCATCATCATCATCACCCAGTCTGAAATCTCGCAATGCAACAAAGCAGGGTCTGAGGAGGTCGATAGTATGCAACCTTACCCTACGTAGTAGAGAGGTTATTTCCGGTAGACTCACATGCAAATATGATAATGAAAAAGTGATGCATGTTAAAAGAGTAAAAGTACAACTAAATACATTAAAATATTAGGTAAATGAAAAGAAAATGAAGACGTTGTGAAAAGAAAGATGAATACATATATAAATAAATAAAATAAGGAAATAGAGCTGAAGAATATATTTGATATAGAGGCCCGATCTGCTAATACCTAATAAGCTGCAAAGAACGACTCTGTTTGTCTCTTAGTGGGCTAGGAGTTTTTGCGCTACAATCATGTGTGTATGACAATCCTACAGAATCTGACATCCTTGCTAGACCTTTCCCTTACAACTGTGTTTAAAAGACAAGTAATGACAGAAACGACTTGTTCACAACTCGCACTCGGAAAAAAATCAACTATTTTGGTGTACTTTAAAGGGATTCCTTACCCTTATCCTATCGCGCCAAAATTTTCTACTTCTACCTGCTTCCTCATTAAGGGTTAACTCTTTCATATCTTTCTTCACCACTTCCCTCCAATTCTTGTATGGTCTCCCTTTTCTCCTCTTGTAGCCACTAAGAGTTATTTGCTCACATCTCCATACCGAAGCATCAGAGTGCCTCCTGCTCATATGCCCAAACCACCTAAGCACGGACTCTCTCATTTTGTCGGCAATACTGACCACCTGTAGTCTATCTCTTACCACGTAATTCCAGACCTTATCCCTTCTAATAATGTCACACATCCAACAAAGCATACGCATCTTTGTTACTAACAATTATCTTGTATGTTGATGTTTGGTGGGCCAACATTCTACCCCATATAATATGGTTGGCCAAATCACTATTCTATAAAACTTCCCTTTGAGCTTTAAAGGAATCTTTTTATCACATAATACCCTAGATGCGCTTTGTCACTTACCCCACCTAGATCTGATATAATGAACTATACCAGCATCGATATTACCATCTCTCTGGACGATGGACCCGAGGTATCTCAAACTCAATTTTTTATGGTATGACGTCAGTACCAATTGCTACTGTCACCTCATAGACTATTTGTCTTCCCGAGAAGTTGCATTCTAAATAATTTATCTTGGTTTTGCTCATTCTAGAACCCTTCGACTCTAACGTTTCTTTCCAACATTCTAACTTGGAATTAATTCCCGCCCTTGTCTCATCTACCAGGACAATATTGTCAGCAAATAACATACATCAAGGTACCTCTCCTTGAATATGCTTGGTAAGCTCATCTAATACTAATGCGAACAGAAAATGGCTTAACGTGGAGCCGTGGTGTAGACCAACACCAATAGAAAACGCTTCTGTGTCACCCCCCTATCATCCTTATGCTAGTCAATGCTCCTTCATACATATCTTTAATTATGTGTATATATGTTATAGGAATTTCCTTTGCCTCTAAGCACCTCCAAAAGATTTCCCTTGGAATCCTATCATATGCCTTCTCCAAATCAATAAAAATTATATGTAAATCCTGTCTTCATTCCCTGCAGCACTCCATTAGCCTACGAAGTAGATGTATTGCTTCTGTCGTGGACCTACTAGGCATAAATTCAAATTAGTTGGCCGATATAGAAGTAGCTCTCTAAGCTCTCTTTTCAATAACCTTCTCCCACATCTTCATGGTATGACTTATTAACTTGATGCCTTTATAGTTGTGATAATGTTGGATGTCCCCTTTGGCCTTGTATAATGGGATCAACCTACTCAATCTCCATTTATCTGGCATTTTGGATGAGTCTAAGATCACATTGAAAAGCTGAACTAACCACTCAATACTGACAATTCCTATTCACTTCCATACCTCTATAGGGATCTCATCTGGCCCTACTACTCTTTTGCACCCCATCTTTCTCAAAACCTTTGTAACTTCTCCCTTTATGACCCTTTCGCATTGGGATCAGTTAGGAAAAAGCTCTGCCACGGAGGGTTCACCTAAAAGTCTTTGTTATACAAGCCTTAAAAGTATCTCTGCCACCGTCTCTTAATGGCATGTACCTCCATGAGTACCTATCCTGCTTCATCACATATACAGCAGACTTAGTTGAAATCCCACATCTTGCATGCCCTATCTCTTGTAACTATAAAATTTTTTGTGCTCCCTTGTACGTATCCAAATCCTTATACATAGTCTCGTATGCTTCTCCTTTAGCAACTGAAATTTTCTTCTTTACCTTCTGCTTTGCCAGTCTGTACCTGATTCTGTTAGTTTTCTGCTTCATATCTGTAGTACTTGGTACTAAATCTTTGTATGCTTTCCTTTTCACCTTTAACGCCCCCTGAACCTCTTCCGACTACCACCAAGTTTTCATCCGCCTGCCCCTCTTCCCTTTAGAGACCCCTAGGAGTTTTATGGCGATTTCTCTCACTACGTGGGCTACTCCCTCCCACATCCTATTAGCATCCCCTCTCACAACCCATGCAGCACTATACAGAATTTGTGTCTTAAATTGTTCCACCATATACCCTTTTATATTCCACCATTTAAGCTTACGACACCGCTTAGTAAATTGATATGTCATCCATCCCTTAATTCCCAAATCCACAACCAACAATTTATGCAAGGTTGATAAGCATGCGGTCGGAAGCATTTTATAATCCTTACACTATGCTCTTGCTCTCTTCTTGACAAGGAAATAATCAATCTGAGTCTTAGTCCCGCTACTCTTAAACGTCACCATTTGTGCCTCGTTTTTCTTGAAAAAGGAATTGGCTATCACTAGCTCAAACGCCATGGCCATGTCCAATAAGGCATTTCCACTTTCATTTCTAATGTCGTATCCAAAACCCCCATGCATTCCTGTATATCCGTCTGACCCAGCCCCTATATGCCCATTAAAATCACCTCCTATAATAACCTGCTCAGTATTAGGTACTTGTAAAAGCACTCTATCCAATGCTGCCCAAAATACACGTTTTTGTTGTTCGTCTAAACCAGCTTGAGGAGCATAAGCACATACTACATTGAGAACATCCTTGCTAATAACAATTTTAGCTGCCATAATCCTATCATTTATCCTTGTGATCCCCAGCACTTAGTTTGTAAGTTCCTTGACCACTAGGATACCTACCCCATTCTGCTTCTACATGTTTCTAGAGTACCATAGTTTGAATCCCCCTATCTCCTTTGCTTTAGCTCCTGACCACTTAGTCTCTTGAATGCAGGCTATTTGTATCCTATACTTGTCTAAAATCTCTACTAATTCTAAAGACTTTCTCGTAAGGGTCCCAGTATTCTAAGAGCCTATTCGCAATATGTTATCCCATCTGTTACTCTTGCTTGTTGCACGCATCGAATTGCTTGCACGAATCCCACCTGCATAATTAAAAGTCATTCCTTCTAGCTCGTGGCCCTCACACTTTTCTGTAGTTACTATCCTACATGCCATTGGGATATATATAAGGATAGATAGTTATAAAAATAGATAGATAGAATAAGTAATAATAATAATAATAATAATAATAATAATAATAATAATAATAATATAATAATAATAATA